>JAPZDY010000012.1:15178306-15195727 GCA_029783645.1 Ctenochaetus hawaiiensis | reverse complement strand
CTGGTGGTTGTGTCCTGGACCCATGAGATGACAGGAGTAATTTTCTACATTGCAAACACAGACACTTGATCATGTGTGCACTCAGTGACTGTTTTCAGTCTGGATGGAAAATTTACCCCTAGTGAACAAGGAAAAAAGAGGGCGGGCTTTCTCATTATCTTTCAACACGTTCAGCCTTAACAAAAGACACACTTGCTTATTACTTTAATATGTTTCAATATAATAAATAAACTTGGGTGCAGTTTGTAACACTGGAATGGAAAGTATTTCTAGAATCTGGTTATTCAGCAAATAGCTAAGGGCAGCTAATGAACTGCAACATTTCCAGTGACCTCTTTATCATTACAAAGGCCCTTTTCTCCCAGGTGCTACTTCTAACCTGTTGACCTTGTGCCACTGAAAGTGTAGTCCAGCATATCAACGTTCCTCACATACCAAACTCTCAACTCTTACACCAAATTACACATAGAGTAGACTTCATTTTAGTTTTGCTTGTAGAGCAAGTTTAGACGTCCATGTACACTTTCTAACTTGCTGTGTGAGAGCTATATTTGTTAAGGTTTTAAGTGAAAGATGGTCAATAGATAAAAACTGACAGCCTATTCAGTCCTTGTGTGTGCTGATTAAATTAAAGGACTAGTTATTTGGTTAGAACTGAGGTTATTCTGTCTCCTCGTAGGACTTAGTCCTTTCACCTGACAAGGGTGACAGGAGAAGCTAGTCAGAGATAGGCTAATCTTTCAGCTCACTGTGGCTCTCGGGTTTCACATTATGAGAGCGTTATTCACCTGTGTCCTACTCCATACAAATGTCCTCCTCAATAATTCAGCTCTACACTGACATGAATCTGCAGTGACACCAGTGTTTAGCTGCCAACTCAGTAGTGAGATGGCTACAGTGCAAACCTGTAGCTTTTCCCCTGAGATGAGTTGCTGATATTTCTTTGTCTCTGCCATGTTTGTCTTCCCAGGTTCTACTCTGCTGAAATCATTTGTGGTCTTCAGTTCTTACATTCCAAAGGGATCATCTACAGGTCAGAGCAAAAATATGTAACACATCTGGATGTAAAATACACACTGGTGGTATGTTTTTATTTTGTTTTCACCCATAAATTAGAATATTGTACTGTATGATTTGCATAAAGGCTGACCAATTTGGATTGTTTTCCTATCTTCAACAAAACCGTTGATTTCATTGCATTTGCAAGTGTGTTGTGAAATGAACTTGATGATACTCTAAACTAAGTTGGTTAGGTAATCCCACACATTTGACACTTTTTTTTATAAAGTTTCATTGTCATTATTCAGTGATGGAGTTATTAGTTGGGACTGTTTTGAAGTCTGTCCCTGTGGACGTAGTTGAAAAAGTAAATTCAAATTCATTGAAACATGGATCGAAAATGAGCTTTGTTACTCATTTAATCAAAATGCAAATTTAAAAATCTCAGCAATAGTGTAATTGCATAACTATGTAATAATAAAACTTTTACAAAATGTCTTGTAATTTAACACACCAACAGTGGACTGATTTTATTGACTCAGATTGATTATCTGACTCAGGCAAGCTCAGATCTCTGAAAGGTTTAAATAGTGATTTGAACAGAAACCACTGGCAGTGTGAGAGTTAAGGTATGCTTTGATGACATTGATAGCAAAATGAGAGCGCTAAGTAAATAAAACTTTAAATTAATACAAGTAACATGCATAAACACTGGTGTGATTCATTAAACTGTTTTTCTGTAGTTATAAGGTTTTTTCTTTCTTGAGTGATGTTCTAATGAAGTTAGCATTAAGATTTCACAACGCAGCTGGCACTTTTTTTTTAGAACTTAATCCAATTTCCAAGCAAGCTTTAAGTCGCAATTAACTTAATTCTGATAGACACAAAATCACATCAAACTTTGTAATTGCATACTCACAATCTGTTAACCTTTTCAAAATAATTTGTGTTTAATTTTTGAACCTTCTATGATTGTTTTGTTACTAGAGATCTGAAGTTAGACAATGTGATGCTGGATCATGAGGGTCACATAAAGATCGCAGACTTCGGCATGTGCAAAGAGAACGTGTTTGGAGATAATCGTGCTACAACTTTCTGTGGAACTCCAGACTACATTGCTCCAGAGGTACAATGTTTCATACTGAAAGATGCCCTCCTGCTCTGAAATATGTTTTAATTTTGTAACTGATTTGCTTTTGTCATTCTGCATGTAAACAAATGTGTCCATGTAGATTATTTCTTATTCATGATTTTTTATTGTATTTTAGATCCTGCTGGGACAGAAATACTCCTTCTCTGTTGACTGGTGGTCATTTGGGGTGTTGCTGTATGAGATGCTGGTTGGTCAGTCACCTTTCCATGGAGACGATGAAGATGAGTTGTTTGAATCTATCCGTATGGATACCCCCCACTATCCTCGCTGGATCAACAAGGAGGCCAAGGACCTGCTAGAGCGGGTCAGTATCTGTTTACAATCTGTACCCCTTTTCTTTCCATATTTGGAGTATTTCGTGGTTTAAAGTTGCACCTGCTCATGCTCTTGATTCACTCTTTTCCTGAGCTGAAAATTAGTTGTTTTTTAGATGTAATGGTGCATAATTCTTACTTGCCCTTCATTGATTCCCTGCAGATGTTTGAAAGAGACCCCACTCGAAGGCTGGGAATTGTGGGTAATATCCGATCACACCCCTTCTTTAAGACCATTAACTGGCAGGCCTTGGAGAGGAGAGAGATTGAACCCCCCTTCAAACCCAAAGTGGTATGACCCGTATTTATTATTACCCAGTGTTTCATTATGAAAACATATGGATCATATGTTGTGTTTACAAACGTCTACAGTCTGTGATGATTGTCTCTGTTTGATCATTTTGCTGATATGTATGTTGTCATTTACAGAAAGCACCTAATGATTGCAGCAACTTTGATCGGGAGTTCCTCAGTGAGAAGCCTCGTCTTTCCCACAGTGATAAGAACTTCATAGATTCCATGGATCAGACAGCATTCGCAGGCTTTTCATTCATCAATCCCAAGATGGAGCACCTTTTAGAAAAATGACTGCTGTGATGACAGCCTGACCTGTTACATCCCTACTGCTTCTGGACAGTTTCCTCAGTCTGTCACATTGTTAAAACTTGCAGCATGAGTGAGCTGTTCTACAATCAGTATTTTTGTGACCTTGTTCAAAGCACAAACTGTTCTCCTTAGGTACGTATAGAAATGATATGCGTAGAAACAGACCTTTGTACTGTATATATTGATGTTATTGTATTTGTGTGCATGCTTATTATTTGTCAAGGTTGTTAAAGCCTATATGAGTAATAATATTAGCGCGGGAGGATAAAAATCTTTACATTTCACTCGACATCACTGCTACCATCTGCAGCCATTTTGTGTCCCTTTTCTTAACATTAAATTGAACCCAACTGGGGATCAAGTAAAGGAACCCAGAGGAGGAAAAGAAACCATTAGAAATAAATTATACTGTATACTTCAAATGTACATGTGTGAATGAGGTGATTGCATGTATAGTAAACAGACCAACAAAACCCGTCCATCTTTGAATATAGATTAATAATGAATGTTGTGTCTTTGAAACATCTAGATTCTTGTCTTTGACTGGAAAAATCATGCCTTGCTGATAAGAACTTATAGTTGTGTGATTGGCTCAAAAGTGCCATGTAAAGAACAAATTTAAATAGGTTGAATGTGCTGTCTGCAGATGGGGGCGAACTGAATGCACTCAGGGGTGCGAAAAGGTTCAGTAGAGGTACAAGAACTTTAAATAATGAATGGAAAGTTACTGAAATGCTGTATAGACAATGTATTTGTATAGTGTTGTAACATGTATATTGGTTTGTTAAGAATGTACTTTTTTACTGTCTCCATCTTTTACATCTGATTAAAAAAACATTAACTCCCAAGTCTGGGGTGCTATTCTTTAACACTTAATGCTGCAGTTAACCTTGTCCTCAGGCTAAGAAAAATGAAGTTTTCAAAAACAGGAAATGTGAGGTTAGTCAGATCTGGGCTCATCTGTGGTGCATGGTTTAAGGTAACCAATGAAAGCTTGTTGTACTTGAGTTTTTCTATAGGGACATTAATGCTAGGAGTAGTATTAATTTATGTATTTTGACTTTTAAAAATTCCCATTGTGTTTTTTTACTTACTTAAATTTGTCTGATTTTCCACAATCTTATTGTCTTGCTTTAACACATTCTGTGTTTCTAGTGAATTCCAATAAATAAACTAAATAAAAGAAATACATATAAATAAATTAAACGCTCCTAGTAGTGATAAAACTGAAAAAGATTAAAAATGGCTTTACATAGAACTGAAAAATTGGAAATCCTGATTCCAATCCATTTGAAGGCTACTTATTATTTGTGGTAATAACCGATCAACAGGCTCTTTCTCAGCAGAGTTACTTTTTGGAATTTAGTTTGTCTCCTAAAGAATCAACATGTTGTCAACAAACATTTGATGATCACGTACAGATAAATGGCCACGGTAGAAATGACATAACTGCACTGCACGAGACAGACACTGCTCCTCCTGTGTATTTAGAGAGATGGTTCCGCCCTCTAGCGACATCGTGGTGAACCGTGGTGAACACGTCGGTCTTTGACGTCACCGCGTTACGTGTTTCCGTACACTGTGTACGGAAGTGTCACTACTACTAGTAATTCAAGCTTCTGCTGCTGTTCACTAAATGAAATATTACACGTTCTCATCGGGAATGAGAAGCTATTCTTATCGGTTTTTAGTATGCAACACTGAAGTTTTTTCCAGTATGACCGAACGAAAATTGTAACTTCATAGAAAGAGCCAAATAGCTTGTCAAATTCACGTTTGACAAAGATTTCCGGCGGGTCAGAGGAGGTTCAAGATGAGTTCTCAGGATGTACTGAAGAATGCGTCCACTTTAGCATCGTATAATGTGTTGTTACAGGTACACACGCGATCGAGCTATAACACCACATCAAGCCAGTGCTTTGAAGCTTAGTCAACTAACGTTTTTGCTTCTCCTTAAATTGTTAAATGATTGGCATGTTCATTTGCTTCTCTTTTTTTTAAATCGCAGGTGATGTTTCGAGTCCTGACCTTTTTATTGAATGCATTCACACTGCGGTTTGTTTCCAAAGAGTTGCTTGGGGTTGTCAACGTCAGGTAAAGATAACTGAGAAAGAAAAAAGAGAAGTCAAGATAGGACAGAGCACAATGCCAGCTCTTTTAACAGCACCAGCTTCCTTGACATTTATGTTTTTTCATTTTCATGCAGGCTTACACTCCTGTATTCAACGTTAGTGTTTTTATCCAGAGAAGCTTTCCGGAGAGCCTGTTTGAGTGGAGTTTCTGGGACAAACCACAGCTGGAGACAAGTAATCAACCTGCTATGGCTAACGTGGGTTGGTTTTACAAAATGATTAATGTGTAAACATTAAATCTTGTGTATCCAGCTTGGATTTTTGTCCTTGTGTCATATCTTTGCCCTTCTTTTCCATCAGGTTGCCTCTGGGTGTGTTATGGGCAATTCTCCTGGTCTGTGTGTGGCTGTGGCTCCTGGAGGTCCCAGACCCACAAACTATTCCTTACTATGGCCCTGCTGTGTTTTTGTTCGCCTTGTCAGGAGTGCAGGAGCTCCTGGCAGAGCCCCTTTGGGTCCTCGCTCAAGCTCACATGTTTGTGCGACTGAAGGTGGTTGCTGAAAGCTTAGCCATGGTTGCTAAGTGCAGCATAACTGTGGTGCTGGTGGTGTTTTTCCGGGAATGGGGCCTTTACATCTTTTCCGCTGCCCATGTAAGGAATGATTGAAAATCTTTTTCCATTATTTCCATTATTATTAACTTCCTCTGTATGTAATGATTTTAAGACATGTGCCTTTCTTTAGTTGGTGTACACAGGATTCCTGGTGCTGTGCTATGCTGTTTACTTTATTTGTTTCTTGGGCTCTAAAGAGGAAGCTAAGAAGAGTTTTCCTCTGCACCGGGTTGGAGATCTCTTGCCCTGTAGAGCCAAAGGGGAGGTATTAAAACAGGACAAGATACTGCTGTTTATTTTTAATTAGTTGTCTCTTTAAAATCAAAGTGATTAGTTAAAAAATGGAGTTCTGTCATAGAGGACTATTGATCTTCATCAATTGTTTTTAGCCGCTGGTTGATTGGACTCTGGCACAGCTCACTTGGAGCTTCTTCAAGCAGTCCTTCCTCAAGCAGATCCTGACGGAGGGCGAACGTTACGTCATGACCTTCTTGAATGTCCTGAGCTTTGGAGACCAGGGAGTTTATGACATTGTCAACAATCTGGGCTCCATGGTGGCTCGTTTCATCTTCTTGCCTATTGAGGAGAGCTTTTACATATTCTTTGCCAAAGTGCTCGAGCGAGGACGTGATGTCAAAAGTCAGATTCAGGTGTGAGTCTTGGATATGAACACAAACATGTCTTTGTGAATGGCTGGAAAGGATTTGTGGCCGGTTTAACTTCATGTTTTGAATTTTGTCTACAGGAAGAAGTTGCCATTGCAGCGGAGGTCCTGGAGTCTCTGCTGAAATTGGTACTTGTGATCGGTCTAATTATTACAGTGTTTGGCTACACCTACTCTCACTTGGCTCTGGATATTTACGGCGGCTCTCTACTGAGCAGTGGGGCAGGTGAGCTGCATGTGACAAATTCTGTTGTTCTCTGTGTTCGTACTCACAGCTGATTTTGTGCTTGTTTTTTTCGTTAAAGGGCCCACTTTGCTGAGAGTCTACAGCTGCTACGTTCTCCTGCTCGCTGTTAATGGTGTAACAGAGTGTTTTGTATTTGCTGCCATGAGCCAAGCAGAAGTTGACAAGTAAGAATTTAAAACTACTCAGAGTGATACATATTCAGTCATTACACATCATGTGATGAGTACACCATGCATTCGTTTTGTCCACAGGTATAACTTGGTGATGCTGGCTCTGTCTGTGTCTTTCCTGTTCCTGTCCTACATGCTGACATGGTGGGCTGGCGCAGTGGGCTTCATACTGGCCAACTGCCTCAACATGGGCCTCCGGATCGTGCACAGCCTGTTTTACATACACCATTACTTCCAGTTCAGTCAGTGGAAACCTCTGCGAGGCCTGTTGCCTTCCCCGCTCCTGCTGCTAGCACTCGGTGTCAGTGCCGTTGTCACAGCGCTTTCTGAGGTACAAGAGAACCATTGCTCTCTGTTTTAACTCTAAATACTGACCATTAATTCAAGCTTTATTCTGTGAAAGTTGTATGTTGTACAGATCAACTGAAGCTTCTCTCTTTTCTGGTTTCAGGGTGCGTTCTGCTGCGACAGCGGCTGGTTGTTTAGACTGATCCATATATGCATTGGAGCAGTTTGTCTGCTCGGTGTGTTAGCAGCTGTTCTTCTCACAGAGACTCGGCTTGTTCACTTTGTGAGGACTCAGCTCTTGCCACGATACTCAAAGAAACGCACATAAATTGGACTGGAAGTGGAAGTGGAAGTGCTGGACTGGAAAAAAGCTTCTGTTTTTCAACAAACGGTTCAAAACAGGAGCTACTCACCGACAGCTGCAGACTGAGAACAGCTTTTCTAAAACACTTCTGTGTGCGTGTGCATGTGTGTGATGTCAGTATGTTTTCATTGGATCATTCCTGTGTTGGGACTTCAAGTGTGGACAAACATGTCATTGTCATTTTGGGATCTTGTTGTGGGTAAAAAGAATGTATTTTGAGAAAATAGTTTGTTACGGGAAAAAAAGTGACAAAATAAATCAGTTACCTCATTTATATTGTGATTATATATTTTAACCCAAATGACCTAATAATTTTTGAAAAGTTCACTTGTTTCTAAGGCTATAAGAAATCACACATTTCAGTTACAATTAGAAAGTTTTGTTTGACTTGATAACCTAACAAACTTGAAAATAATAAGTACTTTTCTCAAACCTGTGTAAAATAATACCCCCCTCAAAAAAAAAACACTTTTCACTTACATGAGGCCAATTTGATTGCATTCAGTACATTCATTTTTGCAGTGATAAGATTACCAAGGTCCTGTGTTGTAGCTTCACCTTTGATTTGAGTCAATCTCTATTTAATGAGCTACACGTTCTGGATCAAATTCAGTCCGCTCAAAAATCTCTGTTCATATAAGCTTTGTTTTTGACAAGGTAAAGAAGCTGGAATGAAACATGTTTATTACACAACAAACAAAGCAAAATGATACATCTCCACTTTGTATTTCCTGTTTTAAATGTTCATATTTAAATTGTTAAATAATATTGTGAGGAAGTATATGCTTTCCGGAGCTTTGGTTTACAAACGGTGATATGCTTTTTGTGATTTTTTACTTAACTTTTTCCTAAAGTAGGTTTATGTTTTGTGATTTTTTTGACTTGTTGCTTAGAAACACTTTTCTAGTTATTTGTTTAGTCCCTCCTAAATACTTAGCACAACTGAGTTTAGGGTCTCAAAGGGCTGAATAATGATGTCATTATAGGAAATGAGTAGGAAAGGGAGGAACAGCATTCTTTTAAAGCAGGGCAATGCCTGTGCTGTTCAGGCATCACAGGGATGGTCTTTCTCTTGAAACAGACAGCAAGTTATTTTTTAACACATCTTTTAAACAAAGAGTCCATTATGCTGCAGGGGGTTTGGCTGCAGGAGAGGTGGCAAAGATACACAGACAGGTTTGTTTCTATCATTGCACCTCTGGGATTCATTTGGACAAATGCTATGACTCAAGTTTTAGCAATGACCTCATCATTTGCTAATGAAGCAGCAGAGACAAAAGCAGAACATGAGAGAAAACAGAGGCTGAGAGGCAGATGGGAGGAGGAGGAGGAGCCCCTGTACTCATTGCGTCGTTTATTAGTCTCAAGAACAGATATTTTTTGTCCACTTGAGGATCACTGCTAGGTTGAGTATATATGTGAGTGTGTGTTGGACTGGACTCGTAAGAGAAAAAGGGAGATAAAGAGAAGTTTCTTGCAGCATCTCTTCGACTATTCAATCAACATGTCTCAAGTAAGGCAACTTTTTAAAACAACATGACATTTTCTCTGTTGTTGAGGGGACTTTATGCAGACATGGGGAGCCAGAAATCCAAGATGTGTTGTCAAACTTCCTGCTCTTCTCTGCCTCTTTCAGCCAGGTCAAGACCAAGATGAGCAAATGCAGCGTCCTGAGGTGAGAGCAGAGGATTTGACTGAAACAAGGAACAGACTGGGTTTTAGTGGGCCAGCAAAGAGCAAGACATTTGAAGTAATGGAAGAATGCGGTAAGGAAACACACTGATCTGGAACTAGTTTTACAGATAAAACTGAAAGAAAAATCTCTTGTTTTCTAGATCTGACTGAGCAACATTTACATTGTGGGAGTGAGTTTGTGTGAGGGGCGTTTTTATGGGATGCAAAAGTTTCCACTCCATATACAGAGAGGAAAGGAGGGCTGTAATGCTGGGAGTTTCCTGTTGAATAGTCTGTGTGCATGTGTTAATGTGTTTGTGTGTGTTTATAAAAGTGCATATTTTCAGTCTTACATAACCCTACTTGCTGCTTCTTTTTCAGTAAAGTATTCTGGTTGTTGTTTTCCTCCCTCGCAGAGAAAATGGGTAAAACTGCTCCGTCTGTGTTCAGCAGAGGGAGGTCAGGAGCGGAGACTGTTTTGAACACGCGCTCAGAGCGACCAATCAGGAAGTAGCAGGGGATCCCTGACTATGATCAGACACCTGTTCCACACTGGAGTCTTGGATCACTTATCTTCAGCTGCACTTCAGATGATTTAAAAAAAAAAAAATGTTCAAAACTTTTTTGAAGCTTTGTGTTATTGTTAAGAGTCACTTGGAATTTGCATTTTACTGTTTTGTTGTTGCACTTCTATAAAATTTATCTTTCATGTTCTTAAACATCAAAGAAAACCTACAAAATAGTAAATTTTTTTTGTAATAATTTTGTTCTTTTTTGTTTGTCAAACCAGCACTAGCTCTTAGTTTTAGAGTAAAGGTAAAATATTGTCTAAACACAATCACTGCATTTGGGGGTTCACTTACAAATATAACTTAGAACTCTCATGTAAGTTACACATTTGATCAAACAACAAAAAAGGTCTAATGATTGCTTTCTGCGACAGAAAAAAATCCTCATGTACTCTGCACAACTGTGGCCTAACTTAAGTGCTTGTCCAAGGTCAAATTTATTGCAAGAAAATCTGTTTGAGATAAATAAAAACAGCTTTTGGAAGTATGCAAATCTGTCTCATCCATCTTTTGTTTTCATAGCAGGACATGCCAGTCAAAATGTGATACACTATTCTATAAATACAAAAAAATTCTGAGTCAGTTTTTCAATTTTTATTCAAAAAAATTATCTTCATCAAAAAAAAAAACAAACAGTAATAGAATGAATAAAACTTAAAATTTATTAGAACAAAACTACTACAGTGAATGAGGCATGGTGGAGAGGACGAAGGATGGAAACTGCAAAGAAACAAAACATGGAACAAGGATGGAGAAACAAAGTGAACCATGTAAGAACTGGCTGAGAACACCAGCCCTGCAGGGAGGAAAGGTGGGCATCCAGTTTTATTTCATAAACTTGTGATGTTGGTCTTGAAGGATTTTGGCTGAAGACTTGGCGTCGTAGAACAGCTCATTTATTTCCTCCACCTGCTCCCTCTCCACACTCTCTTTTCCCTGAACACGGCCGAGCAGACTGGCTGGCGTCAGCAGCTGTACTGCGTACCTGAGAGGAAACAGGAAGTAAGAGCCACTAAGTATACTTACACTGTTTCCACAGGGGCCAGAGTGAGAGCAGTGGAAGATTTTCAATTATTACACAGTTTCCTTTGAAAGATATTCTCTTTTAGTTTGGCATCAAATTGCACTCAACATTTACTACCCATCAGCCCCATCAACTGTCGCTGTGCAAAGACTGGATCAGTGTGGACATTCAATGTAAGGCTGCACGTTTTTTCACCCTATTCATCAGTGATACTTGATGTACAGCCTGCAGGCCAGGTTGAGTGCCAGATGGCCTGCCGACTATTTTCTGAATCACAATGAAAATAAAATGATTCCCACCGAGAATATTTTTGTTTGTTAACACCAATTTGTTAATATTCAATACATGTTCCGTAATATCTCTTGGCTGTTACTTGGGATGTTGTATATTAGCCTATCAGCCATCAGCAGTGTCCAAAGCAGTGACACTTGACTTTTGCAGGGCTGCAATTGGATTTGTTTCTTGGCAAAGATGAGTGAGGACAGCTAACATAGAAAAGCTGAAAATGAAAACAGGCTATTCACTTAAAAACAGACTGATTAATTTGCATTTATTTTGCCACATAATGCTAATCCTAACCTTGTTTGTTTAATTTGCTAAATGGCAATTGATATATGTGAGGTTTAAATCACAAGTCAAAACATGCTGGCTTAAATGCAGCATTTCCTCCTGATAGGATTGCAAGGAAAGAGAGGATTATTACTTGAAGTCCTCTTACTGCATCAATGATCCTGACTGCTACAACAGCTGCTGAGAAATCCACTGATACTCTGCTCTGTGTACCTTAACCTTTTTCATTTTATCCGACTAATATTATTCATGCCTGCTGTCATTTTGCAAAAGTGACTCCATGTAAAGCCGACTGAACATCCCTGCGGTACATCCTTACCTGAGGGTGGTCTTGGCGCCGATCTCTGCCAGATGCGTAAGAGCTTCCTCGCTGATATTGATGCCTTCAGTCTGGGCGCGGATCTTGATGATCTACAAACATCGTTATTACTGTTACATGCACAAATGCATGTGTCATTCAGAACACTTACAGATGTCTGTTACTTAGACTTACCTGCTTCATCTCCTGTGGTGTGTACAACATAGTGCGGATTATCATGACTCTGTCCAGCAGGTCCAGAGGAATCCCATGAGGAGAACTGATGTCCTCTGTCCCCCTGGTGAGCAACAAATGACGGTTACAATTACAAATCTAATGTTTTAACAAGAAACACACGCTCTCTTCTCTTGGATTTTAAAGTGTGTTTCTTTCCATAAAACTAATGTTAAACCTCCCACCTGATTAAACAGTTTCCTCTGTTGGAGGCAAATACCACGATGGGGGCAATGGTGCTCTCGAGTGCTCGATGGAGGTATGTGAAACATTCGATGTCCAGCATGTGCACCTCATCCACAAACAGCACGCCGGGTACGAGCTCAGCTATGCCTTGATCAATGTAGCGGTTAACCACCTTGTTGATTTCAGCACGAAGCTTGTCTGAAATAGGAGACAAATGAAACAGATTAACAATGAAAGTCAACTCGCTGGTGATGTGAGCTGGGAGGTCGTCAGGCTTTCTCTACCTGTGATTTCTGTCTTTTTAGGCTTCATCAGCTGTCCCATCATAGAGAGAATATCCTGGCCTCCCTGAGACCAAATAGTAAGCAATTGTTAAAAAATAAAGGGAATAAAACCAGCAGTATTTTGTGTAAGTTGCGAACAGGTGTGGTGACATTAACTAAAAGGACATCTGGAGTAACATACCTGTGGTCGGGCATTTGCAACATCCAGATCATGCAGTGTGACATCTTGGACTATCTCCTTCTTTTTGTGGACGTCACCTTTGGGCAACGGCACATATTCCTCTGCTTCCAGGTCAAACTCTGTAGCAAAAGTGTCACAGCGACCTTGTCTCTGCAAAGACAGAGTAATACTAATATGTTAGTGATAACAATTTAAAAATCTACCGATTGTAAAACAGACATGAATACCCCACGTTGCTCTGGATGACGGTAAAACAAAAGACAGCACAGAGGAGCAGGTGTGTGATTGAAGCCAGTGCCAGCCCAAGGCAGAGATGAGGGCATGAGGCAGAGGGATGAAAGGGTTTCAGAGGGCAGGCTGCAATACGGCTGTCAACAGTAACAAATGTGTCGTCCAGCCCTCATGCTTTGACCTCTGACTAGAGCCGACCTGCGCCCCCGGCCCACCTGCACCGATTAAAGGAGCCGTCATCACAACCTGTCAACATGGGCCACAAGCCCTGCTGCTGGAAGAAAACAGGGATTGTGGGAGATGAAGAGATAAAATGAGCATGAAGAGGTGCAGGAATGAGAGAGGCTCATTCCAGAGTACAGTCAAAATTCAACAGAGCTTTCATGCAGAGCTGAAGGAGATGAAAGAACACCACCATGAAGGACTGAAGTGGATGTGAAAGACATAAAACTCTAAAGCTTGGTCTAACCAAATATTACTTAATGGTTTTATTTGAAATATTTCAGGGTGAGCTTTGAAACCAACAATTTGGTGAAATTAAGTTAAAATGTAGATCTTATTTTATTCTGCTGGCTGATCAAAATCTCTAACTGATGTGAAGGAGAGGTGGTGGCATGTTTTTTAGATCCCTTACTTAAGTAAAACTACTAATTCTGCACTACAAATAGTATTCTACTACAAATAACAGTCTTGCAGAACCTTATTTAAATGCACAATACATAATTTCTGCCACTGGAGGTCCTTAACTAAAAACAATAAGAACAAAAAATAAGTTGGATGATGTAGTTGCATGAAGTAGCATGGGATCATAGGATTTGTTTATTTTACTATTAAAGACACCATTGCAGACACAAGTCTATCTGACTAACTCGGGCAGAAATGTTAATGGATGGATCAATGTTTTAAAGTTTTATATGCTTTTTGCCAACTTCTCTCCTGGGGTTTTATTTTCTTTGCTATACACATGACTGCGAAAACGATGTTGGTAAAATAGCCCTATATAACACTATTGTTGATTAACACAGTCTGTTTGCAAATGACTGCAATCTGTTTTTATTTATGCCTTACAAAGCATCACAGCTATTTGAAATCAGGTTTGCAGTTAAGCCAGACAGGACAGCAACAGAAAATTGTAATTTGAAAAGAACAAATAACCAAACAAAACACATAAAACAGTAACTAAAGCTGTCAGATAAAGGTAGCGAGGTAAAAAGCAAAGTTTTTGCACCCAAGATGCAGTTAAGTGGAAGGTTAAGTTGCAATATACAGAATTTGAGTAAATGTACTTGACTTCATTCCTCCACTGCGAGGGAGTAATACATGGAAGTTATACACACCTTGACAGCTCCACTGTTGGCTTCAATGTAGATGACGTCTCCCACTTCCACACGCTCTTTCTGAAGACTCTCATAAATACTGGGGTCCAGCTAAAGACAAAGACAAGGGCCCTTTTTTAAGCAGGACAAATATTGAAATCTAAATACTAAATTTCTGTTTCCAAGGAGCATCAAATCATATTACTAAAACTCTGCCGCCAGTTGGCAGTGAGATTTACAAAAAGTTTTTAAAAGACTCATAGTTTGTCAGGACACTCATGCAGAGAGGTAAAGATAACCACTAACACATTTAAAAAAAAATCACAACCTTGGTTAGGTTGAAAAACAAAAGAAAGGAAAAAAAGGATCATAGGTCCCAATCTGACCTTGAGCTGCTTCGTGCCTTTGCCTGTCTTCAGACCGATGATGACGTGGCTGATGGTTTTTCCGTAGCCACCCATGGGATTCTCCGTCTCACAGGGGGTCAACTCAGTCACCTCTCCTTCATATACCTCCTTTGTTTCTTTGATACGCAGTCCTGAATGTGGGCAACATTACAGACACACACAGAGTGAAGACTCAATCAGGCCTTTATATTCCTGTATAAACCAAGCTGCCACATCCTTCAGTCTACTGAATGATGCATTTTATTACAAAGAGAGAATGTGCGTGTGTGTGTGTGTGTGTGTGTGCCTATGTAACGTCTGGCCATCATCTTGTGTAACATGATCATACTCTTGTCCCTCTTTCATGCAGCCTATAGCACGGAGTATGCTGCACACAGGTGGCTGATCTACAGTGTTGAGGGTCATAAAGCAATGCTTAAAGCAGGTCTGTCACTGCGCTCTTATCGACAGACTGATGAAAACTTCATAATGAGCCCCCTGCACCCCAGTGGATCCTGTTCTAGAGGAGAAGCAAAGGTGCTGATCACCACATCTCCCTCTACCTAAGCTCCATTTCCTTTCCTGTGACAGGTACAATCAGCAGTCGGACAAACCCCTTCCCCCTTCTCAACACTATTCTCATTAATCTGCTGTCACATGTTGCCTTTCAGGCTGTGAGGATGTGGAGGGCAGGACACCTTGTTCTTCCTGGTCAAGGACTCCCCACCGAGAAAAAGTGTAGAACATGAGATGAATACGGTCAGTTTTTCTGTGCTGAGGTCTTAAAACAGCTTTCTGAAAATCTGTGCAGCCCTGACTCATAGCAACAGTGAATAAAAATATGTGTCATGTTTTTAATTCACAGATGTTGCCTTTGTTTTTGCAGACACTTTTTTCAGGTGAACATCTTAGTAGAAAGTCTGGTAATTAAACACTTTTGCTTTTAAAATGGATTTTTCTCAGTTTTAACTGTCCTTTATTCTGCTCTTTCTTGCTCTATTGTTTTCAATCAACTGTTTGCAAAAGAGCACTTTAACAATTAAGAAAATATTCACAGCTGCCAACACATCCTTTTACAGATCAAAAACTATAATCTCAGTCACAGTGACTTGTTCTAGGGGTGTGGACTATGGCCAAGAAATCAAACCATATTAAAATGACACTCACCAATTGCCCTTCTGAAATTCTCCATCAGGACTTCTGTTTTTTTAATCTCAGATGAGTAGACTTCACTGCCAACCATGGGACAGAAAGGCACCTTGTTTCCCAACTCCTGTGCTACAGCCAAGGCGAGGGCAGTCTGAGGGGAGGAGAAGGAGAGAATGGATTTGTGAGTCATGATCAGCAGAAATAATGGCTATCCTTTTCAAATGAAGTTCTCCACTGCCACTTGCTCATGCATGCATTTACCTTTCCTGTGCCAGGAGGTCCTGCCAGTAAAACTGCTCTTCCCGCCATCTTCTTTGAACGAATTAGCTCGACAATGATGCCACAAGCCTGGAGAGTTAAAAAAAATAAAAATAAAAACAAAACAAAACAAAAAACCCAATTGATCTACTATAGAGTACAGAGACATACAATAGTAATAAGTTCACAGAACTAAGCTTTATTACACGTAGCTAATAATGGGATACATCCCTGAGTTGACTGCAATATAATTACAATAAATTTTAAAGTAGGTATTTGTGGTGACCCTTACTCAATTAATCACTCCAAGTGTGTTGGACGACTGTGAAGCACGTAAGACACTTTCACAGTTTTAATGAAGAGCACACTGACAAAATCCTTAATTAAATTAGGCTTTAAGTTAATTACATCATCAACATTAGATTTTATATCTTTATCAGTTCTTGGGGCTGGTGCTGTGTCATAATTGAGTTAGGTGACAGACTGTATACTTCACATGTATACTTCTTTTCAAATTACATCCACTTGCCTGTGAAAATATTGCACCATATTTCATAAATAATTGTGTGCACTTATGTCTTCATAGAAAATCCGCTGGTTTCTACATTTAACGTTACCAACACATTTGTATCTTTGCTGTTCAGCTGCGGATGGCAGTAGTTAAAATTCGCGAATAATTTTATTTAATTTATAATATAAAAATTATATATTAAATGAATTTGACTTCTGTTTAGGGGGGACTTACCCTTTAACTTAACTCAAACACGAGTAGGAAACAGCGACACCACAATGCTAACAGAAGTCAGCTAGCTAACTTAGTGCACCTCTGCGATAAGGGAAACGTCCTTGCAAAAAACATTCAGCTCTCCAAATTGATCCTCAACCTAATGCAAGAATATTATGAATATTGTGAATTATGAATATTACCTCTCTTGCAGCCTCCTGGCCAACTAGACCACATGATGACTGTTTAGCATTCCCGGCCTCGTCTAGTCCGAGTCCTTTGACATGACTGTGGGCGGCGATCCGCTGAGTTTTTGTTGTACTTTTTACCTCCTCGATCTTCATAGTTGCTGTTTCTATACAAGTATGTGATGTAAAAACTTGAAGACAGGTTTGAGACAAAGAAAATGCTCTTTGTGTCTCAAATTACTTCTCACCGCCTCAATAGGCGCCGAAACTCAAAACACAGGGAAACTGGTTTCCATGTGGGTTACTAGGGAAAATTGGCGGAAGTGATACCCTGAAGTACCGCCTATTTGGACTATCCAGCAAATGTGTTGGCCGTTGTTGACAAATGCCGTACATTCATTGGATAAAGTTTCTGTCATTCATTTCCTAAACCCCGAACCCACAGTTTGTACTTCCGCTTGTGTTTCAGTTGCTTAGTCGTAGGAGAAACTGCTAGAAACTTGTCGAAGTGTAGATAAGAGTAGCGAATGAATGAGGAACTGTAAGCATATGGGGTTTTCATCGCTGTTTTGACGGTTTGAAATTACGTTTTAATCACAGAGCCATTAAGGCAGGTCGGATATCCAGGTTTTACTTTTGTAAATTAAACAAACCGTTCC
>JAPZDY010000012.1:15159686-15178206 GCA_029783645.1 Ctenochaetus hawaiiensis | reverse complement strand
CGTTCCGCTTTAGCATGTTGTCCTGAAGGTGGACTGTAACGTTGAGTTACTGACAGCAGGGAAGACCTTTCTCTCAACTGTTTACACGCTGAAGTTACGTTAACGTTAGTCGTATCTAGAACTACCTCAAGTTGGTAAGCCCTGAATTAAATAAAACACTTAATACTGAAGGTATTTCGGATTGAACAAGTGAATAGCAACGAAAGAAAAACTTCAGAGCAGCTTTACATGCCTTGTAATGTTTCCGTGGAGCTGAGTTCAAGGTTCAGCTCAAAGTAAAGAAAAAAACCCACACCACTTTACATCAGCTGCACATCAACTGCCGTAAAAATGTCAGGGCCGACAGGCGCTCGTACCAAAACTTTGAATTTTAACGTGGGGGTGCTCGGTCATGTCGACAGCGGGAAGACATCGCTCGCCAGGGCGCTGAGTAGCACCGCCTCCACGGCTGCCTTCGACAAGAACCCGCAGTCCCGTGAGAGAGGCATCACGCTGGACCTCGGCTTCTCGTCCTTCACGGTGGATCTTCCCGATCATCTGCGGGACAGTGCAGGCCAGCAGCAGTATGACAGTTTGCAGTTCACGCTGGTGGATTGTCCGGGACACGCCTCTCTGATTCGGACTATTATTGGGGGTGAGCTCTTTAAGTTTTGGTCCCAGATGTCACTCTGGTGAGAGTGCATAAAAGGATGCCAAGTACATGCAGTCAAGATACGTTGATTTCTATTTTGTTGTTATTAGCAACCATATCTCACCAACTAAACTCAGTTGCCAATTTAACAAGTACAGGCATGCAGTCTAACAAATCAGCCCTGAAATGTATTCCACATTAAAAGATAGAAGGTTAAAGTGTTTTTTTAAACTACTCTGGAGAGATTTTGATTCTACTTTTTAGTCATGAGACTCTACTTAACATCTACTTTTTATATGGTAATGGTATGCTAAATATTAGAAACACTCCTCTATACTAAACATAAGAACCTCTATGAAGTAAGGATTCATTGCAAGTGTGTTGAAGTATTTGCATTAGTTTTTAACTAGATGTAGGCCAGACTAACAAATATGCAACTGAAATAAAAATGTCCTCCTAATCTGGCCCTCTCACTGCAGACTTTCTGTTCTGTTGTAGCAGGAAAAGCACAGGTGTAAAATCTTTAATAGTGCTTCAGTTTAAGCCTTTCAGTAAGCCATTACAGTGTGCCAGTGTTAATGAAATCAGGACCCTGAAGCCGAAGTACATATAGTCTCCAAACCTTATTTATAGATACATACCCTTATCCAAATGTAAAACATGCATAGACTGATAAAATTAGCAAAAAACAAAACAGTTGGTTGAGCATCTGACTTTAAAACAGCAGTCCTGATATCTGGACCCAGTGGTGCCTGTGATGGGGTGTTCTCCCTGGATCATACATTAAATCTGCTGTAAAAAAAATCTTAGTGATAATGGACAGGTATTTTAAATTAAAAAATCAGATTAACTCAACAATAAAATCTGGCTTTTTTTAATTAAAGATTTTACCCAAGGTCAAGTCCTGGTTATCATTTAGTGATTTTGCAAGAGTTACTCATGCTTTTATCTAGATCCACATGAACTAGTGCAACGCCCTTTATGTTGGTGTTCGCCAGGCCTCCCTTTCACATTAGCTTTCGGTTGAAAATGCTGCGGCTGGTCTTATAACAGGAAACAGCTGTAGAGAACACATACAGGCCCTCTTCCACTGGCTCCCTGTATGTTTTAGGATTGATTTTAAGGTTTTATTGTTTATATAAAAGCCTCTAAACTGGCTGCTCCAACCTACCTCTCCAACCTTTAACAATCATGCATCCCATCAAGGTCACTCTGCTTTATAATTAAATTTTGATTGAATCTGAAGTGATCAAAGTTGAAAATTGCTATGCAATTCCCACTGTGACCAAAATCACTGATAATGTTTGGTGTTAAGTGAATGAATTATGATATCCAAAGAGATATTTGTGCCAGTGTGTCAGTAACACGTCATATAAGAAATGAGGTGATGTATTTTTACACATCACTTTCTGTGTTTTTGACAAAGATGACTGACTGTCTAAATGCTGCAGTTGTGGCTACAGTAAGATGCTAGAGTCCTTACTGTAATTGCTTGCAGATTTGATCTTTCCAGCAGAGGGCGCCTTTTCTCCTCAAACCGACAGCTTGATCATGTCATATTGACTTGGATGACTGTGATTACTATGAGAAATAACTACAGTGTTTTATTTAAGGCCACAAAAAAACAAAATATCAGTTTTTTAGGCTCAGAGGCAGAATTTAGTATTGAAGCAGACTACAGGCAGTGGAACACTGAATGCTGCTCTGCCATGTAACCAACATACTAAATGAAGCCTCTGAGCCAGTGGGGTGGCACATGCTGTAGATTAGAGAGGAAGGAAAGTATGGGGATTGGGGTATGTATTAAACTTCCCCTCCTGTCCCATGTGGGGAGAGCACAGGAAAGAGAGGGAGCCAAATAGAATGAGAGAAAAGAGGGGAGCACAGGAAAGAGAGACTGCCAAAGTCAGGAAAAGAAAAAGGAAAAGGAAAGACAACCAAGTGAGCTGCAGCTCTAGTTTCAACCCTCTAGCCTTTTGCTCTTGCTTTGCCTTTGTGCACCCCTCCCCTAATTTCTCTTCTTGTTCCACTGTTATTTTTGGGTGTCTGTGTCCATTCCTGTTTGTGTTGCTGTTGTCGGCCTCTGAGTCTATTCATGGTCTCAAGTCAGTTATTTTATCGTTGTATTGATGCAAACAGGAAATCTGGAATGTATTTAACAGCACCTAACTGTGTTGTTGTTCTGCTTTAGCTTTCTGTGCGATATCTCACATCCTTTTAATTGTATTTTCACTTGTATTTTCTACCATTTCTAGGTGCCCAAATCATTGACCTGATGATGCTGGTGGTGGACGTGGTGAAAGGGGTGCAGACTCAGACTGCAGAATGTCTGCTTATAGGAGAGCTGACCTGCCCTCGCATGGTGGTTGTCCTAAACAAAACTGACTTACTGCCACCCAACAAGAGACAGAGTGCCATTGAAAAAATGACCAAGCGACTGCACAAAACACTGGAGAGCACCAGGTCTGCATTTAATACAAGTAAAATAATGCATTTGGATATGTGGCTGTGCAATATGAGCACAGATAGCTGAGTGAGTTAAGGCATCCCGTGTAGCTCCCACTGGCTCAGGATAAACTTTGTCGTAAAAAACTTCCCCATTCACATTCAGTCTCCCTGTCTGCATTCCAGCAGCCTGTCTGTCAGGCTCACTTTTTTATTTGAAGCAACTTTAATCATTACCTCAACATCAAAGCATGAAGTAATTCCAATATGCTGATGTTTTTCTGTTGGCCAGATTTAAGGAATGTCCAGTGATTGCTGTGGCAGCGAAGCCTGGGGGCCCAGAGGCTCCTGACACAGAGGAGCCACATGGTGTGTCAGAGTTAATAGAGGTAAAGTTGGAAACACACTGCTCCCCCCCTTCATTGTTACTAATTTAGCTCAAAAGAGCACATAAGTTCTCACTTATAAACAAGTGCTGTTAGTCAGTTGACACTGTCCAAGTGGTGGAGAAAAAGTGAAGCAGTGCCTCGGGTTTGTTTACTTACTGTACAACTGACAGTAAACTAAACTATTGAAAACTTAGAGGAAATTATCTCATGATCGGTAATGATTCAAATAACGAAGGAGAAGCCTTAGTTTAAGAACAAATCAAGGTCACTTTGTCTGCAGCCTGACAGATAGTAAATTTGAAGGCCTACAAATGTCAATATAAAAAAAGAAGTTTTGAAACATGCCATTATGAGATTATTGTAGTTTTTTAAATGATAAGATAACAGAAAAACTACTATTTCTAATAACTGTCTTCAGTTTGTGTTATGTGTTTATTTTTAATAAACACACATACTGAGTAGGATGTTTTTTATTTTAAATGAAACTTGTCAGCATCTTCTGATGGACAAAGTACATGATCATACTGATTCACTTGTTTTTCTAGTTTTATATTTTGTATGTGTGATCTTCTATTATCATCCCATTTTTTATTTTGTGTGTCAATACATGCGTCTGTCTTCTTGCCCACTTGACTGTCCTTCTCAGCTGTTGAAGAAACAGACATACCTCCCTCAGAGAGACCCTGAAGGTGACCTTCTGATGGCTGTGGACCACTGCTTCTCCATCCGTGGCCAGGGGACAGTCATGACCGGAACCATCCTGCAGGGGTCTTTGGCTATCAATGACACTGTGGAAATCCCGGCACTAAAAGTATGCTCCAGAAGTTGTGCATGAGTTCTGAGTCTCTAATATTTGCAAGCCAGTGACACACCACACTACTGTAAAATCTTTCATAGAAACCACCAAGGTTTCAGGAGGTCAGGAGTTTATTGGAAGCTGGCAGACAGGGAAGGATGGTCGAGTGGGTTCAGAGGATGTGTCAGTTTAATATAAGGGGTGTATGAGGGGACATGGGGTGGACTGGCAGAGCAGGACTTTGGTAATTTAGACCAGATGCACACTTGGAATCAGGCTCAGCAGTTTTTTTGTCTGCAGTTATATTTTACACCTCTTGGTGGCAGCAAATGGCTAAATTAACAGGTATTTGCTACAGAGCCATGATCTGTGCCACTGCTGCTCATTTGGTCAGCGTATGTTCACACACAACAAAACCACCAATAAAAACGTTGTGCAAGTCCAGATCCCACTGTCAGAGATGGTTGGAGAAATCAATATTGTAAAAAAACAGCTGTGTTATCTCTCAAAGAAATATGTTGCTTACTTCTGTATGTACGTTTCCTAATTCCATGTTGGGCCATTTCCCCTTAATTGTGTAAGAAAACATCCCCTGAATGTGGACATAATAAACACAGTTTTTTCTGGTTTTAATCACATGCAATGTTTCATGTTGAGTTTTAAAGATTAAAATATAAAATTAAAGTTAGACCTGAAAACGAATTTAAAAATAAGGTAAAAAAAAGTTTAAATGGTTAAATATTTAAATGATGTTTGAATCTTTTTTTGTTTATTGTAACTCTGTGTTCTCTGATATCAGGTGACCAAGAAGATAAAGTCGGTGCAGATGTTTCGGAAGCCGGTGTCTGGGGCCATGCAGGGGGATCGTGTGGGTGTGTGTGTGACACAGTTTGACCCTAAACTGTTAGAGCGGGGTGTGGTCTGCACCCCTGGGTCCCTGCGCACACTCTATGCAGCTGTCATCTCTGTAAGGAAGATTGGCTACTTCAAGGGCTCTCTTGCAACCCGTGCCAAGTTCCACATCACTGTGGGTCACGAGACAGTCATGGCAAAGGTTTCATTCTTTGGTCTGCCACCCGTGGGTGCCTCAGAGCCCCCCTCAGACACTAAGGCACCTCCGTCAGAGCCTTGCTCACTGGATACACCCTTCACTTTTGACAGGGAGTACTTCTACCAGGATGATTATGTCACTGGTCAGGGTGAAGCCAATTCAGGACCTGACCCAGAGCAATGGGCCTTGTTGGAGTTTGAGCGACCAGTCACATGTCCCTCATTCTGCCTTGTGATTGGTTCCAAGCTGGACACGGACATCCATGCCAATGCGTGCAGGTTGGCCTTCCAAGGCCGTCTGCTGCAGGGGTTTGAAGATAAAGGCTATGCTGGGACTTCGCTGCCCCGTCTGCGCATCTACAAGACCAAACACAAGGAGGGGCAGGTGGAAAGGGTGAGTGGACACACGGCAGACTACTTTAATAATATTTTTTTTTTTGCTGACTGTCATCCTTTCCCGTGAGTGTCGCCTTTGCTCCCTTGCCCTCTCTGTCACCCTTTACTCCGTCTTCTGTCTCCGGTTCTTCCTTGGATGTTTCTCATTGCTGGTGGCACTGGAGCGTGCCTCTCAGACAGAGCCCCTATTGTGTATTCGTAAACAGACACGTACACACAAACAAGAATGCATATGCAGCCTCAGTGAGTAGCGTTTGAGGCATGGGTGGGTGCGCATGCCTTAGCATGTACTTTGACATGGAGGTGTGTGTGGGTGACTGCCTGACGCCACTAGCTCTGTCTAGCTGTCAGAGACTGGCACTGTTTGGACACACTTGAGTGGCGCAGGAATACCCACATGACTGTGTGAGTTCCCCTTCATTTCTCTGTGGCTCAGCATCTTTCTCTCTCTCTCTCTCCCTCTACTCCTCCTTCGAATGTTATGTTGTGTCCTAAACCCTAAGCTTCAGTACATACCGATCTATATCTCATTTTATGTAATTCTCTTGTTTTCTTATTGACTTTAATATCTGATTTAACAATTTTTCAAGAGGTTAACACCATCCTTCAACCTCTTGCAGTTTGTATTTTCATCTGTGGCCACACTTAAGATGTTATGACACATGTCAGTCTGCGCTGTACAGTTAAGTTTCTCTGCGTGCACCCTCGTGCAGGGTCGGATTCAGCTCAGGGGTCAAGTGTGTGAACAAGTTTTCTGCTGTTAGCACCTCAGGCTGTTGACAGATCCAGTCAGTGACTCAGGAGCAGAACAGCAGAGGCTGAGAGGTCAAACCGTGGTCATGTGATGTGATGAGGCAGTTATGTTTCAAGACTTAAGAATTTCCTTTTTTTTTTTTTTTTTGCAAAAGAACACATTACTTGCATTGTTGAGATATGACGGCCTCGTCCAGTCACAATTCATATGGTCCGTCAGACGTGTACAGCAACTGTATCTTTTTTAATCAGCGCATCAGTCACGCTTGAGGGACACCAGGGTCAAATGTTCAAGAATGAATAAGGGTTAGGCAGAAGAGAGAGGAAGAGCTGGCGGTGGGGGGGGGTGAGTCGGAGACAGAGCGGTGCCCTCCTCTTATCAGATTAGCGGCGGGTTGAGATCGACTTAGTGATGGATGATAAGAAAGAAATACAAACAAATATAGCATAAAATGTGCCGAGGGATGAAAGAGAGGGAACGAGACAGCCAGGCGGCGAGTCTCGAAGAATGTGCCTGACAGCGAGCAGTGTGGTTGATGAGAGCACATGGCAGAAGATCAGCTCTTCTTCCTCACCCTGTCATGATGATGATTGAAATGATGGCAAACCATTAGACTTAGACACCAGGTGGAAGGAAACAGGAGCTCAAACTTAAGCACATTCTGTCATTTTCAGCCATAGTTAATCACATGCTCACGTTTTTTTGTCACAATTTTAAATTTCATGTGCGGCATCTTCAGTGCTGAAGCTCATAAGCCTCATTCCCGCTCTCGTCCTCAGGTGACTGATGATTATACTGTGATAGGCCGCAACCTGTTCAAGAAGGAGACCAACCTCCAGCTCTTTGTAGGGTTGAAGATCACGCTGTCGACAGGCGAGACTGGCGTTATTGAGGGCGGGTTCGGGCAGAGCGGGAAGTTCAAGATTCGGGTTCAAGGTAAGGATTACCTGAAATGAGTCATTATTGTATATTTTGGAGATTATAATTTCTGTCAAACCACTCAGCATTATTCCACCGATGCTGTTTAATGGAGGCTCAGTCACACATTTTAAACTCATTGTGGTTTCTTAGTTTGATGTTAGACAGCACAGACAAGTCCCCATCGTCATCAATACATACATCCACAGCACTTTCTCTGTCTTTCTTTCCTGGGATTTTTGGGGCTCCACGGACAGTTTTCAGGATGCGGTAAGAGTGGTAGGCCCGACATCCTGAGCCACATTCCCTGGATTCCTCTGGGGTTTGCCTGTGTTCCGGGGGAAGTCTGCTCTGTGTTTATTTTACCTTCTGTTGCTCCGAACTCTCTGCTCCACACCGGGAGGGAAGAGAAAACAAAAACATTTAGAAAGAGAACCTCACCTACATCCTCCTCGCTGCCTCACACTTGCATGTACTCAAAAGTCTCGACATACGTATCACATCTTCACGCATGAACATAATGGAGACCCCCATCAGTGTTCATGTGAGAGTCCCCGCAGGCTTTAGGACAAAGATGGCACTATTCTGCTGCCAAGGGGGAATGTCAAAAAAATGTATACAGCTGTACTTCTGAATACAGTTAATTAAAGCATTTTATTAAAACACTAGCAACTAAACATTTTGTAAGCTTTCCCTTTCGATAATGGCACAAGTTTCCATGTTGTGACTCTGGATTTGCTTTATTTCAGCTCTGTATAAAATTCTGCAAAACTCAGAACACTTCCTGATGCAGAGATTGAAGGAATGTTTTTCCTCTTCATAGTACTATTGATGTGATGAATAATGCAGAACTTAATGCTATTTTGCAATAATAGTGGTTTCCATTCAAGGTTTTCCCCTTTTTCATATTCTATTTAATTTGATGAACGCACATATAAGATGAGTCGTCCGCTGAAACTGAAGTGTCTCCTCTCATGCAAACGTCATGCAGGCAACACCGGTCGATGTTTTTCTGTTTTCACCTGTTCATACTTTCATTAGTTCTAGGGCTCCAACTAACAGCTATTTTTATCATCTATTAAATAGCAGACTATTTTGTCTAATACTCGATTAATTGTTTGGTCAGCAAACAGTAAAAAAAAAAAAAATCATCATCATCATAATTTCCTAAAGCCAAAGATAATGGCATCAGATCTCTTGTTTTATTTGACAGTCCAAAACTTTAAGTATTCATCTTGGGGGGAAATCCAGATTATCTTTCCTCCATACTCTTATCTGTTATAATCACAGATAATAGTGGTTTTAACTTGGTTTTAAAAAATAAATTTGGTGCCAACTTGGCTACTGATGCAATTTAAATTGTCCCCCAAAGCCAATTTATACCCATTTTTATACTCATATTGGTTTTTAGAACATGTTTTTATATTGAATTACCTAGAAATTTATGAGGGCAGATATAAAAAGTGAAATCTCTGCGTGTCACACAAATAATTTAAGACTGGGTGTGTGAGGGTGCATTGTGGTGGTAAAGAGATATTTTCAGCTGATAGATAACAAGTAAAGATTTCTGGCTGCGCTGCAATCATAACAACCCTCACATTGGCATAATGATAACAAGAAGAATGCTGGCGCCGTTTTGTACGTGAGGTCAGACAGCCTGCGTGTTAAGCAGTGAACCCAGAACATTTCTTACCATCCGTGTGCAAAATGGCAAACAAGCAGCCAGTCTCTATCCTCCCAAAACACACACATATACAAAACAACAAAGCAGTAGATATGATGGTGCAGAAGAATTTGTAGTGCATGCATGAGGTGCGTCAAACAGCAGCTCAGTGTTTACAGGAATTGACTTTAGCTGAAAAGGAGGATCAAGCAAAGGCAGAGTTATTTGTGAGCAGGCAGAGGAGACCCAATACTGGACAGTCAGGATGAGCCAGACTAACGCAAAGACTCAAGCATCGGCTGAGAGCTGGCTTTTTGCACATTTTCATCAGTCACATCAGGAGCATGAAGGCATCAGTTGATCTCTAGGTCAGCACAAAGAAGCACTGATACAGCACCTCCCGCACACATAACAGGGAAAAAAAGATCTCTATTAAGCATCAGATATACCTACACACAGATAATTGATTTGACCGAAGTACTGTACATAGGACAGTATGGTCTAGATTTATTACACACGAGGATCTATTTATACAATGTTTCTTGATTTGTTTTTTATCCAATAATAGATAATCAGCCTTTTTACTTGACCTGCCTGTTTATCTTTTCTTCAGAGGGCCTTAGCCCAGAAACCAAGCAATTGTTATCCTCCTCTTCTAAGAAGAAAGGAAAGGGTGGAGGCAAAGGTGGACCAGCAAATGAAGAGGAGCCAAAAACAGATTCCCAGCCTGTCAGCATTCACTTGCATTTCAAGCGTTACATCTTCGATCCCCATAAAAAGATGGTCCAGTCTTGACCGTCGGCGCTCTGTCACAGTGCTTTAAATAGGCAGTTTCAGAGGTCTTGCTGAGGTGAGAGGAATACTGGCCTCCGTATCAGGGGCATGATAACTTTCATCATCGATGGCGACAGTCTGCTGAAATGCAATGATCGTGGAATGCGGAACGCACATGAAACAATGATTGTTTTATACGTATGGAGATGGACTTAATCCAGTTTGCATCAGCACAAGGGTGGAAGCTGCCCCTCTGTTCCTGATGCATTTAAGTTGTCTTAAGTAAATCAGTACTTTTGTTATTCTGAATCAATTCTTTTGACTGTCAGCAAACTTTTGGCTGTATGTTCCTAATTCAGCTAAGTCCTAATTGGCATAACTACATTAGCTAGCATTATATAAATAGTGAACTCACAGATTTCCACAGGTTCGCTCATTCTCTGTAATCACGTTCTGCTGGGATAAAGGCGGTGTTATGTTTCAGATTCATTGGATTAGGTTTGGATTCAATGGCAGTTGATGTGTGATTTCAAAAGTATTTATCCATATTTCAATACTTTCATTTAATTTACTTTAATGGCAGTTTATAGAGATGCATTTTATCCAAAATAGCAGTTATACCAGAGGTTGCTTGAGTTGACTTGAACTTGAATCTTTTCAGAAAGACAAATAAAGCAAAATAGTACTGAAAGTCTATTTGTGAATGTTATTTTCTGTGTCGTCATTGGTTGGGATGTAATACCTCTGTCTCAAACTCTATTTGCACAATAAGCTGAATTTATTAGTAGTAACATACAAACCCTTTTTTTTTTCAAAGCATTACATAAAGCCCACTCCGTGAGGTGTAGTTTGTGTGTGAGGTACCTGCATAAGTGTAGCCCAAAAAGATACTGTTTCCACATGTGTTTTTAGAATTCCTACACACTTCACACTCACGGAGCCCTAAACTGTAATGCGTGTCCAACCTGTGGTTTTCTATGGTTGGTTTGTTCTGCTGTCATAATAGGGTGCAATACAATGGACACATTTTACCTTTTAATTTCCAACATCGGTTTTCCTAATGTCACACTCGATCCAGAACTAAGTCATTTCATTTACAATCTTAGCTGTAACTAATATCCATAAAACATGTACCTACTACTGTAGCATGCAATATGAAACCATCTGCTGTATCAAATCACATTGGTCTGCAATGAAGCATGATCAATAGGTGGCTTAGAATTTAGAGATTTAAAAAAGGGATCTCTGGCTGATTTTGTACTTTTGTGTTTACTATTTTCAAAGAGTTTTAAAAGGTTTTGAAGGTTCAATTTATGACAATACTCATAGCTAATTATTATCTCCTGAAAATGAGAATATGGTGTAAAACCTTAGAATGAGCCTTTTATGTTTACATAGGGAGCAGGTCATCTTCCACAGAGTCAACCATTTCACGCTGTCACTCATACGGTAGCCCAGAATGGACAAGCAAAACTCAGACCTTAGAGAAGACCTTCACAGCCACCTCAGGTTTTCCTACACACTTGGAAGGTGAGGTGAGTAGAAGTTTATTCAGTTTGTTGCAATCTGCAACCTCACAAGTGGATGGCACTAAATCCCTTTAAATTTTCTATTTTTATTGAAAAAGCAGTATATAAATCAGATACCAGTGTTTACAGATGGACTTTAACTACATTCTCACTTAGCATTGGATCAAGAATGTATCCTGCATATGTTTTAAATTCTTTTAATGTAAAATTTTCCCCCATTAGAATGAGCAAACATACAAAATAGAAGAAAAAAATCAAACAATGTTCACTGAAATTACAGGTGATTGATAAACCAGTTATTCAGAACTGCAGAGGGTGGAAACAATCATGTCTCGTAGTGCATGTGAATATGTGTTTGCGCATGTGTGTGTGTGTGTCCATCCTGTCACAGCAGTGTCGTCGGGTGCGGTAGTGAGAGTGCAGGACACTTCGTATGTAGCGGATGATGTCAGCAAACTGTCCCTGTGAACAGCAACTCTATCTCAGCAGGAATCTGTGGAAATTGGAGAGAGAGGGAGGAGAGAGGGAGCAGCAGGAGCAAGAGGGGACACTGGAAGGATTGTTCCTCTGAGTGACAGTCCTTTTAGTCTTATCTCCTCTCGTTCCTCTTATAGAAAACCAGACAAGAAAAAAAACCTCTGTCGCTTTTTACTCCTGCGTCTCTCCAATTTCTCTTTCTCGCTCCACCCCCTCCTCCATTCTCTGGCCACTCTGTTTTTTTATTGAAAATCTTGCTCTCTGTCCATCACTGGTTTGATGTCTCATTATGAGACAGAAATGAGAATAATCTTTTAGGGTCCTTAATATTTCCCTTAATGTCATAATTTCACAGGCAGAACGTGATGATGCACATATTTGTGTCATTGCTGCAGTGTTGCCAGTTGGAGATGAATGTGAGCTTGTTTTTTTTTAATCTTAAAACTTGTGTTCATATCAGTCAAATCCAACTCTGATTTCTAATCTGTATCTGTATCTGCATTCTTTACTCTGCATGCACATTATTGTAAGAATTAGCTGTACTCATTACAACCTAATTAAAAAATAATATGCATTGTATCTTGATATGATTGTAAACACTGAGTCAATTTGCCATTGCAACTTGCTAAAAGATGTCATTTTGATCCTCCTTGTCTTGATAAAGATCCTCATGCTTTTCATCAACAAAGACGCTGGAGAGTGTTAGCACCCTGTTTCCCTCACGTTTTAACATGCATGCTAATCCTGTTGTGTGCACGTGTTATTTTGAAAGAGAGAGACAGAGAGATTCTACTGTCCCTTCCTCAGCTTAGGTGAGGAGGTTTTGGGTGGACTGCCTAATCCGCTTTTAGAGCTGTATCCGATTGTGGCAGGAGGGAACAGACAAGGCGGCTGCAGCTGAGAGTGTGTTCTCGCCTCAGCTCATCGCACACATACACAGCCAGGACAAGAGATAGAAACCTCACATGGGAAAGTGATCACACCTATTGTTCTTCCTGTTCGTTTTGGCCTGTAAGTGCAGCCCAGTGTTCATATTCAGTTTCCCATAAGACTACCTATAAGTTTCTCAGTTCAAATCTCTTCTTCCTCTCCATGGAGATAACACACAGCCATGATGATTTCCCTTTCTCCTCTGAGACCTTGAGGTCTGCTAGGAGTCAAGGGGTCAACATCTGAGCTCTTAAATGTTTATAGATGAGAAACAGTCAGTGATGAGCAAAGATAACAGGCAGCCATGGAAGAGAAAGAAACAGAGGGAAGATTGTGGTGGCTGGATTATTGACAAGTCAAAGGGGGAGGGCAAGAAAGGAGTTTAAAATGTGGTTCAAGGCAGAGGAGATTGAAAAGACTAATTAGCAGCCATTTGACTGATAAATGGATGCGACATTAATTAACAGTTTAACCAGTGGGGAGGTGGTTAGGCTGCTAATGTGCTCACTTTTGCTCAAATGTATTCCCTGCTTACTCCAGACTATTATATTCTTGTCTTTATTTTGTAGATAGTATTATTTCTTTGTGAGTGCTCCAGAAACACTTTTTTTCCCACATTTCTCTGAGGTTGGTAACCATATAGCTCTATTCATGTGTTGGTGTTGGTCTATACTACCCTTTCTTATACAGCTGTTTAAATAGTATCACCTTCCTCTGATAGAGATGATGTTTATTGCTGATTACTTGATGACAGGAGCTTACGAGCAGGGACACAGATAGAATCACCCTCAGCCCCCTCACTTCTCTCAACCCTTGCCTGCAAATATAATTAGCTATGATTAAAATGGGCATTGTTTAATTAATACCACCGCTACCTCTTTCAGTCGACTTCTCCATTTCCGGTGCTGCTTATCTCCCATCCCCCCATCAGCTGTGGAGGTCTTTATAGTTGTTTTTGACTTATGCCTGTGTGAATCCTGGGCATAAATATAGACATGTCTATGTCATAAGCTTCATAGTTAAAAGTAGTAAAACTACATTAAAACTGTGATTAAAATAGCTTGAGCTAATGCTATTATTTGCAAAGTCCACCAATAAAAAAAAGAATTAAGATCATCACCATGCAACCATACCTTATAGCAAGTAACTTTCCTCCAAATTTTTTTTCTGCAAAGTGTACCTGATAATCATTTATGATACAGAATTTCCTCTTCAGAGTGCCAAATTAATATTAAAACTTTAGTTTAATCATAGTTAATGCGTTATTTAAAACAATCATTTCAGTGCAGCAACTGATCCAGCCAGGGTACACTCAGATCTACACTCAGATTGGTATGTTAATCTGCAGCAATTTCCTAAATAACCTAACATGTGTTTCTTGTGTAAAATGTATGCAGAGTAGCATTTTAGCTGATACATGAATGAAAGCAGAATTTAAAAGTTCCTCTGTGATGCAAGAAAGTAGTGTGGTGTATTCAAACTAAAAGGGAATCAGTTTAATGTGACTGCTAGAAGACCAGATTGGATGTTGCACCATAAATTATGAGTAGATAAAATGTCAGCTCTTTGACTTGGCCCTGAACAAACGGTTAAAAGAGCCGACTGTAATTGGCACAAGTAAAAGACTAAAATGTAGAGAAATAATTAAGTTTATGTTTTTCTAAATGAGATGAGTTTCATTAAATGAAGATTTAACATGAAGGAACTGATGAGCATCATTATGATCTTGGTTCATTAAGAATCACATGCACTTGCTGTTGTTGTGTTACTTCATTACTATTTATTATCAAAATGAGGTGTCAAGGTTTTTTTGCATGTTTCACTTAGTTTTGAAAAAGACTCTAAATTCTGCAATCAGAAACCAACTTTTTTATCTTTGCATATTAAAAAGGCTCATTTTTTTGATACATCAACAGAATAGTTGCGAGTACTAAGCAGTGAGTGCACCCTAATGAAAGAAATGCCCTCAAGACCACCATTGTTCTCCCATCACCACAGAGCTGTTTGCATATCTATTCCTGTCTCATTCATGCAGACAGAAAAAAAAAACATGCAAATTAGTGCTGGCACCTCTATAAAGCAATGTATTGATATACTGCTTCCATACCTGACAGGCACACGCAAACTTTACTGCCTCTCTCATCCTCTCGTCTCCCTCCTCATCACCTCAGGACGAGAGGACAGGCGGTAAAAAGGCAGAGGCTGATGGCTGAAGAATAACAGTTGATCATTATGGCTGAGCTCAGCAGAGCCCAGTCGTTCAGGTCAGAGGTCACCTGCAGCATCACCTTGAAAAACGCAAGCCAGTAGTTTTTGTCTGCTAATGTCACGTTTCCAACCACTCAGCTCACACGAGGGGGGTACTTTAAGTTATCGTTCATATTTTGAGGACATATCTTGGTATAATTCTTAAAAAAAACCTACATTTAAGGAAACATAATCAAAAGTGTTTGTTCATGTTAACTATTCATGTTAAAAATGACTTTTTACCCATTTATCATTATCTGATTCATCAGTTTCTATATCAGTTTTGTTACTGATACATTGATGACATGGATGACAACATTCAGTGTCATCCAGGCTTTGGTGTGTTAGAGGGATGATGAATGTTCATAAACTACTTGTCACTTGAGAAGTTATCATAAGGTCTAAAACCATTTAAAAGCAATATATTAAAAGACAAGGCACACTATTATTTATCACTGGCTGACTTCATGAAAGTGAATGAAAAAAATGTTTTTTTTCCCAAAACAATTTAAGACCCTCTTTAAACAGTTATTTTTCAGGTTAAACATACTTTTCCTCCTTAATCTGAATCTTTGTCAAACTAGCTTTAGTATATAGCCTAAACTATTATTAAACTACCGGATTTCGGTTTGAGGTCCAATGTCAGCACAGAAATGTTCCCAATAATTATGTTAAACCAACAGAGTAATGAATTTGAAGGAAAGGCCTGGAGCTGTTCCCTTTCCAGCATTGTGTTACTGCTGAGAGGACTTCATGCTGCAGGGAGGAGCGATTTAAAACCGGGGGTCCAGTTCAACTGGAATCTCTTCTGATGGGGTCATGTGATGTGTAGGGTCATGTGAAAAGTCACTTCCACTCTGGATAACCTTGTAAAAGATGTCAAAGAGATGTCAACTATTCTTGGATTTTCATGCTTGTTTAACAATCTAATGAAATGTCTTCAGGGAGCCTTGGGGAGTCTGTTTGGTCTGCTGCAACCCAGAGGTGGATGTTATGTTAAGATTAGTCACCAAACAAGACAGTCCTAAACAAAGAAAGCAGTCCTAACTCATCCCTTATGACTCAGCCGGCCTGTGTCTTTAAGTTTCTGAATCCACTGAGCTTAAAGTGTGTTTATCAGTTAAATTATTAGAGTTGTGCAAACAGTATGATGCTCATGTCATTTTCAGAATTTAAAGTCTTGTAGAAAAAGGAGCAATTGATGGTAAAATGTATCTTTTTGCTGTTGCTGCTGCTCATTTTTTTGTTTTCTTGTACAAGCCTGAGACAAAAAGTAAACACTGGTTTATTATTATGATTGTGAAATTTAACTGAATCAGATGAGTAAATTGACCAGTGGCATGTAGTTGTTCAGTGTTGGAACAAGTAACCAGGTCATTACTTTTCGTAAAATTACAGTGCTTGATAAAGTAGTCCATTAAAATAGTAAAATACTTACATATGTAAAAAGTTATATTATTAGTTGTAGTATTGAAAAAGATATTTTCCTAAAACTATTGGTACATAATTCTTAAATTAGAACAAAAAGTACTCCATGTGGAAATATTCCCTATGTGAGAATGTTTTTAAATAATAATAATAATTTTTATTACTGATGCATTGACATACAAGCGATATCTAACTAATGAAAGAATGAAAGAAGTAGTTAATTTTAAATGCTTTACATATTGTTAGGTAGTTAGATTACATTTATGAAAGATGCTAAAATGCTGGAGATTATGGGTACTGCAGAGTGGAGCGATAATTATCCGTGGGTCTATGATTATGAGCAACCCTTTCATATACATGCAGTTATATGACCTGAATATACTGAAATATTGGTGACAGCAGCTTTAAAAAAACTTATAATAAATAGGAGAAAAGCCCTCACTGATGTATAAGTGGTCTGGCAACAGATATATATTTAGACTATTGTTATAAGCGTGGATAGTTGTTTTTAAAATGTACTCTAACTGCACAGCTGCTGCATTGACCTGCAGAGGTTTTAGTGTTGCTGAAAACCAAAGACCCTCACAATCTCAGCTTTAAGAAACCACAAATGGTTTCTTAATTCTTTTTTTTAAAAAAAACCACAAATGGTTCCTTAATTATCAGGGAAAAATTTGGCTTACACATTAAGAGGTTCATCATAAAGTAACATGCTAACATACCGTTGTAAACCCACAAAAACCTCTAAATAACTTTCTTTTTCAAGCAGACACAAGGTTATCAGATTAAGGGATATTTATTGTGCCCTGAGGTCTACGCTGTGTGTACTGTAATGGCCCAGTGTGTATACAGAGTTAATCCTGGACTGACAGGCGGGGACAGTCGGGTTTTGATGGGCCGGGGGGCTCAGCGTCTGCAGGGGGACCCAAACATGGCCCTGGTTCTGTCTGGGACCCGTCTGAAAGCCCAGCACTGTCAGACTGGCCCAAACACTGCCTGATGGGGCTTTTAGAGGAGCAGAGTGAGTGACGGAGGTTTAAAGGAGATCTGACACTGCAGCCTGTGGTGCTGCTGTTTATGTATGTATCCTGGCCCTCCAAAAACTGTGTTTATGAAAACAGTGGCTCGCTGCCCATCAGATATGAGCTCTGAGGCTGGGACAGGGACAGCTCCGCTGAGAGAACTGAAAGGAGACTGAAAGAGAGACAAAGACAGAGAGAAAATGACAGTAAGACAAAGGAAATATAAAAAACAGGTGAGGGGGGGTGTTCATTTGATGCAAATGTTTTCTGATATAACTTCCAAATTAGTTTTTTAGCAAAAGTTTTTATCATCTGTCTACTTTAACCCTATATTCCTTGTTTACTGCTTTACTTTGTCTTGTCCTTTTTCTTCACAAATGTTTCAGCTAAACTCCAGAAAAAGTAAGACGTACTTTTTTTTTTTTACTAATCCCCCCCCCCACTCTCCCTTAATTTGATTTCTTCCCTCTGTTTTGCCCCTTCGGTTGTCTTCCTTCTTAATTAGCTCATATCCTCTGGTTTGCCAGATTGAGGGTGTTGACACGCACACGGCGCAGCCCTGAATCAAACACTGCCCTCCCAGCTGCTAACATCACGCACACTTTCTTACCTCCTCTTCTTCTTTCAAGGAGCCCAAAGTGCGTTTTTGTGCCTTCTTTTTGGGTGGGGGGTGTATTTTTGGTGCTTGCCCACTGGCTTGTTGTTTTCTGTTTGAAGTGGCAAATTCAAAATGGAGAACTTAAATCTTAATGTGATTATTGCATTTTTAATTTTTATAGTTGGAATCAAGGTTACATTTATTTTATTTTGAAAATATTATTGGACAAGTTTCTTGTGCAAACCCACTCTGAACACTTTGGATTTAATACTTCACAGGTTTCGCAGGTTTCCGTTCACACGCTCGCTCTAAGTTTATTTCACTTGTCCTTGATCATTTAAGTATTATCAGAAAGCAGAGGGAAAACTGCTTCCCAAAGTTCACATTTCAAATATTTTAATTGTTTTATGCAGCTTTAATTTATTTTTCTAATAATCCCCCCGAGGCAGCTGGAAGACTGTTTACTGTCTTTG
>JAPZDY010000012.1:15130321-15158813 GCA_029783645.1 Ctenochaetus hawaiiensis | reverse complement strand
CTCATTTGTTTCCTGGTCACACTTCATGTTGTCAGCGCTCTGATAGGTTAATTCATGCAGTGTTTACTGTCCCCACAAGATTCCCATCAGGCCTTTCTCCTCTCTGTTTTTCTTCCACCCCTCGCTCCTCTTTTCCCTGCTTTCGTCGCTGCATATTAATCATCAGGTGTGTGTACATAACATCATTGCGAGGAGACACACAGCGGCATTGAGACAACAGAGGAGCAGAGGCCAGTTCGAGGGTGACACTGAACGGCAGATACGGGGCCTGATAGTGCTGAACATAATATCCAGTTCTCTTCTTTCTTCATCTGATTCCACATTTGTGTCTGATGTGCCTGATTATTATGTTACGACTCTCTACAGGACGCATCAGTACACACAAGTTATATGAGACACTGGGTGAATTTAACATGCTTTGAAGATGCATACCTACCCACTGTGCTGATGATTGTACTTTACTTTAACCCTCCTATTTAGTATTTATAAGCAGTATATAACACTTAATATGTGTGCAGAATACATTGTAATGTCACTGTAAGCAGAAATACAGACATTGTATTCTTACAACTCCTCCAATTAAGTGTCTGTAACTGAGGTAAAGTTAATGTATGATCAAGAGCACAAAATAGCTTTCATATTTTTTATGAAGATAACTGCACACATGAACACTTTCTAACAATATGTTATACAACATTTATTAACCGCTTATACCTAAATCATTCACAGGCAAGTTTATACATGTGCGCTAAAATCATTACACTTACATTCATTACACTCATTCTTGATATTTAGTTTTTGATTTTTAGTAGTTTATTTGTTTTTAATTCTTTACTCAAGGTCCACTCAAGGATTTCCTCTAGAGCTTTCAGCTACATCTGCATTGGCAGATGGTGTTTGCTCAGTTGTCACAGAGTGAAGAAAAAGGACTTTGAAGTGTTGAAAATATACATTTAAATAATACCAATCATAGATATAATAGATTAAAAAATATATATATATATATCCTGATATTCACAACTGTTTAATTTTTGGCTGTCAGTCATTCTTTAACATTAAATGTGTAATAATTGCTTAATAGATTGTTGTTGTTTTTTGACAGCTATATTTATGGACACTTATCATCACTTAAATCCAAATAACTGTGTTTTAATGTTTTTTTTTAACTTAAAAAGTTTTCTGTTTAAACTGAAAATTCCAAGTTTTGATCAAGTTTTTTAGGGTTATGTTGGGTCAGGTTTGTTTTGTACAAGCCAGGATTCCAGTAACATTGTCTCAGTGGACTTTAAGTCAACATCAGTAACAACTCCCACACTCTGTCAGCTTCTGCTAATAATCTAAAATAACCTAGTCTCATAATAAATGATTCAACTTGTAAAATAATTAGGAAATTATCATGTTTATTTATTTTTTAGTACTGCAATAGTTTCCTTAGTTATCTTCTTCTAAGTCTCAAAAAGTATGTCATACTGTTTTTCTGTATTTCTTATCTTCAAAATTAAGGAATGACACATATGCAGTTAAAGATCTGTTCCGTGAAGCTTAATCAGCAGCATCTCCTAAATATGTAAACATGACAATGAGTCATTTATTTACATTTTTTTATGGTTTTGTCCTGTTTTTTTTTTAAATGTAGTTTTCTTTATGATTTGTTATCAAACTCACAACACAATTTTACAAATCTTCACCCAAACATCCTAACATATATGTAAATAGTGCCATTTAAATGACTAAAAATTACAGACTGCATTTTGACTCAAACATATAGAAGGAGCAATGTGTTACATATGAACAGAATTTGTTTTTAGATGTCAAAACATGAGCAAACATTATCACCAGAATGTGACAGTGACAGTTCTGACATTATGCGAAAGATGTCTTTTACTGTGATGCTCAGGTAAATACTAAAGTTAGCAATGCTAACAGCTAGCCCTGGCCTGACCCATCTTGAGCTTATTAATTCACATTAAACACACTTTATACAAACTCAACAGAAACAAAAGAAGATAAAACTCACTAAAACCACTGTCTGTTGTCTGTTCCAATAACTGATCGTCATCTAGATGTTAGAAAACTTCACTGGTGATGTCCCACCTGTCTCACTCTCTTCTCCGGTTCATGCTTCTTTTTCCACTTGCCGAGTCCTGGTTTGAGTCCATGTAAATAAGTTAAGCTGTATTTCACAGCAGTGATGTAAACATTCACTCATCCTGATCTTCAAGCTCCCATTGCAGTTAGATCGATCAGCTAATGGTGACACCAACTGCACAGCTAACTGAGCTAACAAGCTAATAACGGCTGCTAGTAAGAAGGGCCACAGAGGCTTCTCTGGTGATAGCCTGATTCCCTTACTAATTGCATTTTTTTAAAGTCCAGAAAATTCTACTTTTACCAGTGAACTATCACTCCTACTTTCCCTTCTGAGTGTTTCAAGAAACTCAGTTTGTATTCCATCAAAGTTAACTTGCCCAGACACAAAAACAAACACCAACGAGCCTGTAAATAACTAATTATGACTTCAGCTTATTTTGGCCAGTAGTTTCACCTGCCCTGCCACCAGTGGGTCCAGCTGCCTGTCTGCTCTCTGGAGTGGAGGACCAAACTGAAAAATCAGATTAGACATACCCCTGACTCTTATGCATGCTCGGAGTGTGCAATGGATGGGAAGATTTAATGGAGGATTGGGGTTGAAAGGTTGTCTCTTTACTGATGTCAGGCCCGAGGCTTCAGGGTAGTGTCCCACGGAAATGAGCCATTAAAATTGAGGATTTATTTATTTTTCTCCTTCCCCTTTTCTTTCTCTGCATTTTGCATGGGGAGCAAAAGTCAGGCAGACTGTTGGGAAATGATTTGGGGCGGCAGGACGAAAGCCCTCATGGTGGACCAGCCTGTGAGTCAGAGTTCATAAATGGAAATACTGCCTCGATTATCATGGTTTTGTTATTTAATCAGCAATATCTGGGAGGGGGGTTGGATGTCTTGAATGCTTCCGATTTGCCCAGACAGTAGTTCAAGCATGTAACTGGATCTCTTCTTGTCAGAGACAGACATTGCAGTAAAGTTTAGTGAGCGCTCGCCTTGCTTGCCCTCCCTCTCCTGCTGTAGTTTTCCACCTTCTAGCACTTTTCTGCAGTTTTGTTTTTGTGTTGTAGAAAATAAGCTGCAGTCCTACAAGCACAGGCTGGTTTCAAACAGATAGGAAGATTGCACAGAAGTGAAGGATGTGGCTGAAGTTACGGATGAGGTGTTGCTTTATCAGCCAGCACGAGGCCAGGATTGGTGAGCTGAGCAGACCTTTGATGTGAGATGTGATCCAGACAGCGAGGAGGTGAGCCATCACACAGCCACAATGAGGGGCGATGAAGAGTGGAAACCTTTGTTTAGACACAGCTGAGCAGCACAGAAACACCAAAACAAACTCAACACACAACAAGAAAATCTACTGGGAATCAGAGCTACAGAAAATCAAGGGGAGGGGACATTTTCTAATTTTTTTTTAAATAAAAATAGTTTGTTTTACTGTCTGTAATCCTGTTAAGACCATTACTTTTAAGTTTTGAAACTGTCCTAAACCTTAACACGTTCAGCTCATCAAAGACGATGTAAAAACTGAGATGCATTGATCCATAAGAAAAGAAAACAGGTTCAGATTCTGGTTTAACTTCAGTATCTTTTGGACTGTTGATTGGACAAACTAGAAGAAACAAAGGAGACAAAGTCCCTTTGGGCTCTGGGAAATTGCACTGTTGATTCTATAATATTGTTTGACATCGTATACACAAAACTAGAAATTTTTTAAATTAATAGATAATTAAACCAATCAGTGGTTGACTAGTTTCAGCCCCAGCATGAACTATGCCTAACAAATCCAATAGTGAAATTAAATGCTGTAAATGCTAATTTAAAGAGTTAATAATTTTGAAATGATAACAGACAGCATTCAGTGGGAGGTGACAGTGTAAAAGGAGGAGAGAAAGAGTGTTTTTAGGCAGAAAAAAGTGAGACTGCAGAAGTAAACTGTCACTTGAAGGATCTGACAGGCCTTCATTATCAGGTTGCTGATGTGATGAATACAAACTGTAAAACACGGGTTTTGTTACTGGCTGTATTTTCTGTAAACAGCAATATGAAACACTGAAGAATGTCCCTCATGTACCATTTCAGACACATTTGCATTTAGCACTGCAGCGCTGTATGTTTTTGTTTTGCGGTGTATGTTTTTGCAGCAGTGATTCAGTTTTGCTAAGGGTTCATGTAAATGACTCACTCACCACGGCCACGCCGGTCAACGTCTGGTCCGATCGCCCTCCTTCTACTGCTCTCTCGCTGCATTAATCCCCATAAGCCCAGTGTCTTTTTGATAAAATGTGCAGTTGATTTGAAGTCTCGGTGAACTCAGAGGGTGAAAGAGACTTTAGGATCGTTTCACATGGAGACGACTGGCTGACTGGCTCACTCATCTGGTTGTAGTTTTGAATAATGGAAGACACTTGGTTCACTTGTTCATTTGCTAATCTTTTCTTTTCATTATAATGGCACAAAACAGTTTTCAAACACAAACATCACGCTCCAACTTTCTTCTCAGTTTGCTCTCACATCTTTTAGTAACACTCATTTTGTTTTTCCTGTGCAGATTCTTGACTATCATTTTACAAACCTTAGAGAAATGAAACATTTGCCCTTTTGTTAGATGCTTTGAACATATTTTAAGTCAAAGTCAAAAAATATGTTTTTATTTTCATACTTCTTGCCTGTAAATAAAAGCTTCATTGTCCTGCTTATTTTCGCTAAAGTTTTTTTAGTTGCAAGTCTATTTATCTATCTTAATACATGACATTGTGTAAAGATATATTGAGAACTATTGAAACAAATCTGTTTCATGAATCAACATACTTGACTATTGCTTGAATTCTGATTTGTATAATAAAAATTAGTATTAATTGAATTAATATTATGAAGATTAATTGTAAACTATAAAATAGATGGAAGTAATTAAGGTGTAATACTTCATTGGTGTTTAAACAAAGCCAACAGCATTTTGAATTGGTGAGATCACATAAACAAAATTTACAAAGAAACATATAAAGTGCTAATGACAGTAAACAACCACAGTCAATGTGGTTGTTAAAAGTAGGAGCACTTGTGTTTTTCTGCTCCTCCTCTGTTACATCAGCTCTACTGCTAGACTTTTTCTTATCTTACTTTACAATGTTTGAATGTGTGTGCGTGTGAGCGTGCGTGTGTGCTGCATACTCAAAACACTGCTCAGAGTCTGCCCTGTTAATATATTCTAGTGTCAGCGTCCTGTTAGAAAACTGCTGAGAGAAAATTACTAAGGCAATAAAAGTAACATTACCCCAACCAAACACACACACACACACACACACACACACACTTTTTGCATCTGCCAGTCCTCCTCCAGCTTGGATGGAGGGATAAAAGAGGGGTCCGTACTGTTAATATTTAGCTGTGTATTATTATCCATCTCATTTCTCCCGCTCAAACAGTCTTTGACAAAAATTCTCACCTTTTTCTAAGTCTTTCTCCTTGCATTGCTTTCTTGTGTGTAAATGATGCTGTGATTTAAGTCTCAGTTCACTGTTCTGTGCGGTTTTTTGTCACTACACGGCATAGATGATCCTTCACCCCAAAGGGTTTTTAGATTTCTGCTTCTTTTGTATAAATATGAATGAAGCACTGCAGTTTGGTCGTGTGCAATTTGATAAATTAGAACATGTTGAAGAAGGGGAGATAATTTCACCTCTAACTTCAGCTGCCTGTGAAAACACTGCAGGCAAGTTATGAAGCGACGTGAGTGGAACTGACTGTACACATATGAATAGGCATGCACATAATTGCTAACACAGGAGGAACGAACACATGTGGACATTTACAATCAGGTTTCCCTACTTTGATCCATTGGTCCAGGCCTGCAGGCTTTGAAAACCTTTCAGTATCTCACTTTGAGCGCAGACCATATGGTTATTGTGGTTAGTCTGAGTGTAATATTGAGGCTTAATGACATAACTCCCACCTGGAGAAGCAAGCTTTGAACAGCCATTATTAAGCCTGCTGCAGAGATAAGGCAGCCATTAGCCAAGCTCGATCATTTCATGGCTACTGCAACAATAAGAGTGACAGCCCTTTAACGTTAACTGCACCCGCTGAGACGCACTGCTTTCTCTTTTTTAGGCATGTCTGCAGGGATGTGGTGGAGGGCATTGTGTGAGGGTCAGAGGCCATTTTAAATAAGCAATAAATGTTAAATCTGCCTGACATCTTCAGTATCCATTACTGCAAAGAGCATGCTGGGAAGGAGACAGAGACGAAAAAGCCGGGGTGAAACTGGTAGACGGAGGAGATGAGATCAATAGAGGCAGAATGGAGGATTGATTCAGGCTCTTAGATCTTCAGATTAGTGGCTCGATTAGAGACAAATATGGAGGCTTATTCATGTGACCTTAGCAATGACAGCCTGAACTAAGTGGTCATAGAGTAATTACATTCAAACCCCAATATCCCCACTGATGCTGGAGATTTGAAAAATGACTGCTGCGCTGGATTTTCTAGAATCTCACAGGACAAAACATGTTTGTATGGCCCAGTTTTTGACAAGGGTTGTGCAGGCTGTCACCAATTTAGCTCTGTGGTGGAGATTTAAGACTCTGTGGCCAAGTTAGTCCCTTAATGGGTCAGTGCGACTACATGATCTTAGATTTTACTTCTGTTCAGTCTGACTCACCGTATGCAGGCTGTGTTTATTAGCCTGCCTTTGTGCAACAATTACAATAAGCATTCTCCTTCTCTATTAACATATATGTGTTATTGTTTTGCAGTTGCACCATAGTTGCATCTGCATCAGCACCCCCAAAGACAATTGTCAGCACTTTTTTCACCAATAGAATGATAATATGTGCAGCAAGACCTTTCTCCAGCACTGACACACTGACTGTGTCGTCGTAGGCGAGAACTTGTGCATTTTCTCTGAGTAGCTCTGTTGTCATTTTGGAGAACATAAATGTGATACAACCACAGTTCAGGTCATCTGTGCCAAATATGCTCCTTCTGAACATCACAACCCTGAGGGGACCAAGTCATGAAGCACAACCTGGTAATATCAGATATGCTCTTGGTTGTGCTCCTGACCTGGTGCGTCCTCCTCAGCCTCACAGACTGCGGGATCTCCAGCTGCTGTTACGTCTCTATGTTATAGCCATATACACAACTCTAACTGGTAATGATCTTTGACATTGAGCTCTCTGTTGGTGGAGATTCTCACAGACTCTGACATGAAGCTGCTTTTGCCCAGGAGTCAACACAGCTGGTGATGATCGAGAAATGCGACTAAAATAACTAACTCACTAAAGTAATGCATGCGTCTGCAACATGCACATGACAGAGCTCACTTCATTTGCAACAGGAACAGTCTTAGAACTTTCTGATCTCACCTCAGTGTTTGTGTTGTGGAAAACGCTTTAGGGGAACTTCTGTTTTGACCGAAAATGTTTTAACGCCTGAGGATTTCATTGTAACAGTTGTGAACAATGGAGGCTTCATCAGGTCTGGACGTCCCAGTCCAAAAATAAGGCACATGCAAATATAAGCAAATATTGTCAGTGTGTTATCTGTTGGCTCGTCTATAATTAGAACGGCTCCGACTGCTGTACTTGCAACATCCTTGCTTTTTTCAAGAATAATAAATAAAGCATATTGGGTTTTTTTTTTGTTTTTTTTGGACATATTTCTGGAAAGAAGGTCCAAGCCTTATGCATCAGGAAAGACGTGTCCTCAGAAGTAGTTTGATGACATTTGATAGTTGGGATTGCTTCTGTAGACTTACATTACGCACTGCTGACTGATGTTTTCCCCTTTTCAAACACCTCACATAACTCTGGTTATGTGCCATTAGTGATTCAAGTCTGTCCTTTTCCATCATTCAATATTTGTGTGGACCCACTGAGTTGGACATTGGATGCTAACAAGCTGACTGACTGGCTCCCCTTCATGAAGTGGAAGCTAACCTTGCTTGCTAATGTTAGCACTACTTCCCGCTGGACCCTTTCTTAGTGCTACTGTCAGGCCCTGAATTTGTATAACGCTTTCTATTCTTCCAACCACTCAAAGCACTTTACAGTACTAATCAGCATTCACCTACGCACACACACACACACACACACACACACACACACACACACACACTCCAATAGCAGGGCCTTCTACACTAAGTACATGACAAATTAGTTTTCTCCAAAAACAGCTTCTATCATTATAGTTAGTTTTTATCTTGCTGATGTTTGTACATTTTTCTGACTAATTCGATTTTTACCTCAATCATTTTTGTGCAGTGGGAGGATGTGGCACACACACAAAATCTATACCAAGTGCTAACCTGCTCATCAGTAGCAGTTTAGGTTTCAGTTTCTTGCCCAGTAACACTTCAACATGCAGACTGGAGGGATTGAACCAACTTCTAATAAGTGGACGACCTTTCTGAGCAACAGCCGCCACATTTGGTGATGTTTTCTTGCTGTACTGCACAAGGAAGAAGATGTAGCAAACGTTACCTCTCTATCATTAGTCCAGTTGTGGTTTTGGCAGTTACCAGACCGTCAAAAAAAACAGCAACAATTATTCTTGTAACCCCAGCACATAAAAGAAATTAAATGTAAATTTTTTCCTTTTGATATTTACAATATTTGCCAAATAAAAACAAACACCGAAGATATATGAACTGATTTCTTAACAAACAATAATTTAAATTTCACTCATTTATGCACACAAGTACTGTTTGTATACAGAGCAGCGTTAGTGGAGACATGGATGCAGTGGCTGCGTTCCACTGACGCAGCCTGTGTCCTGTGTAATTAATGTAGCTGACGGCTTGGTTATGATTGGCAGGTGAAGTTTACTTCTATTGCCCACACCGATACAACTGTAAGAGATATGACAACAAACAACACTCACAGCAAGAATTAGCGTAAGGAAACCTCTTTCTACCATGTACAATGCCTCTGTGTTGACGGCCGTTTTAAATTAGATGAATAAATTTAGAAGCTTAATTATTTTTGCTGCTTTGAGCTATTATTCTCCTCTATTGGAAAGTGAGGGATGAGATGAGAGAAAGGGAAAGGATATATGATCCCTAGAAGAAAAATGCAGACTTATTTGCTCAAAATCTCTCTTTTTTCCCCCTCTTCTTCTGTGTCTTCCTTTTAGTCCCCGATAGGCATAACTTTATTTCTTTCACCTGTCATGAGATTGGCTCCAAACAAAACAAACTCAATTAACCTTATCTGTCCCCCTTAATTCTTTATTTCTAGAGGACTTCATCAAGTACGCACACACATATATATGTGTAACTGGCTCTGATACTGGGAATATAGCAGTAATAGTTAAGCATTAATGTTAAATAAGCAGTCGTAACAACGGTCTTAAACAGCGCGTAGAGTCATTTTTAACCGCAGCCTGTCAGTCTCTCCACTTTCAGCCCCACACATGGTGTTATTGGCCAAGGATAATTCAATCAATTCACACTAACTCTCTCCTCCTCCCCTCTTTTCCTGCTGAACTTGCCAGGTCATGTTCTGTGGCTCATATGTTTGATTGAGGCCTCCCTTTCGTGTCTGGGAGAGAGGGGAGGTGGGCTCCATGGGGAGAGATGGCCCAGTCGCATCAAGACTGAACTTCCCTGAGCTGGGAAACAATTACAAACCCCCACCCACCCACCCGCCTCCTCCTTATTCCTCCTCCGTCCGTCCTCCGCTATTCTTTTCTTCCTCTCTCTTGCCTTAACACTCTGCCTCTTCCATCCCAGTCCTGGGGCACTATATACCCCTTTATTTATTTATGTATCAGAAGACGGAAATGGACTCCTGCCAAGGGAGGAGGGGTGAGAGGGAGGTGAATTGTGAGTGTGTGCACTTGGATGTGAGGTTTTGCATATATGTGTACATACAGACGTGTTATTTACAGCATGTGTTGTTATGTAAAGGATGACATGCAGTATTTTAAGGTACCATGTGTAGTTTTGACTCCTGATAGTACTATGGGACCAGTTTCATGCTATTCTGCTGGTAAACAGCTGGCAGTGGTAATAATTAAAGAAAGCAGCGAAGGAGACTGCTAGTCAGTAAATATTGATGTAAATAATGCAGAATTTGAAATATTCTTAAACATTAGCTTTGCAAATGTTTTACAAGGAAGGAAATGCTTTTAACATGTTTGCCATGCCTCAAGGACACACACAGTGAGTAACTGTAAAATAAAATATAACTTAATTTACATGAAAACTCCACAGGGCATCCAGCGTTTATATTTAGTGCTGTGCATTTTGCAACCTGAAGAGCAGAAAAACTGTAGACGATGTTGCCATGGCAGCAGAGCCTCCTCTCATCCTGTTTTTTTAATTTTGTTTTTAGTTTTTACACACACACACACACACATGCACACAGAGTATCCCTTTAATGTGAGCACATTATCGTTAAGGAAAACCTGCCTTTTGCAACAACAGCTACCTTTTTTTTACTGATCTCCATTTGCCTGCATGTTAAAGCAGGCGTAACGCTGCAGACTGCAAACAGTTTTCCTTGTAACAGTGGCGACCCACCGTGCAGTGCACCCCTGCATGGAAAACCTCTGTCAGAAAGTCTCAGCTTTAAAAAAAACACAGAAAAATCAACTAAAATGGAAAGAGACAAAACACACAAAAAAAGAAGCAGGCACTCCGTGAGATGAGACGTCCTGATTGCGCCGTGTACTTCCCAGCTCCTTCCTGTACGTGACCTTTGCCTGACCTCTGGCTGATCCCTTTGAAAGGAGTCAAGGACTTCTGCTCAGCTGCTTTGGGCTTGGAGGTGGATGAAGACGGGGTGAGCTGAGGTTCAGAAAGCCAGCTTTCTGTTTGGCCCAGAGCGCACGTTATCGCTCCATCACTGCAGCACGCTGTTGTAATTGCAGCCTGTGATCTCCTTCTGGCCCAGCTTTCATTTTTTAATTTTTTTTTTGAAAGTCTTCCAAATGTTCTCCACCCTGCTGACACCCTTCAACCCTTTTACTTCAGATACTTGAAAAGAAAATCAGAGTCTTTCTTGAAAGAATGCTAATTTAGCCAGGTCTGCGTTTGAACTTCATGTGTGTTTTTTTGCACATATCACACATAATAAGTAACTAATTAAACAATGAATCAGGCTTGATGATGTTTGATTTATATTGTATTCTGCTTGACACTGACATACTTTGCTGCTCTGTCACAGTTTAAAATGAAGTGAATGAGGGAGGAGGACACTCATTTTTTTATAATCTCATAGCTTCCAATGAACATATGCTCTGCTGTAAGTTTGTACTGATGTGATGCAGTTGTCATGGTTTGAGCGTGAGCTTTCTTTGCTCCTATTCTGCCTCAAAAGGTAAAGCAGTGTTCACAAAAATGGTTAAATCTCAAATTAAAAAAAAAAGGTTTTATTAGATCAAAGTTTTATATTGAGCTTTTTCTCCAATCAGCTACACATTTGTGTGAGGCTGAGAGCATCAGACTTTTGCATTCAGTGGCCTTTAATCAGACTCTAAGGGGAAAAAAAACAACAAAGAACTAATTTTAGTAAGTTTTGGATGATTGATATTTCAACACCATGTGAGTGCATTTATGTTTTTGGGAAGGTGAGAAATTTTTCATGTTTTAAACAGGCATGTGTTTAATGAATATTTATAAAATATAACATCTTAAATAGATATGAAATTTGTGAGAACTGATTTTAAATAATTTCCGAGTTAACATGTGTGAATAATTATGTTTACAGAGAATAAATATTTTACTGTACACATCCTGTCAGAATGTGTTTGGCATGTGTAGTACTGTATTTATATTTTCTTATTGTTCACTCCGTACTGTATGTTACTCAAATGACAAATTTTAATAGGACCAAATCTTATATATAAACCTACTAGAGCACCAAGCAAAAAAAGTGCTTGTGCCACACTAGCTTATGTTTGTGTCTCTCTGTGTGTGTCAGTGTGTGTGTGTGTATTTGCATTTGGTTTGCATGGCTCTGAGGCCGAGGCTCATCACCTGCAGGGCCAGGTCTGCTTTCTTATCACTTTGTACCTCTCTGACTGGCTTTTATCAGCCCTCTGAGCTCTGATTGGCCTTTATCTCTGAGTGTAGCTCTGATTGGAAGGTCATAATGCCTTACTGCAATGAAGCATAAATAGTCTGATAACACACTGATATTGGAGTTCAGCCCCAACACACTGATAGTACTTAACATTATATCCTGAGCCTCGTCCTGTTTCCTCCTCCAGATCCAGAATAATCCTCGCCCTCTTCATCCACACACAGTCACAGCTTTTAACGCTATGAAACCTTCAAGTTTAGTTAAGTTCAGTAAACAGAATCTTGCTTTAAAGATTAAAGCAATATTTTTGTGGTATTAAGTCTAAGTACATTTATCAGGTTCTTAACGTTAGTAGACATTTAATTATACTTGCTATTTACAAGTGTAATCCATTTTTGTAGTACTTTATGCTTTAAACTCCACAAAATTTTCGACAGCTTAGATTGTGCTGAATATGCTTATAAGTTGTTTTTATTTTTTTTTTTAAAAAAGCATAATAAAATTAGAATGGGTTTAACTATTTATGAAGCAGTAAAATTTAGCTAATTTAGCTACACAACCTACAACAGTAAAATACTACATGTGCATTCATGCACTTATATTAATACAATTTAGTAATATGACGATTGTGTGAAACTCATGTTAATCTTTTACTTGCAAGTGACATTTGTGCAGGACATTTAGTTGTGGGGTTGCAGTATTTTTACATAAGTAGAGGATTTCAATTTTTTTCTACTCCACTTGTATTTCATACTGAAAGTGTTAAAAGTCACTTTTCCGGTGTTGATTTTTGTCGTTATGTATAAGGTTTTATTGTATTATAGCTAAGCTGAACTCAGATTTAGACTGTAAATATAAAATGACCACATTTAGAAAGTTTCTATCTGAAAGAATAACATGTTGTTTTCTTCTCTTTAAAATATCTCAACCACTGACAGGTAACTTCAGCAGGTTTCTCCTATTTGTCTTCAAAATATTCCTGTACTAAAATATGCACCCCTAGGGGGTAGTAGTAATCAAGAATGGTTAGGGTCAAGTGTGTATGTGTATCTGTGCGTGTGTGCTTTTCTGAAATAGGGACAATAGTACAGGAGACCAAAATCAGGAACAGAAAGGCATGTTTAGTTTTTTAATGTGTCTCAAAAAATGATTATCAGTGATTCCATTTACCGAATCTCCTTTTAAAAAGCAATAAATCTGTCATGTGATGAAAGTTTATGCTGAAAAAAGTCGATGTTCACAGCCTGTGTCAAAAATGATTCCTGCCCTGTTGAATCATGAAACCATGTAAACACTTAATTTTTACACATTTTATCAATTTATCACAAAAAATCATGTGATGTGTCTGTTTGGAGATGAGTACGTAACATGTTTTATGTTTGCTAAATAAAACTTTAAAAATGACAGACTTTCCGACATTTAAACTGCATATATTATTATCAAGATTTCCTCAATGGCATTAAGCTACAACAAATAAACAAAACAAATGAGCTCCACTTGTTGCCTTGATATTATCTCTTAAAATCTGTTCAGATGCAGCCAGCAGTGATTTCAAGCAACCAAACACATAAACTGAAATACTGTACTTGAGCCTGATTTTGAGGTATTTTACTCAAGTATTTATATTTTAATCCGCCTCATACATTTACTCTTTTGCTTCTCTGAAGCCATTATTCTACCACACTGCACCATTTATGTCATTGTCCAATAATTTAATAGAGCTAAACCTCACATTATATGCACTTTATAATTAAAATATTAAGTGTTCCACTTCTGCTTTGTTATTTGTATAAAACATATTTTTCCAGAGAACTTTTCATTAAATATCAAAACTTATTTTCTCTTTCCTGTGTAATTTAGTAGCAGATGTTAAACAGAGTAGAACTGGACTGTATGAGAAATCATTTAAAATGCTCATGAGGTTTTCCACAGTGGAAAAATCCCCTTCAACCTGAACTGACTGTTCTCTCCCTCAGTAACCAGCTCAGACCTTTAGTTTAATGGTGTATATCAAACTCATCCAGATCTCAATTATCATTCTTAATGAGGGAACGACTCCAGAGGAATCCCTTTTCCATCTGCAACCTTCAAAGGTCCTTAAAAGAACATCTGAGGGTCTTTATCGGACGAAGTTTCTCCTTCATTTGAATAATTCTTCTAAATCGGCCAGAGGGAGATATGAGAGTGAAGAGCGGGGTCCTGAAGTCCTGAAACTGAAATGAGATCCGAGTATCGCATGGAAGGAGATGTACATTGGTAGCCTACGATATGGATTAGAGTTTAGAGGCTCTGCATTGTTGTTTCACTCCCTTTTATTTCTTCTCTCTCCACTTGTGTTTGTCCGGTGTTTGCGCTACAGCCCTCATGAGTGTACTGTGTGTCCACACACTCACACAGACACATTAACATGCACTCTTGCTCTGAGGTAAAAGGAGGGTCAGGAGGTGTTGGAGGGGAAGAGAAAATGTCTAAGTTGTGTGTGCTCACAGGGCCTGTATCTCATTACATAGCAGTGTGATAGCCATCAGAGTCAGAATAATATTTAGCACATGCTGCCTGCTAATGAAGCTGTAATGTCCACAGACTGGAAATGAGAACCAGAGAGGCCTCTTTTTCTTTTATCCTCTCATCTTTACAGTCCTCTCCTTCCATCGCTGCTCTGCGTCCAGTATTAATGATCAAATAAGTGAATGGTGCTCATTATTTACTGTATTTTTGACATCTTTTTGTTAAAAGATTTTAAATAAGGGTAGTACAATTAAATGACATTACAAACTCTTGGTTTCTTTCTTTCTCTGTTTTTCTCTCTCACTGTCACAAAGAGTCTGAAAGGGGAAACAATCTTAAAGGTAACTGTTGTTATAAATTAGTGATGTCACATGTATATATTAATTACATGACCTTTTCTGTAGCAGCTGTGCTTTGATTTGTTGATTCCTGTGATTAATGCATGAACGACAACAAGACAGCTATTTACATGACTGAATAACTGCTGATTGAGCTTTTTGGCTTTTGATGATTTTTCTTGCCAGGGTGTTTCGTTTCTACAACAGCAGGAGGAATAATATCAACTTTGAAAGAGGTTTTCATAACTTCTACTTCGGTAAAAGTAAAAAAGTATCACCACAGAGTCAAAATAAAAGTCTAGTACTTCTAGTACTCAAAATGTTACTTAGGTGTAACTATGCAAGTGTATTAGGAGAATGTATGCTATATGTTTATAAAAATAAAAGTTGTCATTGTGCAGCAGCTCATGTCACTGTTATATTAATATACACTCAGGTAAACTATCATGCTATTATTACTGATGCTATAATATGTAAGCATTTTTTACGGCTGACTGCAGTGATGCTAATTCTACCTCTTTTACGTACTTTTGTCTTTTAATTTCTTGCATTAAAATTTATTTTGTTTGATATTAACAGTTTTTGACTGGCAAAGTAACTGTAACTGTTGCTGTTAGCTGTATGTAGTGGAGTAAAAATGACAATAATTTTTCTATGTAGTGTAGTGGAGTAAAACAATAAAGTAGCATAAAATTACAATACTCCAGCAAAGTCACAGTTCCTCTGAGTTATACTCAAGTGCAGTATTGTAAATAATTACTTTAAACCACTCACTAACAAATTATTCAGGACTATTTTAGTTGTGCTATTTTAGGGCAATTTCATTTGCATTGAGATATTCTTGTATTTTTTTTGTCCATTTATCTGCACTCAGAAACAAAGACTTAAGTTGAAAACAACAGAGCTACTGCACGATGACATTTTGGATCATTTATCAATGCAAATCTGTCCAATTACATCTGTTACAGGCAAATCAGCAGTGTGAGAATCAGTTGCTGGCTCGTTCATGTGCACAGCTGTCTTCTTTACATGGATGTTTTTACGGTTAGCTGTTAGAGCGTTTGATTACAGCAGAGAGAGTGTTCATTGTTGACTGTGATCACTTTTATATTATCCATCCATAACTGCAGGCTTTTCTATTGCTGCCACGTATCATTTTAAACTTTATTTAGCAACTTAGCAGCCAGTTAAGAAGAGGATGCTGTGTTTTTTTATACTCGAACATGTTACACTATACACTGTTGATCATTTTGATCATACATTTTTATTGTCTTGATGAACCATCTATTTTAAAATACAGATTTAAAAACATCTACTTTTATATGAATGCTTGATTGGTTACAGCATTACACAGCAACAGCTGCACAGACACACACTAAAATAAAGCCGTCATTTCTATTAAATGTAGGCCCACTTTGAAGCTGTTCAGACCACACTCACAGCTCTGATGGTCGATTAGGTTTATAGTCAAAACATAAATTGGGTTTTATAGCTCCACAATAAAACACTCCTCTTCATTTAGACGATCCTCTGCAGGTTTATTGGTCTTCATTTGGATTTTGGTTGTAATAAAGTTAAAGACTCAGATTCTTCGTTGCTCCCATTTGTGGGTTCATGTGACTGTTTTAAGAACATGTCGTTAATTACAGTCAAACAGTTGTTGTCATCAAACCTAAACAAAGATGTATCTCATCTCTCTGCTTCAAACACACACAAACATGCACATATTCACTTCAGTCGCTAAAGGGCAAATGCAAATCATCAGAAAGTTAAACCAAAGGGGAATGCAGATCTTGGCTCAGCTTATTTGGTTAATGCCATTAAGTCTGTCTGTGTCACCCACCCTCCGCCCGTTTTTTCTCTCTGTCTCTCTGACACGCGTGCACACACAAAAACACCTGCACAAAAGAAAAAGTGATTGTTTCAACTTTCACCCGTGCCCCCTCTTTTCTCTCTCACCCACTCTCTTTCTTGTCTAGAAGATTTACATGCTCTCTCTCTTTTTTTTTCTGGCTCTTTTATGTAGAGACTGTCCTCCTCTGCAGACCGCCCCTCACCTCCTGCCCAGTCACTGCACAAACACAGCTGACAGGAGGTGGAGGCGCTGCATGACACAGTCGCGTGCCGTCCAGCAAATCCCTCTCAATCCGCCAGCCAGCAGGCCCCGAGTTGTGTGTGCCTTTGAAACTGTCCTCGGTTTTTGGAGTGTGTGTTTGTGTTTGGTATATTTTATGAGCTTTGCATTTGTGTGTATGTGGGGCTGACATGAACCCTGAACGCTGTGTTTATTTCAGCTTTTCCTCAGAGCTTCTTCAGTAATTATTTACGATTATTTTAATGTCATTTGTCCTCCTGATTGAGAGGAAAAGTAATTGATTACTGCTTTTAAAAAGAGAAACAGTCGCACTCGATTGATTGACTTAGAGAGCAAGTCAACGTATTGGACATCAAATTCAAGTTTGTTTTGAGCTGCGTGTTGCATTCATCAATCCTCTCCCTGATCAGTTTGTCACTCTTCATCAATCAATATGTCTATCTGATGGATCAGTCTTCCTACAAGTCCATCTTATCTCTTTTTTGGTGAAAACAAGTTACACCAAAGAAGAAATTCTACTTAGCAAATTAGGCTGCAACCTGTCCTTTTGTAAAATCCAATATGCTGCAGCATTTATTGCTAACTCAACAGTCCACATCAATGTTAGTAGCTCTGTAAGGCTAAATTAAGGAAAAGTGATGCTTGAGCAAAATGCTAAAGTCAGCATGCTAACATGCTCAAAGCTTAAATGTTTATGTATAACAGGCTTAATGCTTAACATGTGAATATAGTTTCTAACATTCACTAAACAGCAAATAAACAAGCAGAAACAGAAGAGCGTAATTACTTTGGCAGATATGTATTCATAAACTTTAAAGAAGGTTATTGGACAGTACTGGTACTATTATGACGATTAATAACAAAAAAATAATATTGATAAATGAACAACAACAACAACAACAGCACTACTACTACTACTAATAATAATAAGAAGAAGAAGAAGTAGAAGAATTTTAGTCTCATGGCAATCCATACAATAAGTGGCTATAAGGAAAAAAGTTCAGAGTTATTAGGATTCATCCTCTGGGGATCATTGTTTGTTTAAAAACCAGTGGATATCATTTAAATATTTGTTGAGATATATTAGTCCAGACCAAAAGTGGGTGACTGACCGACATTCTGCAATTCTCTTTAGATGACAATATCAGTCTAAAAAAATATCCGATATCCATGGCCTAAATAATGCCTTTTTTTTATACAACTGCATATCATGTTGAAGGTCAGCCTCTATTCAAAAACTATTTTTTCAACAGGTCTCAGCAGGCTTTTCATGCATGACCTCTGCCCCTCACACTATGTAAAGAGGCTGCGGTTTGTCTTTGCTGTTGTTAGGGCGTTATAAAACCATGCTGGCAGACCATTGTGATGTAAATACAAGCTGCTGGTGGTCTACTATCTATGACTGAACTCAAATTCTATGCAGAGATTATTTTAACTTCATGTTCTTTCATGTTTCTTATATGCAGGTTAAGTGTAAGCAATGTACACTCTTGCACATCTATTGACTGTACATTTCATATTTCACATTTCCTGTTTGAGTCCTCCTCATATATTATGTCTCGGAGATTGAAGTGATGCAGTCAGTGATGGATGGATGTGCTTTGCTGTGTGGCATTTTAACCAGCTCTTTAGAAACAACTCTGCAGCTGCCTCCTGCTACATGGCACTGCGGGTTAAGCACACATACACACACACATGCACACATACACACAAACACGCACACTGCAGCCCTCCAGCTTTCCTCAGTCCAGGGGGCAGTAAAGTGGTTATCTCTCTCTTTCAGATCCTAATCTGACAGCAGCTCCTGCCTGTTGCCAGGTTACCCCTGGGGCGTCAATCTCCATTTAAATCCTTGCTGCCTCCCCGCCCACCCATCAACACCAGCCCTGTAAACCAACCACCACCCTCCACTGCTGTCCTCCACCTCCCCTCTCTTTACCCCTCAGTCCTGAGGGTCTGCTGCCCCCCCTTACCCCAACCCCTACCACCCCCCTCCCAAGTCTGACAGTGACGTGGCGTCAGGCTGAATTCACACAGTGCAGCAGGTGACACATGGATGCTTTGGAATCAGCTGTTAATCAGGAAAAATACGGATTGTGTGTTTTTACAACGTAAGCGTACATGTGCAGTTAGTTCAACAAGCTCGACGGGCCGGTTCCAGTGGGTTTGGCACAGGTTCACACGCAGTGTTGAGCCTGGTCTTGTAGAGCAGGGGGATATGGGCTGAGAGGGTTTGTTTGAGAGAGGGGGCGGCAGACACGGGGTCTTGTAGCTGAGGATGTGGGCACAGTCTGTGCAGCCTGCTTTACGCAGACAGATGAGGGGAAATGATGGAGAGATGGAGCGATAGGGAGCCTGATGTCTGAGAGAACGTTCTTCGCCTCCTTTTCTCTGTCCTGCCCTGGCTTGTGAATGGAGGCCCATTGTGCATGTTGGAAGAGACGTCTTGGATGTTGACCCGTGCCCAGAGGTCACCTGGGGAGCAGGGTGAGCGAGAGAGAGCGCATAATTGCAGCACAAACACAAAGATGAGCCCACTGAGAGGCCCGGCGGTTTTGCCAGTTCGACCTGTACAGTAGCGTGTCTGTCTGCTGTGTTTGTTTGATCTACTAATTATTGTTGGCTACTTAAAGCTGGAAGAGAAGAAAGCTGTGGTCTTGTTTTTTTAAGGAGGAGGAGGGAAGCACAGATACCTGTTAGGAGGTACAAGAGGATGGATGGATGGATAAATAGATGGATAGATGATAGACAGATGGATCGATCAATAAATCACTGTCGATCAATAGAGAAGTTGCTTAGTAATAATAAAGATGTAAAGAGAAAGACTCTTTCCTTGTATTCTTTAGGCAGAACGAAGATATCTGCTCGTTCAAACAGCTACAGAAAAGAGACACAAATGTGTTTGTGTACTTGATAAAAGACAAACTTTACAGACCCTCTTTTGTGCATAAATGACTTTTAAAGTTAATCTTGAGATAATTTAAGGTTTCAGCCGACTGTGTAGACAAGTCATGAGGATGTCTTCTAAAGATGATACTGTCTTTTTAGAATAAATTACAGCCTTGTGTTACTAAACACCTCTGACGCACCCCAGCAAGAAAACACTGACCATGGAAACACAAAGATGACATTTTACACCATAAAAACAGGAAGTTATGAAGGTACCCGCCTGATTAGTTTTACTTAAACTGATAAAGCCTCATATAAACTTCAGCTGAACTCTTAAACATATTTTTGCTCAGAATCAAAACTCTTGTACTCATTTTTTCACACTGGAGTCACTTTGAATGGAACTTCTTTGTAGCCAGTGTGGACAGGAGGAACATTAAAAGTGACTTATAACCTGTTCATAGGTCAGTAGGCCTAATTTCTTAAGATGGATTTAAAAAAAATAAATGTAATCCTATCCTTTAGCCTAACTGTGCGTACCTTTGGATATGTGTTCGACTTCATTATTTTTCACCTTATATGAACAGGGCAGTGTCACGAATATACATTTAATGATGTACATTATAAGCAATGATGATAATAAGCCCACATCTATAAACATGGACAGTGTGTTAATTAGTGGACAGAGCCACACTACCCATTGGTTTGTGGAGTACGGTTTTGAACCTCTCAAGTACAGCACGTTGGTGATCCCCATCCGTTCTTTTTGGAGCCATATTTGGATGAGCAGGTGAAGCTTGGGAGGATCAACAGGATGAAAATGACTATTCTGCTGCTTTCACTTAAAATTGTCACGTCCTAAATTATAAATTACTTTAGGTCTTTTAATCAAAACAGGTAATATATATTAAATGTATACATTTTAATGTGGGGGTCTATAGGGAATGACCTGGATTGAGCCTCAAGTGGCCACTTGAGGAACTGCAGTTATTGGCACTTCCACCCTGGCTTCATTTTCCAGCCCTGGAGGTTTTTTCTCTGTCCAAAGTAATTATGTCCATATTGAGCGGTTTTCATGTTTTTATGTTCAGCGCCAGCATAAGAAGTACTGGGCTCTTCATGTAGTCAGGTGGAAAGTCATGGATGAGTGTGCAGCATGTCCTGCATGCATCCAGGAGACTGGAGACTAATCTTATATTACCTGTGACCGTAGTATATACTTCACATTAACCAAGTGATTCAGTTGCCAAAGGTCAAACCATTCCTCAAACAACTTTTATTTGCAACAACTGTGACCTCTCCCTGATGTTAGCCAGATGTCATGTACAGATATGGTAGAAAGCACAGAATAAAAAATATTTAACACTATGGAAAGTATTAATGGTATTGCCTGTCAGTAGGGTTTGGAAAAGCATTCAAGAGACAGGGTTGAGATTTTACATTGAGCCATCCTTGGCACATTCCAGCTGGTGTCAGGGTCCCAGAGGACCTGAGGTTTTGGGTGGAGGTGTGTGTGTGTGTGTTGGAGCCTCTGCAGTGTTTGTGTGGCTGCAGGCCCCTTGGCTCTCCTCTGGTCAGTGTGTCAGTCAGTCTGTCGTGTGAGAGGGCATGCTCGGTGCATCTGAAACCTCTGGGCTGACGGCCGGCGGGCACGGCTCAGCCACCGGTGCTCCACCTGGCTGATTGATGCGGACCTGTTTGAAGTCCTCTCGTGGAGAATGAACTCCATTCATAAGCTGCTGCACCCTCCACGCTCCCGGCCCCACCTCTCGCCGCTGTCCCTCCACTCTGTTAACAGCTGAAATGCTACACTGCTCGGAGCTCATAGTGGTATGAAACAGAGGTGGACAGACAGCAATATGATAGATAGCCTCAGGATATTCTCCATCAGTGTGGAGCTGCGGCCTGCTGTGGCTTTAGTTTCCTGCTCTTCTGCTTTGAATACTGTACTGTGTGCAAGGATCTGACCAACTCCAACCCTGGTTACTGTTGACATTCACCAGTGAATTTAACAGAACATCATAAGTTAGTGTAAGCATATTAAACCTGTGATATTATTTATTTTGTTTTCAGAAACTGATAATAATTGTTTCAATAATCTATTTTGTTTGATTTATAAAACATCAGAAGATCATTTAAAAATCCTCAATTTGATAAAGGTTTTGCTCACCTTTAAAAAACCTTCACTCTCCTCTGTCAGTTGTCTTTTCTATTTGACTGAAAATCTTTATCACTGAGACAGTCTATGAATATAAGAAAACTGCTGACTTGAATTATTTAATGCCACAGAAATCATATTTTAAAACAACAGTTAAACCTCTTTAGAAATAATCTTTCAGAGAATAAGGTGAAAAAAATGATACTAATCTCATGTTTGTACAGTTAACATTTAGCTTAGCTCAGCCTAGCATAAAGAGTGGAAGCATGGGGAAACACCTAGTATTGTTCTGTTGATGAATTTGCATATTTCAGCACCTCTGAAGCCTCAAAATCAACATGTTATAAATCTTTGTTCTTTGTGTGACAACAGACATGTTGTGTTCCTACTTTCAGTCATTAAACTTGGCTAGGCTAACCAGCTGCTGGCTTCTGGCAATAGATTTTGGATATTCATTTAAAAATCAAAAGTGGAACAGCTTTATATGTGTATTTTTTTTGTATGTGTGTTGGTGTGTATGTATATATGTGCATGCTTCTGGTCATGCATGTGTTTTTTTCCTGTGTCTACTTGTATCATGCACATGTGAGTATGGTGCCTTCGCAATTTCTATCATAGAGATCTGCTGTTGACAGGCAGAGCCAAGGTCAGTTCCTGGCCCTCTCACCACGCTTTGTCTGTGGGATTCCTGGAATGTGCAGGAATGTGGGCTCGGACAGGTGGAGAGGTCCTCCTCAAAGACAGACACCCGGACAACCCCCTCCAAAACTAGTCTTTCTGCCTTCAAACTTCACCCTGCCTGGTTCACTACCCTTCCTTTCAAGTCTCTTCTCACTCTGTGCCTGAAGAATGAATGTCAGGAAGCCGCCGTCCTCTTTTCTCTCGGCACAAATTGAGCAGAGGAAAAAAGGTGGTAGACAAACTGGAGAGAAAAGGTAGATTTAACATGAGAACAAGAGTGCAGGCATTTCCTTTTATTTTCTTCCTCTTGGCAATTTTCCTCCTCCGTCTGATGGATTGGGTTTGGACACCATTGTCACCACACATGGAGAGATATTCCCATTCTTCTGCAGATGGACTGTCAGGGTTTTTCATGGAAAAAAAAAAAAAACGGCCTCTGGTTTCCAGCTCTGGTTCATTCAATCTACCTCAGCAAGGAGTTAGACAGGTATTTCTTCAGGTTAAACTGGAGAAATAACCTGCCTCAAGAGGAGCTGGATAAAACTGGAAGAAAAAAAAAACCCTTCTACTGTCAGCTTCCCTCATCCCCCATCCACCCACCAGCCTCTTTCCTTCTCTCAGATTGTTATCGTCAGTTAGATTATTGCTTCCTGTAGAGACCTGGAGCTGCCTTTGCTCTCAGTTTTATGTTGCGCATGTTCCTGAAAGAAGCAAAAAGCCAAATTACTCCCTGCACACAATAAACCCAACAAAAGATGCAGTTTACACATAAGTGTAAACAGTCAAATAGGTTAAACACAGATAATGGCTTCTTACCTGCACAAAATGTCAAACTGCAAGTTAATTTTCTGTCCTTATTTTTCTCGTCCTCTTTGTACCTCGGTTGTGTCGTAAGTGTGGTCCTGCCTCTTCACTCTTTGCTGCTGTTTTGGGCATGTTTCCACTGAAATGTAATTAAGGATTTCATGGTGGCCTAATGATATCAGATCAAGATTGTATTAACTAAAGACCATGTTAACATGGCGTTCAATACAAACAACTGGCACGATAAAAAATGACAAATCAATGACACTGAAGGAAAAACAACAAACTGTGTCAATAAAAACTATTTAGTTCAGGGCCTATTTCTACTGATCAGTGTCAGTAAAGTAAATGTAATCTGGAGAACATAATTATTATATATAATACACAAACAAACTTCTTAAGGGGATGAATACATTTATCAGCACCGTGAAGGGCTTCAACTTTTTTAAAAGCACCTACATATAGTTTTAATTTACATAAAAATGCTCATTTTTTTCCAGTTGCAACAACAAAAATAACTTCAGCTTAAATGGACTTTCAGCAAGAACTTTTTTTAATCAAGGCCGTTACAAGTTATTTATTTTTTTCTTTTCAGTTCCTTTTTTATGCAGTACTGTTCATGCTTTAACAAGATAAACTCCCGCTAAGATTGGACATTATGATCGCATGCTGGCCCACTTTAGTGTCATGTAACATATTGTGTAACAAAGACAGCCTCATTAAAAAAAATAAGATTTATTATATGATTTATTATTTTAGAAATCAGTGAATGTGATAAATATTTCAATCACTTATTTCATCTTTTTACATTACCATATTTTGTTTTACATAGGGTTAGAAATACTGACAGTAGCTATGGAACATTGCCTTGAAGTATCCTTTGAGCATATTTGCATTGTGATTTTAATTTTCCTACACACAGCTGCACACACACTATTCAAATATCTCCTGTCTACATCCCATGTCACCTTTCCTTTCAAAGCCTGACTACAGTAAAATGTACCAGCAGTTGATCTCCCAGCCTCATTACTGCAACTCTTCTGGGGTAACAAGAGCCATCCAGGCCCCTCTGACACCCACTTCAACACAGGCTGGTCGGTAAGACTTCTGGGGCCTCTGATTAGATTTGACTCCTCAAATTGAATCTGCCTCTGAAACAAACACCCTTTTATGCACATGAGCGTACACAAATACACATAACTGGACATTGAAACCCTACTTAGTCGATTGTTTACACGGTGACTCTTATTCTCAGTAAAAGCTGCTAATAGGAGCAAATTACTGCCAACAACTTGGAAATATCAAGTGCCCGACTGCCTCCGCTGTAATGGAGTTAACTGCTGACCAATCCAATTATGGTCTTGCAAGGGGCTCAATGGAGCCCTGGGAGGGACGGATGGGAAAGAGAGAGGGGCGTGTCGGCCTCAGGGGACGGGCTGGTGGAGGGTACCTGGCTCCTGGGCCGCTAACTGTCACTGCTCGGCTGTAATTGCATTTGGAGTGGACCATAGGGCAGAGTTGCCCCTGCCATCCAGACTTGGAGCAGGAGATGTGATCTGATCAGTGTTTATTAGCAAACATAAAACAGCTGCTCAGCTCAGGGCTGAGTCTTCCTTTGTCTCTCTTAAACTTAACAATAACTCCAAGTTCTCCAGCAGCACTTCCTGAGCGGCCCTGCATCAAGTTCTAACATATTTCCACAGGAGAAGTGTTTGTTGATGATTGAAGGTTTTATTGATCTTAAGGACTTGTGAGAGTCTGAGTCAGAGCAGTTTCAGCCGTCGTGTTTGTTTTTGTTCTGCTTTGTGAGAGACATTAGGCTAGTAGTGACCCAGGAGGTCAGCGAGAACACAGCTCTCAGCTCGCTGGGTCAACTTTGTTTGACGTCTGAAAATGTTAGAGCGGTAACTCAAACCAGGCCCGTTAATCACAGCTAATGCAAGTTTGATGCAGCTGTATTTCTCCCTCTATCTCCACTTCATTTAACCTCCATTACCTCGGCCCTGCTTCCTCATTCCACGCCCCAGTCCCCCCCCCCCACACACCCCTCTGTCTCCCCGTGGTGCTCTGTTCAACATGGCTCCATAACTGAGAGCCCTCCCCCTCCCATCCAACCCAGCTCCCCTCAGGCATCCCAAACCTCATTTACACAGATATGTTTAGCCAGCACAGGAAGCAACCCATGCCCTTAACAAAATTACGGTCCAGCCAGCGAATGAGCCGCAGGGCTGGTCTGCAGGGACCAATCATAGAGGGCCTCGGCTCTACCACTTCCTCTTTGCAAAGGAGAAAAAGGGGACCGGTGGCTCCGAAATGCTGACTTTTTTATATTCCCCCCATTCTGTGAGATGACTTTGGACCCGACCAAGACCTCACCTCTCGCAAAGTGGACTAATGTACTCCATTACAGCTTTTATACGGGCTTCATGTGTAGCTTTGAACGATGTTAATGATAAGGACAGTAATGATGGTGATGTAAATGCACTGAGTGCTGCGTTAACAGACCCAGGGTGCACGGCCGCGCTCTGATCAGTATCTCTGCGGCGCCTCAGTAATTTGGCTCTGAAGTTTCGCTCTATTAATGGGACTCTGCTTTTCCTTTTTCCTCTCATATCCTTTAATTCTCCCCGTGCCTGCATTCCTCTTCATGTCTGGTGAAACTCTCTTGTTCTGCCGCAGACACAGACTTTAAGAGATCACACTGTTTATATAGAGGTTTATATGCCCATAACAAATGTGTCAGAAATATTGGATATATATTTCTGGGTCTAAAAAAAAAAGTCTATTCAAGTTTCTAAAGTGCATTTATTTTGCATTAATGCCTCACAGCAAGCCTTTACTTAAAACATTCCTTCATGCTTTTTGTTGCTGCAGGGCTGCTGGTCTGTGGCTCTGTGGGAGATAGCCCAAAGATGACTGTCTCCCTTTGATTCCTCTTTAATATTCCAGTGTTGTCTGTGGTTTTTGGAAGTCAAGTCAAGTCAAGTAATTTTTTAACATATAGCCCAAAAATCACAAATCACCATTTTCCCTCAGGGGGCTTAAAAATCTGTACAGCATATGACACTTTCTGTCCTTAGACCCTCGATTTGGAAAAGGAAAAACACCCTTTTAACACCATGGACCATGATGCCACTTAAAAAAAAGCCCCTCTCTCCACCTCCCCAGCCTCTTAAATCTGTTTCAGTATGCATCAGAGACTCTGGAGGGGTAGCCATGTGAGATATCTCTCTCTCCCTCATTCCAATCACCCTTCCCTCCATGCCCTCTGCTCAGGTAATTAACTTCTCCCTCCCATCTCGATCCCAGCCTCTCTCTGCACCTTATCTGGGCTCCTTTCAGACTGTTAAAACTATCGGCCTCCTTCCCCGTCCCCCCTGTCTAATTCCTCTGACTGAAGGTGGAGAATAGGTAGAAACTAATCCAGACCTGCCCTCCTCCTCCTCCTCCACCACCACCTGCTCTCTGCTCCACACATCCCCTCCACACCTCCGTCTCCTGCCGACTGAATCGCTTTCTACCTGTTTTGTCCCCTTTTTAAAAAAAGAATTGTGGCTTTTCAAAGGTTCATCTTTCTCACCTTCAGTTTGAATGGAGATTCGAAAGCCAGAGATTGGATTAATTAGACATGTTATCCTGATCAGTGAGAGAGGGACTTGATGGCTGTTCACTATATCCTGATTATGACCTACAAACACACACACACACACAGCAGGTGAGGTGGCCAAAAACAGGCTAAATCTTCTGACTTTTGGAACTGCTGGGGATTATAAGATTGTGATTGCTTTCCCATCTCTCTCACTGCATTTGTATTGACAAGTTGTTCCTCTTCTGTCGCACAGCAGAGAGCAGAGAGGTCACAGCTCTCTGAAAAAGAGTTTGAACGTCACTTGACAAAGACAGAGCAGGAATGAGGGGACAAGGAGACGTGGAAGGAGCTTTCATCTTTCCTCTATTGAGGCTTTTATAGGCACTAATGCCAATTTATGATCTTATTCTGAACGTCTGTAAATGCTAATGTGAGCACAGGTGGTACGTGTGAATGGGGAATACAAAGACAGGTACAATCTTTGACAGATAATCACGGTCATAATTACCATAGTGTGATAATAAAGAGAGAGCCCTGATTGAATGTGAGAGGCATTAAGTGGAAAGACATATGTGCTGCTCACATGCTTTGCTTCTTTCTCTTTTTTTTTCTCCTTTGCCTCTCACTACTTTTATCCCTGCCTAATAGCCTGTGACTCATAGTGTGTGGCACTGCACGCTGAGTTAGAGGTCAAGTGTTAAGTGTTGTGTGTGCGGAGAGGATTTGTTTCAGATCGTGTGTGGTTAACCGAGACGAGGCAAAGTGCACTGTTAAAAACGAGCCCAGCTCATAAACGCAAAATACCCAGCTGAACTGAACAGTGCGAGAAAAGTCAGCAGTGAGTTTCCTAAGAAAAGGATCAGATTCATGTTTATAGTGTCACAGCAGCCAAAAGATGGTGATTTCTTCAACATTTAGAGAAATATTTTTATCAGTTAATATAGATTCAGTTGCAGATTTTGGTTTCTATAGATGAATTAATTTAAAACACAACATGACTTTTAGTAATAAGAATGCAAACAAAAGTAGACTGTTTCAGGATAAATATATATAGATTTAAAGGACCTTATCAGGTCCTTTAAATCTAACTCAATCACAAATGACACAGATTTTACTTTCCACTCGTGTTTTTAAGCATATCAGTAGAAGTTTAGTAATGTTAGTTAAATTTCTTAAATGAAACTTCAGCTAAAACCTGATCAAGAAAATGCAAACAGAATGTAGAGGCCTAATTAAAGTTCAATAGTTCGGCTTAAATGTTTGGGCTCAAATTAAGTTTTTTTTTTTATGTGCATCTACTTCTTACGATGTCTCCTCTTT
>JAPZDY010000012.1:15076007-15101629 GCA_029783645.1 Ctenochaetus hawaiiensis | reverse complement strand
TATCTATCTATCTATCTATCTATCTATCTATCTATCTATCTATCTATCTATCTATCTATCTATCTATCTATCTTATACAATTAAGTAAAATAATTATTTCATATCGGCTGCCCTTAATAGTCCAATTTCAAACCCACAATATGCAGCACCTTTAGAAGCAAAAAATCCTCCTGCTATACTGAATGTCATTATTTATACAGAGACGACGATTCTTTTCAAGCAGCATTAAGAGGAAATCCACCGTATATAGACTGAAGAAAGCAGAGCATACCGTGGGGACAAGTGTGGCAGTATTAGAGCTCATCAGCATGATAATGTAGAAATACACATGCTTTGAGTGGGAGCCCTTTTGATCTGGCGTGGCGATAAAACCTTATCGGCGGCGAACATCCACTTCCATTTTAGGATTTGACATTAATTCAATCCGCCCTTTTTTTACTGCTCTTTTTCTCACACGAGCTCAGGAGAGAGAGGTCGCAGCCCGATTCAGCTCTGAGAATCTCATTATAGCATCTACCACTGAGGGAAGTGATTTTAGTTAATAATGAAGACAAATAAAAATGAAATGTCTCTAATGGCCTCTGCTGTACTGCATAAATAAACAAATACAAAACCAAAAAAAATAGATAAGTAAATGAATAAATGTTTGTTATTAGGTTAATGAAAAAAACGCTAATTAGAAAAAGACTTGTGGTTAGATTTTGATGTGCGTCTTGTTTGTTTTTTTAATATTTTTTTTTTCCTATTTTCTTCTCTTTAAACATATTCAAATAATTATTTTCTACACGAAGATCTAGTTATTTTTGACATGTGCATGCGCGCGCGGGCGTGTGTATGTGTTTAGATTGAAAGAAAGAAAAAAGAAAAATCCAATGCTGGTAGGATCCTTGGGTCCCACTGATTATAACCCATCCCGGGGTAATTTTTCATCGGTGCTGGCTAATCTTTGTTCTTTGTGAAGATAATAAATAGCCTAATCGTTATCAGCGAGCTGCTGGAGGTGTCGGGGAGAATGGGGCTGATCGGCCCGGGAAATAGGCTCCAAAGTGCCGCGGAATAAATGGCATTTCTTATCTCCCTCTCCCAGATTATCACCGCCTTTTCAAACTCGCACAACAAATACATCTAATGCAGGGAATGCATCATTTGCTGGACCAGATCTGTGTAAATGATAGATAGATTGATAGAGGTGGGGGGCTGCGAGGGGGGAGGGAGCGTGGTGTTGGCTATTATTTACAAGTTTAATGTTCTGCATGTGCAAGGTCTTTATTCGGTGTATTTAGACAGCATAAATACAGCTCGCTTTTCCATTATTTTTAGGTTATCTGCAGGAGCCATCTGAGGTTCCGGTTCTTTGTTGTGGTATCTTATTTCTTTCATGTTGGATTTTACTGGATAAGAGTTAAACAGACGCAGCCGCTTTCACACAGGGAGAAAAATACAGAGCTATCTGAATAATGTTTTCGTGCGATGGAAATTTTGCAAATAGCAAATGCAAGCAAGCGGTATTAAGCGACGGGTATTAGAAGGTCTGGTTACAAACAGGCCACATTAGATTCCTTTGATATTTAGATCTTATATTCCAGAAGTTTTTTCTATTTCTATTTCTATTATGGTCTAAATTGTATGAGGCTATTTAGATGCATTCTAAAACATTTTGGTGTTTAATGGAAACTTTGAAGATGATTTGATTACGTCCAAAGTTAAACCCCTAAAGTCTAATTAACTATTTTTGTTTTGAAAACCTGCCTAATCAATTGTTCAAAAATGTATAAACCAGATTTCAATAAAGCAAAATTGGGAAAGAAAAGAAGTTATTTGAATTTATGGATTATCTTGAATTAAGACACAATAGATGCAGAAGACAAAAATAACAGAAACTAAAGATCACTTTATGAACTTAATGCTCAAAAAATGACACCTTTTTCCCTTTAACATAAAAGCTGTGGTTGCACGCTTCACCCAATGATTAAAAAATATATGTAGGCAAGCATAAAGAATGGAGGAACCTATTTATTGTCATGTTAAAGCATTGTGGTTTACACGAGTGTGTTGGGAGTGACCAGTTATGGCAGAAAAGGTATTTTTCCATTATATACAAACTGGATGCTTAATAACTTGGCAGCTGCAGCAGCCCAGGGTGCTGCTGATGGTCTCCAGGGTAACAGAGATAACAGCGCAGTCATTTTCCATATCTTACAGTCTATTATATTCAAGGATTAGTTCTCCTTCCCGAAAAGGTCAAACATAAAGTCAAGCCAACCAGGAGTGCTCCTCCTCTTCCTCCTCCTTCCCCCTACAGTGACAGAGCATTTCCCATTTCTCATATTATCTAGTTAAAGCAGTGTGATGACCTTTGCTGACATGCTTTGATAGATGCGCACCTTCCACAGCAGACAACAAACCTCCCTGAATTTTCCTTTAATATTCTCATAAGGGTCTGTGTGTTTGTGGGGAACAGTGATTTTTCTATGGTAAACCACAACTGCACATATTTTCTCTCACACTTGTGTCTTAATCCCAGTTCATTTCACTCAGTGTGAGACAAACATTATTTTCTCTTGACCAGGGCACAAAATTAGTGCCATCCAGCCAAATGCTGGTAAAAAAAAAAAGAAAAAAAGGAAAAAAAAAGTGCAGTTGTAAGATTTGCTGCACCCACCAGCCAGAAAAAAAGTTAATTGGTCTTGAGTAGCTGGTAAAATTCAAACAATCAACAGCCATTTGGCCCATGGGCAGAGACAAAAAACAAAGATTAGATGATGTTATCCCCCATTACTGTTACACAGAGATGACTTTTAAGCTTAATCCTTGCAGGATATGCAGAGATTTGAGAGTATCTGGGCAGCCAAAATGGTCCAGAGGCCATTTTTTTTACAAAACAAGCTAAAAGTAACTTCTGACTTGCAGAGTCAGGAGAAAGTCCTTAAAATAAAGGCATGTGTCATTCTTAACTTTAAGGCTCGTACAGTAAGTTTTAAGTCTTACATTAATCCACAAGGCTTTTCGGTCCAAGAGGAACTCATAATGTAGAGAGAAGTTAGAGGCGGTGTCTCAGATCCGCTCATAGTCAGTGTCTGCTATCAGTAATGTTCTATATATCATATATTAGTAAAATACATCATATTAAAGTTTTAAAAGTATATTCTGATGCAGGGTTAGTTAAAATGCTCAAATCAGCTCAGAGGACAAATCAAAACATCCCTGTAATATCAGAGGTGACAGTTCACACAACATTTAACCTCACTGACTCTGCAGTTTGCAGCACTGATAAACTTGAAATTCAAACCAAAAACTTGCTCTTCAGATCCAAATTTGTCTGATAATTTACTGCACATTCAAAATAATCTACAAATATTTAATTTGATAACACTGTTTTTAGGGCCAGGATTTCCTGTAATACACAATCATTGACAACTGGTTTGGTTCAAAAGCACTAAAGTTTAATATAAAGCACTTAAAATCATTAAATTATCTTTATTGAAAATTTGGGTTAATTGAAAAAAGAAATTGTTTCAGATTTATTTTATAAAATGGAATTTTATTTAGGCCTAAATTTTATTTAATTTAAAATTAAATTAACATTAATTTAATTTATAATTTATATTAATTTAGTTTTATTAAATGTTTAATTTATTATTCATACAATGTTCTTATTTTTTTCAAGATTTTGTTTTAATTTAGTTTATTTTGTTTTGAAAACATTATTTTAATTCAGTTTAATTTATCTAATATGTTTGTTTAATCAGAAACAAGTCAACCATTATTATTTACAAAGCTCTTAAAAGGAAACTATTTTCTATAGAAACTTTGAGCACCACACAGGAGGAGAACTTATAAACTTAGGATAAGACACTTTGTGACTCTGCTGCATGTTGGAATAATCAGGCGGACAGCGACACCTAGAGGAAAGGAGACAGTTTCCCCATCCTCATTCAGCTGCAGCTGTCTCTTCATTTTATAGACTCCAACATATTGTTTTGTCTTCCAGATTTTTCAAGTCTCACAGGACTGCAAATAAGCCATCCATGATTATTCCTGCACTTTAATATCCTGGCTCCAAGACTACGAGGAATTGAGAGGAGATGTAGAGAATATTCTCTCTGCTCTCTGTTTCGTACTCCAGACTACAAACAGACAGATGACAGATTTAAAGAAAACCCTGAATAAATTAGTTGATAACCATATGCACATGCATCATGGTAACTTTCATGCTGGCATAATGATGATGATGAGGATGTTGATAATGATGAAGATGTTGATGATGATGACCACAATCACTAGTTCTAAACCCAGCTCAACACCTTAAGAGATATTTTTGGAGCAGCATGTTTTAGTTTTGACAGCATCCTCAACAAAACAATAAATTTGAACATTTTGGGAAAAAGAATAATCTGGGAACTTTTTGGTTTACTTGGGCTCCATGTCATGTTTGTGTTTTCAGTGCTAGTAGCAGTCTTGTAAGGTAAAAATGACAACATGAGACAGAAATGCTTCTAATTTTGTTTAGGCTAAAGGTGAGCAAACAGTTTCCTTCTCTGCTGGGTTGTACTCCATTGCCCATCAGAGGCAAATACTTTACTTTTACTGCATGTTTATTTTATAACTTATGCTACAAGTTTTTTGGCTGATACAGATCAATGAAACAAAATTAACAAATATAGTTTAATGCGTTATTATGGGCTTAGATATGACTCATTGCAGATAAGTAATTAAAATTATACCTTTCCATTTACCAGATGCAACATTTAAGTGATTTACACATGAATGCACCAGTGATTATTATCCAAGATATGGCAAACATTATCTTGCATTGGGTCATGAGAATTTTTACTCTTGGTACTTAAAGTTAATTTAAATTTGGTAATGCTAATACTCTTGATGAAGGATCGACCATGTTTACCATAACTATAAAATATTAAATTGTATTGTATTTCTGCAGTACACTGTCTTGTTACTGCTGGTTTAAACCCATCCCACTGAAAGTAAAAAATGACAGTGTCTCCAGTATGTTTGAATGTCCCTGCTTGATCTCTCACTTCACCGTGTGCAGTCCTGAGAAGGATCTTTACTGAGTCATTAGAGGTCAAAGGTTCACTCTTCCACTTCCTGCTCAGAGTGCGGCAGGAAGTGAAAGTTTACAGCACCTTGTCACTAACAACCTGTCAATCACAGTCTGTCTCACTGGAGTTGTCCGGGGAGTTGTAGAATTCAAAACATCTTTTTCTTTCTCAACCTGTGAGTATTCGTCAGTTTCAGACATTGTGCCTTTATTTTGTCTTTACATGAATCCAGTTCCTGTAGGAGTGTGTGTGTGTGTGTGTGTGTATGTGTGTGTGTGGACATGTGTGCATGTTCAAATATGTGTAATAAGGACTGTGGAGGCAGTTTATTGAGAGGGAAGTATGGGTAAATGGCTAGAGAACTTACTCTGCATATAGTCACTTTAATTTTCATATTGTCTGGATCTTTCCAGTGTGATTTAAATGGCTTCACATTAGATAAACAACTATACGAGAGTTTACATTCTTCTCTGAGGCCTCCTTAAAGTGAGTTTGTAATGCAGGAGCTGCAGAGTTTGAGTCCACAGAGGAATGAGCTTTAATATTCATCCGCAAAGGACCAAACCAGATATATTTTCCAATCTGCCATAGTTTCTGTCAGTGTAACATTCATGTTGTTGGGTTGTTATTCAGATAATGCTTAGATGGATTATAAACAAATATCATAGACATGGCATTAACTGTGATTGACAAAACTCAAACAAGTTTCTAGAACCTGCTAAAAGATTTAGATATCACAGATGTAAAGAAGCAAATGGATGAAAAAATGCAAAGTAGTGATTTAAAGTATGAATGATTTGTACTTTATGGACTCAAACATCTATGATCATCTAACTTTTCAGCAGGAATAATCACGAATAAGAGTCATGATGGCATGATGAAAGAATACAATATTAATATGGTAATATTATATGCTAGTGTTAAAAGCTGATACTAAACAGGCTTGTTCACTATGTTTGTGCTCTTTGCTTAGCATGTTAGCTTGTTCTTCTTCATGTTTCCTTTCAGTCATCCAGACAGTTTTAAAACCAGGCTCCGTGGACAAAACTGGGTGATGAACTCGACTTTTAGATAAAGAAACATGATAAATCCAGACCTTTAAAGACTTGACTGCAGTAAAATCATCCTTGTGCTTTGGTTTTCTATCAGGTTTTTCTATTAGTGTGTGTGTAAGCATGTGTGTGTGCATTGTTTTATGTTTTTGTGTGAATCTCTCATTCTGTGTCTGATCCTCAGCTATTGTGTGACTATAAATCCCTCGACTTCCCTCCTCTTCCTCCAGTGAAGAAATGACTGCCGCTTTGCTTAAGCTGATTCTCCTGATCTAACCTGTTCTGCCTGTCACACACACTAGATATCTACACACACACACACACACACATTTGATCTATCTCTTCCACTGCTCTGTGTTTTCCTCTGTCTCTCACTCTGTTCATCTGTATGTAAAGGTGACTAACGCAACCTCAGTCATTCTTTGCAACCGCACACACACATGGACACATTTACACTCATACACAAACACACATACACACACCTAAAATCTCAGCATTTAGAGGTATTCACTGTGCTCTTTTCTTGCTGTCAAGAGATTGCAGCTACAAGTTGTGGGTGTGCGTATGTGGTGTGTGTGTGTGTGTGTGTGTGTTGTCTCACCACCACAGCTTTTTGCAGGTGCAAGAGAGAGAAACAGCCGAGAGAAGAAGAGAAACACAGCTGACCATTAGGCTGCTTTACCACATCCTTCAATCTGCACTTCTTTCAATCTGCACTCACACACAAACACACAGACACACAGACTCGCACACTGTTGATGGTTCTTTATTTGTGTGTATTTGTTGGTTTATTGGTTGTCAATGTTTTCCTGGTGTTTCATGTAGATTATGATGAGCTGCTGATTTCTTTTCATGTGTGTTAGTGTCAGTCTGTATTATCAGATTAGATAATCCTTTGATTTTGGAGTCTGCCTCATCAGCATTCTCAGTCTCACCTTTTTATTCACGCTACAGTATTTCCCTCCATTTGGTGGTTTATAATCAAAACAGTCAACATCTGAGACTCCTGTGTAAACGGGCTGAAAGAGGGAAACTGATGTAAGGCCTTATCACTAGATACTTTCTTGGGCATGAAGGTTTCACTCATTATTTCTGGAAACAAACTTCTATCCTCCACCTGATAAATGTCCAATATACCTGTATTGTTATATTATATGTCTTTGGTGCTGGACAAGTTGTGTCATTTGGTATTTAGAGCTTCTCCCCTAAAAGTAGTGATGAGAGCAGTGAGATTGAACTAAAACACAGTAAAGTTGTGCATTTAACAGGTAAACAAATAGCTGAAAGATGCTTTAAAGCTCTGTAAAGTTGAGCAGGGCCATGTGATCATTGTTAATGTAAAAATGTTCATTATAACTGCTTTAAAGGTCCATTGTGTAGGATTTAGATGCATCTAGGGGTGCAGTTGCAGACTGCACAGGCCTTAATATCTCTTTTCTCACCTTCCCTTTCCAAATGTGCAGGAGACGGGTTGCAACATGGCAGGTGTAGTGGGTGAACCTGTTTGTAGATATAAGCTCATTCTAATGTAATGAAAACACAATAACTCTTATTTTTTAAGATACTTAGACACTAATTGAAACATTCGTATGAATACTGTAGCCACGCTATCAATGCAAACATCTCTAGAGATAGTCATTATTAAAGTTAACAGACAAGGAACAGCTCCATCACCAATTACTAACACAGCTTTGTGTTACTTGTCAGTCTTGAAAATATTCAGTGCTAAATTATTCTGACAACATCCATGGATTACTATGTATGTTGATTTGCACAGCCACAAAATCTACTGTGTGAACATAAATATCCTTAATTCACAAAAGCTATGAAAGTAGTGACTGATATATGCCTACTGCAATAGTTAAGCATAGAACAGACTGTTGTGTCCTTTAAAAAAAAACTCTAATTAAGACTAAAGTAATTCTGTGAACAAGGCATTCTACACCAAAACCTGTCCGTAATGTAATTTCCTCATTAATGTGCACATCATATTTACAACTTTGAAGCTCATAGTTCATAAACTTCATTCAACATCTCATCAGATGTAAGTTCACTCTCTCATACATTCACAACCTATTGGGTGCACTCCACTCAGAGGGAGAGAAGTAAGCTGAAGGGGAGACAGGAATAGGCAGATTATACATAGAGATTATACATACAGTGGAGGAAATAATTATTTGATCCCTCACTGATTTTGTAAGTTTGCCCACTGACAAAGAAATTAATGGTTTATACTTTTAATGGTAGGTTTATTTTAACAGTGAGAGACAGAATATCTAAACGAAAATCCAGAAAATCATATTAAAAAAAAGATTAAAAATTATTTGCATTTCATTGAGTGAAATAAGTATTTGATCACCTACCAACCATTAAGAATTCTGGTTCCCACAGATTAGTTCTCTTGCTTTAAGAAAGTACTTCTTATCGTTGCCTGTATGAAAGACACCTGTCTCAACTTGTTACCTGTATAAAATAAACCTGTCCACAGAATCAATCAATCAGACACCAACTTCTCCGTCATGGGCAAGACCAAAGAACTGTCTAAGGACATCAGGGACAATATTATAGACCTGCACAAGGCCAGAATGGGCTACAAGACCATTGGCAAGAAGCTGGGTGAGAAGGAGACAACTGTTGGTGTGATAATTAGAAAACGGAAAAACACAAAATGACTGTCAATCTCACTCAATCTGGGGCTCCAGGCAAGATTTCGCCTCGTGGGTATCAATGATCATGAGAAAGGTGAGGGATAAGCCGAGAACTACACAGGAGGAGCTTGTTAATGATCTCAAGGCAGCTGGGACCACAGTCACCAAGAAAACCACTGGTGACACACTACACCGTAATGGATTAAAATCCTGCAGCGCCCGTAAGGTCCCCCTGCTCAAGAATGCACATGTCCAGGCCCATCTGAAGTTTGTCAATGAACACCTTAATGATTCAGAGAATGATTGGGAGACGGTGATGTGGTCAGATGAGACCAAAATCGAGCTCTTTGGAATCCATTCGACTCGCCGTGTTTGGAGGGAGAGGAATTTAGACTATGACCCCAAGAATACCATCAAACATTCATCTCTGATTATCTTGTCCCGGGCCCAGCCAAGACTGTCAGCTGACCTGATTTCACCCCTGACATATTCCACAAATGGATGCCCCTGAATGCTAAACACTGGACCTTTAAAGAATCTTTGAGCTAATAAATTAAGAGGAACCCAAGAAGAGCAGGTTCATTTATCAAAGTCTGTCATGCTTTTAACAGTACTGTTAGAACTACAAACAGACACTTAACAGACACTTACTACACACTAACATAAAGCATAAATAACACAATTAAAAAATCTGAATGTGGATTTCTTATTACAAAATGTATAAAATGATCCCATTTCAAATGGTTTTATGCTAAATTAAAAAAAAAGTTAATTAAAATGAAAAAAGGTGCATTTGGAACCCCTTAAAGCCTTGACAGGTATTTAAACTCTCTTTGTTTCGGAGGAACATATCAAGATGATTTAAAATTTATAATCTTGGTTCCCTAAAATTTGACATCTTTTAACCAAAGTTTGAAGCTTCACTGCTCACATCTTAAAGAAAAGCTGCAGGACAAGTCAGCTTCAGTAAAGACATGAGAAAATGGCATTTTATGTAACTTTCAGACTGGTTTGCTATAACACACTGTCATGAGCAAAGGTTTAAAACCACTGTAATCTTATAATTTTACTTTTATTGAATTCTCATCAGTCTGATATCAAGGCACTGATCACTTAAATAATCCAGTATGGCTCTGCAGTGCCACATGAGCGTGTGACTGCCATCATTTACAACCAAAGTCAGCGACAGCATCAAGCAGACAGCACACAGATGCTGCACATGCTCAGTGTGTTATTTACATAAATATATTTTTTTCTTTAAAATGTTTTTCTGTGTTACAAAATTCCCCACACAACACAGCCTCTAGTGTCTGTTTCCCCTCCCTAAAAAGCCCTTTTCACCTCCACTTTCTTACGCAGATCTAGAAATGACAGGAGATGGAGTGAGGCCCGCCACATGTCACCCTCTGTGTCCTCCCCTCCCTCCTCTTCCCTCCTCACCCCAGCTCCTCACCACATCAGGATACACTTGTTCTGGTGAATTCCGGTTTCAAACGGAACGCTGCCTTGCTCTGGTTTTCTGCAGGACCAGTATTAAAAGCAGGCACACTCTGTCTCTCAGTGGCCCTGTGGTCAGGGAGGGGGAGCCTCTAACGGCCTGTGAGGCTCACACACCTTTAAAAACCTCACCCGCTCCTGCTTCCTCCCCCTGCCTCAGCTTCTCTCCCCTCCTCACCCTTCAGAGTAAATGTGCATACCCTTATCACCATGAGGGCAGATTAAAGATTGAAAAGTTCCTTCCACTGCAAGGCCGCAAAGTTTATCATCTCCTCCCGCCTCTTTAACACTTTCACATCGCTGATTCCTTCTGCAGACACTCTGAGGTTGAGCCTGTCAGGTAAATAATCTAAATATATTAAATATTAAACTGTATTTAGAATTAAAAAACAGAGCCTTAACATGCCTCAAAATCTCCCCCCTGCAGTCTGATTTTGTCCTTTGACCTCCAGTCTCAGTTATGGTGCCCCTAGTGGTGAAAAAATTTAGTGCAAAGATTTTTCTTACAGTTCAGCCTCAAAATACCACAAAGAAACCTATTTTAATATTTTTTTAGTCCACGCTCTCTTGTTTTTGCATTGGTTCTGTGGCATAACTGGCACACTAATCAATCTTAGACATCAAAACTTCTACATAAAATCACATTCTTATTATAGTATATAGCTTTAATATGTAAACATATGACATCATTTACCTTCTCAGCAAGAAGGGTTTTTTTTCACGTAAGCATATTGTGTTTGACCCAGTTATTGTTTCTGACTGTTTATTTTCATATAGAGCACAATACATATTGTTCTTTACTTTCCATAGACAGAATGTCTCTGCCTCTTTGTGTTTGCGAGGGAGTTGGAGTTTCTCACGTGAAAGTGCCAGCGAGACAGAGGGAAAATCACTTTCCAGATTTCCTCTTTGCTAAGCAGCATTGCCACCTGCTGTTAAAAAGAGAGAGGCTGGCTCACTTACAGTCTCAGTCTAAGAGGAGTTAAGATGAGAGCTGATGGGTTTCAAACAGCTGGACATGTTGTTGCTCTGTGTGAAATACCTGGTTTTCTTTTTGACCTATTATTTGGTCTACAGAGGAGCTTTCTGTGACTGAACTAAATCTAACAAAAGAATAAAACTCCTGAACTGGAATTTTTTATAAATGTGAATTTAAAGAGTGAGTAGTGAAGTCAGATATGATATTGTTCCTATTCAACCAGATTTAGACTGATTACTAGATGATCAATAAATAATCACTGAAGCTGTAAGGATGGATACAATCTGGATAAATGATTTTAACAAGACATTTGACCATTTGGGGATTTGAGTTTTGTTCCTGTTATCTCTTATGTTTCTTTCACCATCAAGTTTATTTAAATCAGCTAATGCGTCAAGTGATATAAGATCTCCTATGAATGAGCTTTCAGCATGCACTATATGGATTATTAACGTGGCCTAAAGATGAGTTAATCTTCTGTTTTCAATCTGATGTCTTGTTGTGGCACACAGTAATGTATGGCACATGTTACAGGGGAACTTCCCTCAGAGGAGCACAGTTTTCTCAGAGGGATGTGCTGGCTAACCGCTGCCCAGGCTGGGCTTCCGGCCCTGGGGTGGCAGAGCCTGCTGGTACCCCTCACACCCTGCAGCACCACCACTATCACCCCACTCCAGACACTGTGCCAGGATACTGTGGTGACACAACCCTGGGCCTCTGTTCCTCCCTTGTCAACAAGACTGATGGATGCAGAGAGGAGGAGAGGAGAAAAGAGAGAGGACAGAAGGACTTACTGATTTTTTAAGCAACTGTAGTTCAGTGTATGAAGAAAAAAAGTTTTTTGTCAGCTTTTAACTGAGAATAGGGAACACAAATTAAAGAGGAAAGAAATGTGAAGAGAGGTAGAAAATGACAACGAGTTGGTATTAGTGATTTATTTTCATATCTGTAATTAATTCTCTTTTTTAAAGCAATGACCTGCATTATAGTGGTTCATCCTTATCCAGCATCTTTTAAGAATATTTCATAAAGATAGAAATTTTATTAAGACCAACAGGCTGTTTTTCATAGTTTTCAGTCTAAATTGACTCTCTGCAGATTTTATGAGTTTTCTGTACCTGGAATAAAGCCTTTCTCTGATTCTCCAATATGATCAGGGGCCACCAGGGGGCACAACATGGAGCCTCTCTCTTTTTCATCCTAGTATAGTTTTCTCCAGTACTTCAACGCAACAGACACACAGCCACACTGAGACAAAATCAAATGAGAAAGTTGATATGTATAATGGCTTATATGGGTGAATGATCTTTATTACTTTGTTAACTATCTCCTCTGTGTGTGTGTGTGTGTGTGTGGGTGTGGGTGCTTAGACGGAGAAAAGGGGAAATGGAGCTTGTGGCTGTATAACAATAATTAAGGCGGCATGATCAAATCATCTTCACTGGAAGTTATTTTATTTCTTATGTGCACTTGTTTTAATGAAGTCAAGCACATCATGCTCCTCCTGTCCTGTGTGTGTGTGCGCATGAGTGTGTTTTACAGGCCTGTTCCAGTGTGTGTGTATAAGTAGTGCGTGTGAAATACCGTGGCTGGTCTAGACTGTGCCTGCAGTGTGTCTGTTTGTTTGCCCCCCTCACTGGTTAATATTAGACACCCTGCTTGTTGGAGAGAATGACAGCTCATCGTGAAGGCTGCAAAAATAGATGCAGCCAATTCCTCACACACAGTGAGACACACACTCACAAAGACCAGCATTACATGTGCACAACCAATCTCAGCACTCACATACAACACTGAACTTAATCCAAAAGCCTCTGTAAAGCCAGAGAGGGAGCTGCACGCCTGATGCCAGCTCCAAAAGGCATGTAAGGCTGAGAGAGTGTGTGTTTGTTGGACCTCATAGTGGGCGGTGGGCGGTTTTGTGGTATGACAACAGAGTAAATCTCCTAATGGACAGCATAAGTGTGTCAGGCTTTGACCTGGGCAAGTATGAGCAAGGTAAGGTGAGAAAAATGGCTTGTCCAAAACTGGGCTTGTGTCTGTTGAGTGTCAAACCATCAGCTTTTGGTTTGGCTCTGTATTAATGCAGTGGCAGGCCTGTGGGTGGACAGAAATGGCCTTTAAAAATCCCTATCAGCTGCCTGCTGCATGAATGATGTGGTGATTAGGTTTAAGTCTGAAGAGCTGTGCATCAACCAACTGATACACTTCCTTGCAGGGTCACAAAGACCTCTGAGCTCCATTATGGCAGGTATTTTCTCTCATGACATCATTTGACCTAAAATGCATGTGTGCTGTTACAGACAGCTTGTATTTTAAAAGTCACAGAGCTTAGGAAGGTAGTGGCATATACAAAGGTCAAGAATATAATGACAGAATATTGCTGATATTGAATCTAATATCATCAGTTATGGGTAAATTAGTGTACAATCACCTGAAAATAAGAAATCATTGAGTTTTCTTTAGTGTGTCATGTAGTTCTGAATTGACAAACCAAAAACTGGCTCGAAAGAGGACCTTTTCTCTTTTTTTTCAAGCTCTGCAGCCCCTGTAGGTTCTTCTACACACCTGGACATGGAGAATTAGTAGAAGGATATGCAGTTGCTTGCAATTTGCCACTGCCCCACTATAAGCTACTAAATTCTACACATCCATGCATTTATGTGGAACTACTTTTATGAACAGTACAAGTTGAGTTTCATCTTTATCAATACAATAAAATCATTCTTTACATTTAACAAATATTAAATCTAGACATCAGGCAACCTAATGATTAATTTTAGAAGCACAGACTGTTGTTTTCAATGTACAATAAAGATTATGGAAATTTATTGCAGCAGCATTTCCTACAAGCAGATGTAGAGTGCAAGTGAATGTTTACATGTTACTTTTATATGTTTATTTTATTTTATTTTATTTTATGTTTCTTTATTCTATTAGCTGCCATCTGTATGTAACTGAAAGGTGGCATGACAGCAGCTCCAAGTAGAGTGATGTCCATGCAGAAGGCCATTGCAAAACATTGTTTGGCATAGATATTATTGTACTGTAGCACATATTCCTATGAAAACTGCCATCATTAGGATGTTCCTACAAAGTTTCTGGGTCTTGTCTTCATCTCCACCCTCTTGAAGGAGTAGCGTTCTCCAGTCCGTCCGTCTGTCAGGATGTACCACGTCCCCCAGTAGATACCATTGGTCACCCCACTGTAACGCCCTCGGTAATACCGTCCATTCAGGTTAGCTGCCAGGCAGGCATCAAACCACCAGCCTGCCCCGTAGTACTGACCACAGTTTCCAGCTGCATAACGGTCATGGTCTCGGTCAGCAGTGCTGAAGGCTCTGCCATCATGATTGTAACGTTTGCTGTAGCTTAATGCATTGCCTGCATCGCCAGAGTACTCCTTGACAGTTAGACGATACCTGGAAGAGGAAAAAACAACAACTGATGCAAATGTTGTGAGGTTGTGTGTGTATTATACAAGTCTCTATGTGTGTCCTGGAGCAAGAAGTGGATATAAAAGGTTTGGGCTGGAGAGGCTATGCATTGCATTGTCATCAAAGACTGTGTGATGCTCAGCAGAGAGAGAGCAGCTGCTGTCACTCATGATAGCTATGTACTATATGATGCATAACTTTCAGTCATAATATAATTAAGCCATTTGTACTAGGTCCTAAGTGATGATTGAGAGGGATTTTTTTTAGGATTCTTCAAATTTTTTATTCTTTTTCTTTGTTCTAATCATTCTGCCTTTAAGTGAAACTTTCAGACATAAAGCTGGTTTTCCAATTTTCTGTTTGCTGAAGTTTGGACCCCCAGTTTTTTACTTTAGGGCCCTGTAATTACACAGTTTTCTAGAATCACAAAAGTTTTGTTTGTTTGTTTCTCAAAAGAAATTTCTGTTTAAAGTGGGTTCAGTTAGAGCGATTTGATTTCACATTCATAAGTGCACCAATCAGAGTTTAGCGACATTTGAACCAAAACCTAATGACACTTGCAGAGTCGGTTTCTTGTGTTCGATCAAAATATAACCACATTGTGCAGATATAGCAAATTTTGAGTCTTTAAAATTAAGATATTTCTTTCTGAACTTTGGTTGTAGCCTATTTTAATCATATATGCACCTGAGATACAGACACATGCTTTTCATGGGCTTCAAGATATTGAATAACAAATGCATAAAGAGTGAAGTTGTGCCTCTGCAGCTTGTTTCACCTCTGGGTCTCTGAGGCCACTTTGAAGTTGCTGTAGGTAGCATGGCGCTTCTGCTGGTGCCAGTCCTCCAGCTCGATGCGAAGTTGGTGTTGGCCAGTGGCCGTAAGGGCGTACAGCGCTGCATTCCCCAGCCAGTGCTCTCCCTGCAGACTACCAAAGCCCTCTCGGTATTCCTGCCATGTCCTGTTGAAGTCCAGTGAGCCGTCCTGCCGATTCTGAATCACCGTCCATCCACCGCCCGCCGTCTCCATGTCACATTTAGCCTGGGCCAAACCGAAGACTTTGATATTATAAAGCCTAGATTTTAATAATCTATAGATAGACAGACATTTTTAAAAAAAGCAGAGAAGGGTGGGGGTCCGTCTGTGTGTTTTATGAGTGTGGTTAATTTGAAATACCTCCAGTGGCGGCCTGTGCAGGTCAGGCTGGATGGTGTAGATTCCATTCTCTTTGATCCCAAGCTTGTAAATCTCTGCACAGTCCTGAGGATGTAATCTCTCCAAGGGGGCAACTGAGAACAACACACACACACAGTACATTTTTATTCAACTCCTTATTTATTAGCAAAGATTGCATCATGTGATCACCCCTTTACCTGTGGGTGGAAGTTGTGTGATGCTCTTCAGGAAAAGCAGGAGGTCTTTCTCCCCTTCTCTTCCCACAGCTGCACTCTCTGTCAACCCAGAGAAGGATTAGCTAATCAGCCAGACACATCAAACTGTTGTCAGGGTTTTAAAGTAGAAGCTTTGTTTTTATATAATACATGAAGGGGTTCCAGTTTGTATGATGACTCTTTAAAGCTTCTCCACATCATAAGCCATACAGCATGTGTGTCTGTGTGTGCATATACACACAGTTTTTTTCATTCTTCTCAGTGCAGTTAAATTCCTATGCACTCACCTATGACCGACACTTAGCAGGCCTCATTGAGGTGCTGTTTACTATGTGCGGGGGAGTTACTGTGCTGGTATTTGTATGTGTGTGTGTATGTGTGTATTTGCCTGTGTGTCGCAGAAGTGGGGGATATAAATGTGTACTACTCACCCAGGCGTTTTGCCATCGCCCCAAGGGCCTGGCTGTGACAGTGGAGGTCACACTCTGTCAGTACAGCTGCCATTAGTGCCAGGATGGCCCCTAGAGAGTTGCTCTCCTGACCGTGACTCCAGGGGCCCCCTGTTTCCTGGAGAGAGCGCATGCAGCGCTGCAGTTGAACGAGACGCTCTTTGACACCTCCAGTCTGCAAAGACAGTGCTCACAGGTACTTTTTGATAAGACATTGTGTCACACATTAAGTCAGCAATCAAAGGTTAGTAAAGATTGCCAAATCCCTTTAATTTGTTAAGGAAATTTCTATAAATGTTGAGATAAATAGTTTTCAAGTGAATGCAGCTGTGCATTGGCAAAATCATGGATCCTTCAGTTAGAAAGATAACATCTCTGGGGCCAATCAACATTCAACAAAAGTCACAGCTTGATGGCATGTTTTGTGTCATTCTGGATCCGTCTATTACAATTACGTCAACCATTGTAATGTCCCTCACACACCTGTTGCTGCATGAGCTCAGCACAACCATATGATGAGGACATTTTTAAAGCAGGCCTAATTTTATCCCTTCTTTGATTGTTGACTGTCAGTGCTCCATGGCTGTTAGGTGGTGCCAAGTTTAGTGTGCCGACTGTCCCATGAGAAAGGACCTGCTGGCCTGTGCCTGACTGCTGTGGCTCCCTGGCATGCATGCATGAATAGACAAAGGATCAGCTCTGCTTCAGCTTGCATATCAGTGTTTCTGAGCCATGACTGAGAAATATGATTTTAAGTGGCATTATTTGGCTTTTCATATAACATTTTTCAGTTAGAAACAATAAGTCTAACTTGAAAAGTACAGCACATGAGCACCCACTGCACAGTAGGTAATGTCACTTACCTTAGGCTGAACCTGGGGGAAATCGTGCCTGTGCTCCATCCTCCGAGGAACATCTGAGATTGCTGGAAGTGAGGCCCCAGTCCTGCAGGCTGTTGTCCCAGTTTGACCCTCACAGGCCCCTGTACCCACTCCTGCCACGCCAGGCTGGATGGGTGCAGCCACCAGACTGTCCCTGCACGGAGGGTGCGTGCAGGTCGGTGATGCATCTGAGGACAGCAGTGCTCCCACGTACAGGAACAGCAGAGGGAGCAATCCAAGAGAACTGAATGGAATCATGGGAAAATGTAGAAATGCAAGCTTATCCTGACCTCTGTCCTAAACGGTGGTCCACCTTTTCCTCCAGGATGAAAACTTCAGAGCTGTTTGTCCTCTTGTTGTTGATGATTCTCAGCAAACTTTCACTTCACTTTCCTCTATGTCTCTATAATTGCCTCTTCAGGTAAAAAGTGTAGGTTGATCTGACCTCTTTGTTTAGATCTTCCTTTTGTTGTCCTTGTCTGTCTTGTTTTCTGTTTTTTGCGCTTCTTTCATCCTCTTCTTCTTTCTTTTTTCCCCCTCAGTTCATCTCACTCTCAGTCCTCCTCTTTCTCCTGCTCTCTGTCAGTTAGTGAGGTTGCGTTGGCTCAGATTCCTAGATAACTGCGGCACTCTTTGCTGTCTGACACGGACTAATGCACCCACCCCCTGATGCACACACACACACACGCACAATCTGTCCATCTCCTTAACTCATCTCATTCTCTCTCAGACTCCCACACAGCCACACACAGAGGAGCATGTTTACACACACACACATGCACCCAGAAAATGAACAAAAATGCTGGTCTCTTGAAAGCAGTCTAAGATTATTCATGTATAAACCAGCCTTCTATTGATTAATTGTCCTTTTTCATTGCTGGTGATGAGCTCTGCTGTTGCCTCTGTGATTAAACTTGTTTTGTGTGCTGTATGTTCATCCTGGAGGAGTTTTATATTCCTCTAGAGCCCCATTCTCATTCTGAATGGACTTTAACTTCCTCTAACCCTCACCCATCAATGTGCATAAGAAGCAGTGTTTGTAGAGATGAAAATGCGACAGATGTTTTAAGTATGTGGCTCAGTTCCTCCTGTGTACCATTTTGTTACTCACGTCCTTTTGTGTTTCAGTGTTTGTGTTTACAAACTGAGTTCCAAAGAGGCCGTAAAGTCTCTACATTCAATAGGAGTGAGAAGGCAGGAATTCCTCTATAAACACCAGTCATCAGGATCCTGTAGAGCCACACTCCCACTAACAAGGAGTGCAAACACACACATCGAGACACATGCACTATAAGATGTGATATCTGTTAGGCTCGGTCAAGAAAAATTGAAAAAAAACTCATTTTAAAAAGGCAAACTGATGTTCTGATTGGTCAGTGGCAAGTCGGTGTTTGTGGATTTAAATGAAGGTTTGGAATCCTGATGTTATGTTACAAATATGGTACGAATAATATAGTTTTAAAATTTGATTTAGCATAGCATATCTTATAAAGTAAATAAAAAAACATGACTATCATGCACAAGAAAGTCCACATTCACCAATAATAATGATGCAGTTAGGCCAATAAATAAGACCTATGTGACTACTTTGAACTAATTCAAATCGGTTTAAACAGAAGGAAAATTACTAGAGACAAGTTCTTTAAGAACTTAAATTGTGTCTGTGGTTTTGATTTTTTAGTGCTATTTTTCAACTAAGCTATACTTTTTCTCCTACTATGCCATTACAATACCACACAGTTTAATGTTATTATATTCCATTATGCCTAATTCATGTCACCATCTTCATAAAGTTTTAGATCCATTTAAAAGTTTTTTTTCTGTAATGTGTTATAGCAGACTGTCCTAAACTGTAAAGTACTGTATAGTACCATCATCCAAATCAAAAGCTTCAAACCAATTCTCAACCCTCAAAAAGCCCTTTAAAGGTCTCTCTGAACTGAGGAACTATCAAGATGCCCTCACATCCAAAAATGTCTTCTTTTGTTTGGTCAAAAACTTGCTTCAGTCCTTTTATGAAGCAAGCAGAAACAGACATTTTTGACATGTCTGCAAACAGGCCATATAGGCTGACCTGCAATTCTCATCTTGGGATGTTTTTGCAACACTGTGTTTTTATTTACTGGGGAAAAAGGCAGTCTTTCAGGTATCACAGAAGCAGATCACTCACATATCCTTGACCTTTACACTTTCTTAACACATTGTCAATACAATAAAAAGAATATTTACATTGCTTTGCAGAGGTCAAAAATAATGCTGGATGATGCCTTAGAATACCAGTTCCCACACAGTTGTTCATACATCAAAAGTAAGTTGATAGTGTCCTCTAGTGGTGAATCAACATAGGTCTGTTTCATATATACAATTCACTGCAATTAATCACACTGAACCATCCTCATTAAATAAAGATGCCAAAGCTTCATCGGTGGGGGAAGTAATTTAATTATTGGCTAAGTAGTACTGCATCATTGCATTGTTGTAGCACTACTCAGCCAAAGTCTCAGACAATAATCCTGTTTATTTTCTAAGAATAAGTGGCTGCAGCAACCTTTAGGAACCCAACTAAAACAACACAAACATACAATATATCTCGAATATATCTATTCTTTTTTGACTGCCTTGATGATAACCAATAAAAACTCCAGCTAAATGTAAATATACTACCATTTTCGGCAGTCGAACGCCCCCTATACGTCAAAGGCCAAACCCGCATTTAAATAATGCTTTTTTTGATGATGATGATGATTTGGAGTCTATGTATGATAAGTCATAGGTGGGCTGGGATAAATACTCAGCTGCGTCTGACGTAGGACGCAGGCGTTGTTTTGGAAGAGGAAGTGAAAGGGGAACAGAAGCGGCTGGGGGTAGCAGCAGATAGTTAGCTCGCTGGCAGCAAGCGCTCAAACAAAGTGCCAAATTTACACACTATTTGTAGATAGTCTGCCTCGTCACTTTACGACACGGTTTTTGTAAGTGTTCACGCAAAGGGCAACGCGTTTTTCTAAATAACTGAAACGAAGAATTGCCAAATTAACGCTCACTTACGAGTTTAGTGCCAGCGAGCTAGCTAGCTAGCTAGCTAACGTAACGCCTAGTTAGCAGCTAACGCCAACTGTCCTGAACAATAACAGCTAGTTAGCTCGCAGCCAGGTCTGCTCCCGTGAAGAAGTCACTGCTCCGGTGCCTAACGTTACAAGTGAAAAGTAAGTTCTTGAGACGACAGCACTTTGTTCATGTGTATTATATCTGCTCGGTCATCAGTTCCTCTAGCATCTCCATATCGCAAACGCTGTAACGCCTAATGGTGGTGCAATGTTTTTCGAGAAGCTGGTTGGAAAAAACAAGGCCGGCTTGTGGCTCCTCTGGGTTGACTCCAACAAGGAAGGAGAGTGTGAGAGACAATTTGGTTGAACAAAGCATTGCTAAATCTATGTGAATACTAATTTCTTTAAATTCTGGAGATTATATTTTGCGTTGATGTATATCGAGAAGAGGGGTGGGGGTGCGGGGCACATTCAGCCGTTCACCGCAAGTCAACAAATTTCTGAGTGGTTGATTAATCAAATTTGTGGTCGGTTTTGGAGACATGCTTCGATTGTGGCAAATATCAAGTCTTATAACATTGCATGGCTTCTGTCAACAACAGGGAGATATGTACTGCTTGGGAGATATGTACTGCTTCACTACTGCCGTAGTATTTTCGGCAGAACCGTCCCATGTTTTTTCTGTGTTCTGGATAGTTTTTGTTTCGGTTATGACTCATAAGTCACGCAGGTACACGATCATATGATCTTATGTGACCTACCTACTTTTACCATTTTATGTGGATACAACGCCCTTTACTTGTGCCAGAAAACTTCCTTGGATTAAGGGTTACCTCAACATGTTACCATCCACACTTTAAAGGGCTGTATATTTTCGTCATTCACTTTTAAGTGTAACATCTTTTTTCCTTTATGTTTTTCATAAGGTTTTAAAAGCATACTTACCACGGATATTGAAAGTATGGAGACTGGGACATGTTATAGCTCTGGGATTTAGTTTTTAATGGTTATTTGCAGTCGTGTTCAACTTTTCCTACGACATAAACAGCTCATCTCAGGTTACGTGATACTGGAGTTTGACTCTAATTATCCAGCCTAGAAGTTTTGATCAGCTCTTATTTAAGATTTTTTTAATTTAAAGAAATGTTGCTGTTTCTGTTTTGAATAAGTTGTCTTCCTGTAGGTTTGTCATGGTTAAGATGCCTGAAAACTTTTTTTCTTAGTTGGCGTTGTAGCATACACAACTGTGCCCAATTTTATGTTGCATAGTGTAATTTTCAGTTTGTGCTCCTGCACACGGGTTATTGTTTTTAAGGTGAGGGTTTGGATTTGTCCGTAACCTTTGGCTTACGTGGAAAGCAGTATTTTTTCTTAATACTTTTGTTTTCTGTTTGTTTCCATGCTGGATCGCAACATTAATAGGTTAAACGCTTTTAGATACTCAAGCATCAGGTAATGAAAGCATTATTTTGTAGAAACAAAGTGTAGAATTCTACTTTCTAATGCTGCAGTATAATGATTTAATCATATATTTAGAATTATTTTTACAATGTTTTCAATGATATCAACATTCTTGATTTTGATCATACTTAAATTTTTTTGTAAACCCAAATGGACTATCTGTTTAGGACTTGAGCACTAACAAAGATACGTATTTCTTAGGTTACCAAGAAACTTTAAAGATGGCTTAACTTTATGACACAGAGATGTTTTTGAGCATTGAGAAACATCTGAACTAGTTTTCAAAATCTATATTTAATCCTGGGACTGTTTGTGCCTGTGAGTATGCATGCGTAATCCATATCAGAGGTGAACTGTGGATTCCCTCTGCTTGTACCAGTGATTTAAGGGCAGAAGGGCAAATGTGCTGGAAATATTACATTAGTCCAAATCATATTTTGTCAGTATGGATCCCTTAGCATCAAGACACTTAACATTAGCCTGTGTAGTAGTGGGCAGTTGTCACCATAAAACATTCTAAACACAGAAAGATTTTGAAATCTTGTTGTCCCACATTGATATTTTTGTATTACATAGTTTTAGTTATTTCGGAGTCCTGTTTAATACTCTTTGAATAAAGCAGACTGTTTATAGCGACAGACACTCACCTGAGCTGCCTGTCAGAAATCATAGTTGGCATTTAGCAATCTATGTCAAACACTTTGCTGTTAGTCAGAGGTTAAAGATCTGAGCTGAGTGTCTTCTGTAATCATGTGACTGTGGTCTGACCTAGACTTCAGTTATGAGCTGTTGTTTTGGCTTCAGTTGGCTAAGCTTTGCTTTACAGTATGGCTGTCACTGGAGTGCTGTGTGTCATCCATTCAGAAAGAATGCGAGTGTACTTTTCCAGCTCCTGATGGGACCTCAAGTGTTTTTGTTCCATGGGTTCAGGTTTAGAATTTGGATTTACTTTACAGACTCATGATACAGTGAATTTTTTAATCAGTGCTGTGGTTTTTCATCTTTTTCTCTGAAAAGTTGAAAACATTGTAAGTATTACTGTTGTTTAACAGTTGGTTTTGGCCAAAAACCTGCTTGACTTGGAATATTTGCATGTCTAAAATGCATTCTGTGCTTTTTACATGATGTATGCTCCCATGTATGAAGAGCTGATGGCTAATGTGAAGTTTTCTTTTAAAATGTTGTCTAACAGCTTCTTTCGTTTCACCCCCTCCCCCCCAAAAAAGAGAGAAATAATCACTTGTTTCCCACCAAGATAAGAGGCAGGCAAGTTTTTACTCAAGACATTTTTGTTTACAAATTGCAAACAATATCATAATTACAAATTGCTCAAAAAATCCTTTTTTATATATATATTTTGTATTGTACAGATTCATATCCATTTAGCTGAAGTCATGGTGAAGATCACGATATGAGGAAACAGTGTATTACGAGCTCCGTATTCACATTAGACAGAGGCTAATGCCGCCATTCTCACAGAGGGAATGCACACCCAGTGTAGACTTTATGAGTTACATTGTGCTGCACTGTGAACAGATAAGACAAAGGAATAAAAAAAAGATAAAGCAGCCTGTTATGAAATCACGGTTTAATTTTAGTCTCTTTTGCTATTTGTGCATGGATATGGTTTAAAGATAAGACTGGAACGAAGCCATTGTTGTTTATTTTACTGTTTCAAAGTTTGTTTTGTAATATGAGTTCCCTCTCTGAAAAGTATAAGAGTTTTATTTTTGTCTGCCATACTGAAAGGTTGAGAAATACTGTAGGAAGAAAGAAGGCATTATAATTATTAGTAAGGATGAAAGATAAGTCTCCATTCCACTGCTGATCTTGAACACTTGTGATTAGAGTTGTTTCTTAAGTGAAAGAATTGTTTTATTATATAATTGTTAAGATTACAGAATTGATCTAATGTTGTATACAATGACATAATGTATAATATCTAGGTTTTATTTTTATTAAAATATCATGTAGTATTACAGTTTATCTAATTGCCACTGTCCTCACTACCATTTCTAAAATTGCACCACTAACCTCCTCATATCTGTGAAAACATGTTTGATCAAGGGATCTCCCAGGCTGCAATTTTGAAATTTTCTGAACTTATTACATCAGCTAGAGGGGGACAATACAGAATTTACTCACTCAGTCTTGAGTGAGGCAATATCTCAGATCATACATGCTTTTGTTTTATGAAACCTTGAGGAAATTATGCACTTCACTGCATCGTAGAAATTATACAGCTTTTCTAACAGTGAAATTAAAAGGTTAAAAGAAATGACTAATTCCAAATCACAGGCACAAGATATTATAACTGTTTGAAACACCAGAATGTTTGCAATATTTATACACAAAAATACCATCATTGTACCATCAAGTTTTTAAAAAATACACATAATTACAAAATTACAGTTAAAGGCCTTACATGTTGTGTTTACTTTATAGTTTCAGATTTTCATTGAACAAATGTCACAATTGATTGTACAAATAAGGACAAAGACAGTAAGACTCTAAATAAATATATATTTATACTCGTGCTTTATATGGTCATAAATGCAGGTCATTTTACATGATAATCCACAATTATTAGTCAGAGTGTACTGAGATCAACACATGCAGTAGGCTGGTTCTCAGTAAATTTTCAGCTTCATGGCAGAAATGTCAGCATAAAATGGCAGATGTGTCACTTGGTTTAGTCTGGTAGTGTGGAGAAGGAGTCTGTTCTTAGGAGGTAACTTCCTGTAGTGAGTGAAAGAGAAAGAGAGGGAATGATGTGTTCCTCGTGATTTGCCCAACAGCTTAGAAAGCACATGACTGGAATGAATGGTATTCAAACCTGATTGGTTGAGGGGCAAGGAAATATACACTCACATTTCAAGATTAATGTTCTCCAAAGGCCCTGCCAGCGCACAAACAGGTTAACCTTTGTATTGATTGTACTGTCCTTGAACAGTACAAAGTTGGTGATAAAGTTGTGAGCTGCAAAGAAGAGGTAAGGAAGGCATTATTGAGTTTTCTTCTTATGCTAAACAGCTTGTTATTTGTCTTTCTGCAGCTGTGGAAAAATGACATCCAGGAAGAAAGTGCTCTTGAAAGTCATCATCCTCGGAGATTCTGGGTGAGTCACTACGTGACATATTTCCTGCATGTCAGAAACAGTAATGCAGGAAAGGAAATTATAATCAGGTCTGTTCTGAAAATAGCCCGGTCGGGGAAAAAACTTAATTCCAAGGTATTATTTTTGTCTCGAGTTGAACCTTGAACATTATGATTAGTGTTATTTCCTTATTGGTAGGAGTTGTCACTCTGCCATCAGCTGTCTCCAGGCAGAGCTCTTTCCCTGACAAATACAGGCCTTCTGTTTTTTGTTTTTTTTACCATGCTTGTCATCTGCAGACCTAATGAGACTTAATCACTGCTATTCATTTTTTAATGCTGCAAAAGATTGTCTTTGAAAAATAACTGCATTGCTTTGCATTTTAAGGATATGTGATGCATGCAGCCTTCTTAAAAACTCTGGATAAAATTAGAAAAATCTGATTTTTTTAAAAGATTTCTTTCACTGATAATATACAATGTATTGTTGGTGACTGTTTGTCATTCCCTACATTAAATACTACTACAATACCTTTAGCTAGGTAATTAATAATAATAATAATAATAATAATAATAATAACTTTATTTATAAAGCGCTTTCAGTCAAAGTGCTGTACAGGTAAA
>JAPZDY010000012.1:15039581-15060305 GCA_029783645.1 Ctenochaetus hawaiiensis | reverse complement strand
TGCCCAAACTCTTCCATTTTTTTAAAACTTTTTTAAGAAGAGCAAGTTTGTTGTATCTTTAGCTGAAACTATTTCTTATAGCAACCTTTCTTTTGAAATAAATATGGTATATTGTTTGCTCTTTTTGTTTTTAATTATTAATATTAGAACAGAAAGAGAGCTCACCACTATATTTTGAGTAATAACTTCCGGGTCCTCACACACGGACTCCACAAAAAATACCTGTGTTGACAAGACAATACAATAAACTTAGAGGTCATCATGTTCAAGTCACTCATTGAGTTCTATAAAATTGCCTTTTTTAACATACCTTAAACCCATTCTGCTCAGCAAACTTGACGATGGTTCCTCTTCTCTCTCTTGTTGTATTTGTTGCATCAAAGACCTGAAACAGCAGGAAAACACACTCCTTATGAAGCCCAGATGTACACTGTTTTAAATAATATAATAACCATATACCTAAAAGAAATTAGGGACATTGTCAGGAACTCACCGCCACCTGTCCTCCTTCAACACTCAGGTACTGTCGAACATCATTAAGTGCTGCCATTGCACACTGACTGTAGGAGAAGAGCAGACACGGTCAGTGTATTGCAGATGTAAATCACATGCTTCTTGTTTAAGGAACATTCAACTGTTGAATTTTCTTATTGCAGAAATGTTCACCCAACTCTATCGGTGTGATGTAGAAATGCATCAAATTACATGTTAAAAGAAATCTTCAATACAAATGTTTGAAAAGTTTAAATTGCTGTTTGGAGGATTTCATAAAATGAAGACATCTTGAGCCCAACAAACACAAGCCAAAATGAAGATAGTAAAAAGCTTCACTGATACATATGTCTAATTTAAAGCAAAAGTGTGTATCAGCTCAACTGTGTGCCATAGAGAGCCAAAAAAACTAATGAATTTTAAGCTCCCTTCTTTACTGGAAAGTGTTCATAATCAGTAGGTGGAGCCTTTGGTTTGACTGGAAACCTGCAGACTGTTGTCACGTCACTGCTCATTGGTTGGCCTACTATGCATTATGTAGGCCTCCAGCTAGTGAAGTCAGTGTAGGCTTACCGTCTGATTTTTAAGCCCTCTTCATTATCAGGACGGAAAAACTCAAAGGACTTGTAGATCTTCAGACACTCCCTGCGGTACTGGCCAACATTGAACTCTGTTATAGATGAAAACGTATTTTTAAAGATGGAGAAACAGCTCTTCTGTCCAGTAATGTGTAATCATATGTGTGTGTGGGCTGGGATTGTAGCTGGTACCTTTGGTTGGCACACCTATCCAGTTTAAGTAGCGTGTGAGCTTCTTTGAAATGAAAGTCTTCCCTCGGGCTGGAAGTCCCACAGTCACAATGAGGGTCGGGCAGTTGGTCATACATACTGTGTGAGACAGAGAGAGCAGAGGAACACATGTTTTTTTCATGAATTTTAACTCACTTCATACGCATGTAATTTGTAGCACGTGACTTGTCACCATTGTTCCATTCAGCAAGAGTTTAATTAGTCTTGAAGGCTGCTCATAATTACACTACATAGTGAGAACACTTGTTGGAAAGATAAGCTCTCTCTGTTTGACAGCAACACTTTCATGCAGAAAAGCAAAGCCGGAAAGCAACAACAGAATTTCTATAAAAGCTGAAACTGTGACCTGACTGAAAAACCAGGCACGTGCTTCTCTAGACGCTGACACATCTTATCAGTAGTTTGGATTTATGTCCAATCTGGGCTAATGAGGAAAGAGAGTCAGAAAAAATGAAGGAATGACAAATAAACAAACTTCTGGATGCACAGATGAGGGGAGCGTGTACAAGTTAATGGCACAAGATAAGGTCTCCATTACGTCAGCACTGGCATACTTCTGAAAATGCAGGTCAGAGACAATTGCTGGTTAATTAAAAACAGCAACATGAGAAACAACAAAGACCAGGTTTCTATTGTTAACACCGACTTCAATGGAATTCTGCACACTTTCCTGTGTGTCCCCCAGATTTGGAAAATTTGGAAGCAGTTTTGTAAAGTAAGTAACATTCTGTTGTCCTCAAAATTTTTTCTCATTCCTAACAAAATAATGAAGCTTTTTCTGAGGTAACTCTACTATTAAAGAATGTCACACACAACAGCTAACAAGGCATTTTAGATTATGCAGCCACAAATTCTTTCCTTACTTTCAATGATTATTAGCTTTCAATAAAATTGTAAAAACAAAACAAAACAAAACAAAAAAAAACAGAACAAAAAAAATTTCATTATACACTGGAATTTGCTCCAGGTGCCAAACTCATGACTATAGGAAAATAAACACATTAACAGTCACATCCCTGAGCATTTCTGCACATATCCCTGCCCCTCCTGTTCACTCAGACACCACTCCCTGTGTCACAGACAGTGGCACTGACGTCTAAAGGGACTCGCACGTGATTGTTGTGTATTAGGCAAAAAATGATTATAGGTTAAAAAAAGGTTAAGACCGTAAAATGGTCTCATTTGGTGTCAGATGCAGGACTGTACATGCTGCAGTCTGTTTTCGACGAAAAATAGCAGAGCTTGACTCAGCAATAACAAGCAACCCCGCAGAGAGAGCAACCCAGACTGATAGCAACTGGGCGAGATAACAAACAACTGCTCACTCTCACATCCAGACTGGAGGACTAACACCATCAGGCACGCAGGTTGTTAGTGGTGGTCCTTGATAAATGGATGCATTTGGTCATGCGTGTGTCATATGGCAAACCAATTACGATTAAAATTTATCTTCATGCATTTAGTATTACAGAAGAAAATAAACAAGGTAAGATGAGCATGATGCAGCACTGCTAAGAACATAAAGGCGAGGATATTCAGCACTCTAAAAATCCACCGCGCATGAATGTCGCATAACGGAATATCTATATGTTCACAGACAAAATGGGCGGAAAAAAATATGCCCTTGTTTTAAAGAAAGAGAATCAGCCGATGCCCCACATCACCTCCCAGTCACATCCCTTGCGGTACTTGCTACATCTTACCGCGTCTCTGAGCTATGTGGCCGTTTTTGTACGGCATCCAGATCTTCCTGAGCGGGTTCTGGGTGAGCTCCCGCGGGGAGGTCTCCAGCATGTACTCCTCGTTGTCCAACATGCTAGTTGGCTAGATGTTGGACTGTTGATGTTGCCCTTCTTGTGAGAAACTGAGTCGGTGGGCTCAAGCCCTGGCAATTTGATTCACAAGGCTGCTGGGGGAGGATGTTTCATATCAGCTGAGAAGCAGCAGTTTTTCATTACCGTAACGACTCGAGACTGCGCGCAGCTAAGCGTGAGGGAGGAAAACAAGGAGTCAGGTACAGGATGTAACTTTGCTTATCCAGCATTTCAGTACAGTGTTATTTTATGTTTAAACGTTATGACAGGCTTCTGTCAGACGGGTTAAACATTAAATTTTTCTGCACCCAAACGTCCACTGTCTGACTGGGAAGGGATCTGTGTCAACTGTAAAAAAATTGTGATTAAAAAGATAATCCAAATTCAAGTCCACATACTAGCCTTTCCAGATCTTAAAAACTACAATAAGGATGGTCTACTTAGTCCTAGGAAATCCAAAAAAGGAACAATTGTTTCTCAGTTCGGCAATAAAAAATACCTTTCCCTTATTGGCCATTACTTATAGATTCACGTAAGGATGCATGTTGTTTTTTTTAATCTTTCTATTGCATTAAGTATTCAATTTCTTATGAGATCCTTGTCATGTTTAACATTTAATTTAACTATCTGCGGTGTAACTGTAACGAATACAATTCCTTGAATCTTTCCCACACTTGTTTTCACAAATACTATCAGACCATAAGCAGACCTACAAAACTCTTTTCTCGGAAAGCGCCTTTTAGAATTACCGTAATGACGCAAGGAATGAGAAAACAGAAGAAGACGGGGAAAGCAGATGCAAGAAGAAAAACAAGCGTTCCGCTGCTCACATGCAGCACACATGGGCAGTGAATGCAGCCGAGAACACAGCCAATCAGAGAAGAGAAGAGGGGTCCAGCAGCCAATAGGAAATGCGGGCCGGGGATGAGGAGGGCGTGCTGACTGCTGGGAGCGCAGATAAACATCGTCATGAAAAAGTGTGGTAACCTCGAAATACAAGACTCTGCGAGGGGCCCTACAGTGCAGAGCACACGCGTGGCCAAAGTCATCAACAACTTCAACAATGCACTCACTACAGGATATTCTGCCTTTGACAATATTTTGTTAAATTTCGACCAGCCGCTATGATTGTTGGGGGGAAGAATTTGTTCAATTTTGGTATCTGTATTGGGCCATATTGTCACACAGCCGTTCAAACTTCACATTTTATTTTATTAAATAAGTTATTAAGGTAAAAAAAAAAAAAAGAAAAATCAACTATAGTCAGTTAATCTGCACATTTTAATGTTGAAAGTGATTTAAAAAGCACAGCTTAAAGAAAACAATAGCTTGCTGCTGGGTCCCACACCGCAAATGACATCTTAAGAAAGCCCTTTAAGTCCACACAACAGTCCAAAAGCCAGAACGGGTCAGTTTGCAATGACAAATAACAGAGAAAAGGCAGCAGATCTTCACATTGAAAGGCCCAAATAAGCAACTGTTGGGATTTTTTTTGCTAGAAGTGACTCAAACAATTCATCATTTAATTTTCAGCAGATCATCTCTTTAGTTTATCATCTAATAATTTCAGATTTTACCCAAGGCCAGTTATGTGCTCTCCACTGTCAAATCTTTCATGAGGCCTCTGGTTCATACAGCATAAATGTCTCAGTTTGAATTCATTTTTGGTCTTTATAGCATTAGACTTAGTGTAGTGTCAAAGTTGTGACACCAGGGGGCACTGTGTATTCACTTTACAGGCCAAATGTTTTAAACTCAGTGAAGTGTGCAAGTGTGCTCACTAAGTAGAGTTGACTGCATTCAAGGCGTGATGGCAGCTAATGGTTATCAGTCCAGCGTCTACTGTGACAGTAAACACCTCCAGAGGTCAGACGACTCTGTGGTAAAGGACAGTCAGCATGTCAGCAAGACTAATCCCATCAGCAAGACACCACACCTCACAGCTTCAAGCAATAATCCCACAAACCCACATTATCTTAACACATACAAACACTTCAGTACTGCACAGGGGGAGAGGATTTTCAAGTTTGTAAAAATTAGTCCTTATCCACTTGTCAATCTGCTAGTGGGCAGACAGTTACAACTAGTAAATGCCACAGCCAAACTGCTGCAGAAGCATGCATGAAAATAAGAAATGTAAAACAGGTGATAAAAAGAAAACATCCAGTAGTAAGCACTGAAACCACCTTTAAAAATAACCTGTGTTGACAGTGTGCTTAATACAAATGATTCAGATGTGAGAAAATAATGAGTATGTAACATTTTAACACCAATTTCAGTGCAATTCCTACATAGAAGACAACTGTGTACTGTATGTAGAGGATACAGGGTTTATATCTATCTTTCACTGTGCTATGGGACAAGAGTGTATGCCTCTGCAATGAACACTGACTGAAAGACATTAAATAGTTCCCATAGCGGAATTTGGACTAAAACCAGGAATCAAAACTGCCAAGACCAAATGGGACCTACTCGTTAAAAACACTGTACTTCATACTCTGACCCACCAATTAAAACTAGGTCAAATAATTTGAAAGGAACTGATCACATTTTCATGTCACAATAGAGCAAAGCCATGAGAGTTGAAGTGAAACACTTTATAGTAACATATATCCTTCCTGCCTGTTTGTTACATAATACCCATATATTCAGCAGCCAGTTCATAGTCCCTCTTTTATTCATCGCCACTGATCTATTTCAAAGCCTTAACCACAGGACAATTTGAAAATAAAAGAAAAAAGATACATACCACAAATTCTATGTTGTTTCTAAGTTTTGTCAAAACTGTTAGTGTCTAAATCTGATGTGAGCAGGAGGTCTCCAACAAAATGACACAAACAATGACTTAATGTATTGAAGTAACTTATGTAACCACTGCAAACACTGCTACAAAATGTGTGTCATAATAGGCTGAGAGTCAAACTACAGCATTTATAAACCTCCTGTCACAACACTAGAGCAGTTGGATGCATTTGTCTGGCACTGATGCTGAGAAATATAAGGCTTGGCTTTTAGTCAGCACGTGGACTCACCCTCGAGGTTTGGAAAGGGTTGAGATGAGGACACTGTGCAGCCCAGTCACGTTCCTGCACATCAAGTTTAGAAAAACATTATAATGGATCTTGTTTGACCTTTAGCTTCTGCTTAGGCCTCTCATTTTTATAATGACACTATACAGCATGTTTATATACTCTTAACCATGCTGTGTATTTTCAGTCTGTGTTCTGTCCTCTGTTTTAGCTTAAGGTTTTTTGCTGGATCTATGACAAAATGATTATTTTCTTTACCAGTTCTGCCATATTGTTAGTGATTAATGCATCTCGGATTTGATTAAGTGTCACAAGATTGTGAATAATGCTGGTTGCAATTACTAAATGACTGAATTAATCATTAAATATATCACTATCATAATATTAACATTGCTGCCGCATACTGATTTTCTATTTTTGGAGACCAGCAGCTGCTTGCGAAGGTACACTGCTGCCTCCACGTGCATAAATGCAGCCCAATGACCACAGGGCTGTGACACAAACTCAATGCCTTTTTTTATATACAAATGTGTAAATATCAGTTATCTTACTGGCAAGTAATTATCAATCCTTGTATTGAGTAAAAGATATCACTCTTGTATATCCCTTATTTGTATCTGGTACGCTACAGAATCAGTCTACAGGTTCCTATTGTAATAGTCATCTAAATCTGAAGAAGCAAGATAAATGTCTCTAATGTATAAAAATATTTCTGCATTTGCACGCTTAAAATACAAAAATAACACAAACAATCCTGAAATCCAGTGCTCCCAGATGCAAAACATCTGCTGGAGGAGTGTAGTGAGCAGGCGCAGAAGCACTACATGGGAATTACACACACACACATGCAGGCTTCAGCTCTGCCTGAAGCCTATAATGAGATTCTGAGTGAGCGGGTGAACTTTCCCCTAGATAGAGAGCAGACACAGGGAGGGAGGGAGGGAGCTGCAGAGGGAGAGGGAGAGGGAGCACGCCAATGAACAAGGAGGAAAGGGAGTGAGTTATTGTGATATTTTTTCCATGTAGGGCTGTGACAGAGATTATAATAGCAAAAAATAAGGTTTATTTGGTATAATACAAATAAGTGAAAACAGAAGGTGAGAGAAGGTAGATTTATTTAAGTTGGCAGCATCTGAGGCATGGAGATAAATATCCTGAAGGGCATACAGCCATCATGCAGTGCACATAAGGATATGCTCTGTGTTAGGTCTCCTGTATCTGCCAAAGCACATTTCTCTCTCTCTCTCGTTGCACTTATAAACAAATAATATGGGCTATGTGGGCACTCTTGAGAGACTCGATGCTTTTACAACCAGGGTCTTAACATCAAATATTTAAATCACTGTCAACAGCTGTGGCAACTACACATGCAGAACACCTTTTATCATCATATGGAATTGTTAAAATACAAAGAAGTTCTTTCTGTCTATTCTTAAAATAAATAATCCAAGTGCTTTGTATCATGTTTGTCCTGTTTTTCTGCTTAGCCCCACCTCGCTTTCTGTTGGCAGACAAACAGCCAGCAGAGCAGATCTCCCACTCACCGGCATAGCCTGAGCTGTTCATCCCTCGTGCATCTGTCACAACAGCTCGGGCTGCAGACATTAAAACCACTGTGACCATATTCATACAAGGAGCAGCAATGAATCACTTCCTTAGCCTATAAAGTCTGTCACAGACCTTGTCACTTTGTCCACACAATGGTGCAGCAACATGTTAAACAGATCCTACAGGCTACATGACCAACAGAGTTACATAATAGTCTATTCTTATGATAACTGAGTCATTAGATTATATAGGCCAAAGTATTAGCATCAGTTCACATGCCATTCATATGCACATAATCCTTGTATGGTTCACTCAGTATTCTTCAGGTAACTTAACAACAGGAAAACAGCAGGGTTGGTTTGACAGCATGCAAAAGTAAACACAGAGAAATTTTGATTGAAATATTTACAGCATGATTCAGACAAGGTGACACCTGTTAGACTAGGATTTTTGACGCAAATGAACGCTGAAATCTCTTCTCCATCTGTCCCATCCACTGCAGCACATGTTTTGAAAAGAGGAAGCAGACTTTGCACAAGGTGTTTGCAGTAAGCATGTTACTTATAATTGGTTAAATCTTTGTGACACACATTCTGGCTTCAAGAATCACCATAAAAAAAACAAATAAAAGCCCAGATAATGAAGAAAATCTAAATGCAAATGTAGAATTTTCACTGGAAACAAAACTCCCCCCCCCCCAGTATCTTAAGACAGCATTTCCTAAACTTCACCTTAGCACAGTATGAGTCTCATTAGAGTAACTGACTTGTGAAATTCCTTGAACAGTCCAAGCTTATTATAGTAAGTGACATGATATTTGCCAATCTTTGCAAACAGTCAGTGTTTACTTCTGGTTGTCACTCTTTTAACTGTCAGCCCACCAGCTAGCTTACTAGCTAACCAGAAGCTGCATCCAGGGTTATCAGCACACAGGGAGATACCAGCTATCAAAGCATCCCAGGCTTCTACAACGTTACAAACTACTTATTTACTACATGAAACAGTAAATAACCAGCCTGTCCCAAATATCACGGCTGTGTGCTGCAGTCTGTCCCGCCTCTCCTCGGTAGAAAGCCCTGTCAGCCCTTGAAGCATGCCTACGTGACACAGGCTTGTTTACTTCATCCGCTTGCTAGCACAGCTGCTCCGTAGCACTCACCGCACACAATGTCGACTGACAAAGAGTGTTAAAAACGGAAGAAAAAGACAAGTGAAGGCTCAGCATGAGTTTGCACCCTACCTGCCCTGTCCCGCGTGTTTCTCGAGCGGCAGGAGCCCCTCATGGTCCCGGTTTAAAGCCTCTTCTTCCCAGCGCGGTGAAGAGCGTGAGTCCCTACAGCAGCACAGGCAGCAATGAATGAAGTGAGTGAGCTCAGAGACACGCGCACTCATTTAACGCGTCCATAGGCACGCGCGCGCACACGCATACCTATTTGTTATTGTTTACCTCTGTGCTGCATCTCTGCTACGTACGTATAGATGTTAATGAGCTTTTTTTGAGCATGAACTGTAATCAGACATGCGTTGGATCCTTGACCACAAAAGCCCCCCTAATGCTTCAGAGTCACCATGAGAGTTGATTTTGGGTCAAGGCTTAAGTACAGTGTCAACTAAGATAAACTTAATTTTGAGACCCTGTCCTATGATGGGACCATTCAGTGGTCCAGCTATAACTTATTGCTCCAAGGCACTCTTTACTTTTTAGTGTGGACATTGGAACTGAAATATTAAGGCAATAAGCAGCATCAGATGTATCACAAAGTTTTAAATAACATATCATTAACAACACAGATAAAACAAAAGTTTCTTTTAAGACGCACGTCATCGCACTGCAGTGTTTGTCCTTATTTGACTCCTGTCTGCGCTTCTGCTTCTTTTGAGCAGCTGCTTTTGTCTACATACTTTTCCTAATGCAGTCAGGATGAGATCGCTTCCGTCTGCAGCTGTTTCAGAGCCCACCTAACACTGCAAAGAAAGGATAAGATCATACATTCTTTACATTTTACACTTTGCAATATATCTTCACAGAATTGTAACAGCATGTGCCCTTGTCCTCTTGTTTGAAACCTGCAGTCTGTGTGATCCTCTCTTGGACAGCTGTGGCTGGAATAGATTGAGGAGAAGGGAGGAATCCAATGGAACTTTGGTATGGTGTGTTCAAAATAAAGTTCCTCTGTTCTTTAAATCTCTGCTTAGGATTTAGTCCTCAAAATTGGCTGATGATGCAGTCAACAGCTCTAGCAATATCTTTGTCTTGTCTTTCTAGTTTTGCCTGCACAGCAGTCTCCTCATATGGTGAGGTACAGATCTTTCAACCTTACCAGTGAGATACAGCTGTGATTGGACTGACTCAGCAACTGATTGTTGCCTGGAGGAGATCATTAGATCGAAACATTGCTTAAGTTACTTGAAGCTTTTAAAACAGTGGGTGGATCCTTTTTCTGCTAGCTAATTTTAGCATGTCATAAAATAACATGATCAGAATTTCTTTATGACTTTGACTGCATATTTGGCTTATGGTGGCTTTCTGCACTTCACTATATTGCCTCCATGTTGCTCTTCATCCAAATAGTGAAGGGGCTTAATTCTGCTAGTTCTTTTTTGGACCCTTTCCAAACACAGATAATCCACCTTAAACCACCTGAAAACTGGTACTGTGTTAAATTCATTGATACTTAAAACAGGACTGCTTACATCTGGGAGAATGCGAGTTGTAGTGTAGCTGTGTAGGACGAATAGCTCCTGCTCCCACAGTAACTTTGCAGGTGATGTCAAAGGTAAGGTGAGGGATGGATGAGAGGAAAGAAAGAAAGGAAAGGGGTTATGAACAGTTAAGACACTCGTGATGTGAAGACAAGCACAGACACACCTGTTAAGATGAGATTCCTTATTGTTACTTTAGAAAAAACACAAATTAAAGAAAATAACTTGTTCCATGCGTATAACTGAACAACACAAGATGTAACTTGAATGTCACCTAATTGGAGGGAGTGGCATGTTTGTGGATGAGAGTATGTGAATTATCTCTTATCTCTTATCCTCCTTCCTTGACACAGCACAAATGCAGGAAGACACAGCCTAGTTTCATCCTTGATGTGACGCACAACTTAAATAATGAATAATAAGACTCATGGAAACAACTACACGCCCGTCCGCACACACCTGTGGGAGAAGTTTATAGATCTTTATTTTGAGATTGGCCCTTAAATATAGAGGCATTAAATCATTACTTGTCAGCAGGCACAGGTTTTCGATATTGAATTAATTTTATTTCCACCTCGTCTCTCTGCATGTGCTTGATGTCCTCTTTTGGGAGATCTCTTGACCTTGGAAATGACTCTGCTTTGTTTACATGGAGGACACATGGCATGAACACTGCTGAATTGACCGAATATGTTAACTTAATGAAAAAGTTTCTTGGGATCTTGCAAAAGTTTTGTGAGATCTGGAAAAACTTTTTCAGGAACTTAAACATAAGGAACAGGAACAAAAATGCATCTTTTGGGGTAATTTTCAACCTACAATTTTTTTCCCCCTCCATATTCCTTTAGGGGCTCTGTATCTCTCAAAATACTTGAACTAATATTCTTGATATAGTTAATTTGAGTTACTAAAATATTAAATAATACTCTCAAGAATATGAGTATATTTGACTTGAAAATATGTTTGTATTTAGATACATTTATTTTGGGCAACACCTTGACATAAAAAAAATTGTTAATACAACTTTAGTTATACAACTTTTTAAGTGAAGCCTAGTTAAATTATTGTTCTAAAAAGTTGTCTTTTATGGGTATTAATTTGAATTGATAGTGATGAAGTAAACTGAATTTTACACTGAGATAAGAGCAGAGTGAAGAGTACACCTTTGTCACAGGTAGTTAGATTTTCCGGAAATCAGACTTGACACCATTACAAGACTCTTGTTTTCTTTCTCTTCCTGCTTCTGTCACCACCTCCTCCTTTCATTCTTTTCATATCCACTGAACCCACTCAGCCTGAACACATTCAGCCCTGACCCTGACTGGAAAGTACTTTGAATGGCTATATTTTCAGTGCAGCTGGTCACTATGCAAATTTATTTGACTTGGTGTACACTGTGTATCCACTGTGGCTTCTCTTCCCCAACCAAACAACTGCATACACAGTTATAAGCTTAATGAGGCTGTGTAAGAGCACTTTCACCTCCAGCTCTTTGTTTTAAATGTCCTTTGATTTTACATGTAACAATACCCACATAACACATCATCATAAATGTCTTCTGGGGGCATTTTGGATGAATGAATTTTGTCTGATAAATATTTTTTATGACTTCCGCATACAGTCTTTCTTTGTTTGCAGCAAAACAAATATCTCATACTGCCATAAAATCTCTGCAATGAACTTCCTCTATAATTTTCACCTAGTAGCAATAATGACAGTCACCAAACAGGTTTTTTTTAATTCTCTCAATGTTGAACACAAAGCACAGATTAAGGTTTCTTGTACAAAGTGACTCAACACAGTTCTAAAACATAAAAAGAACACAACTTTATTTCACGTTAGCCAAGTTACAATCAAAATAAAGGCATTCTTTAGACTTGTAAGTGCAGTAATATAAAAAAAACAATAAAAGTGATAAAATACCAGAAGTGACATTTACATGGCAAAATATTGCTCACTCTGACTTACATACATTTATGCTACTTTTATCAAATAATCTGTTTCCCATGCTCCTCAGACAATGCAACTTCCTCGTAGCTGCTACGCACCACATCTCTATCTTCTCCATCCATGTCTCCTCTTGCGTCAACTCCTCAAGTCATGGGTCTCTTTCGCCTCTTTTTGAGCAGAGGGTTGTTGGACATATCCAGGTCTTTAATCTTCACCTGGTCATAATCGACACGCATGGTGGCCAGGGCGCTGGTCATTTCCTCCTGTTGGAAGACAGCAACATGTTGAGCTGTGAATCTGGTAACTTACTGCCATCTTGTGGTCATACTCTGTGAAAATAAATAGCTCTAGATGGAGTGGGTCCTACCTTTAATTCATCCCACAGCTCCTTCTCCTCAGTCAAAACTCGAGAGGTGTGGAGTGGTGTTGGAGGGACCACCATTGACTGCTGCAGTAATAAAAACACAAAAACCTTATTAACAATGAGGGTAAGATACATAAATCTAAAGGCACAGTGCTTTAAAATTGATAACTTACACTGATCCATGGATGGTTCACAAACTGTCCAATGGTCATCCTCTCATTTGGGTCTGTTTTCAGTAACTGAATGATGAGCTGTTTGGCTACAGGATATTAAATCAAACACAATTTAACAACATAAGGAAATAAGCCAATAGTGCAATGTGGACCCATAACAATGTAGTCTGATTTTTGTTAATATGAAATGTTATGCAGCCTGTGAGTAGATAGGTAGGTGCAGCATACTATGTTGATTTATTGTTCTCACTTTTTGCAACCTGGGGACAGTGACAACAAACTGTATACACAACACCGGCATATAAACCCCATTTAAGCCCTAATGGGCAACTTCTCTGCAAGAAAATGCTAAATTGCATTGCACATCCAACAGATACACTGTCATTTGTACAGAAATATATTTCTCTCTCTCATAAACTCATAAATGCAATTTATTTTATTTTAAGGTCCATTTTAAATCTCTCTCAGTTCATTAGAAAAAAAAAACAGATCCATTATGTTCACCTACTATATGGTCTGACTGGTGCTGGGCAGGTGCAGTTAGTTTATCAAAGCTTTTTTTTTGCTAACAGCAGCTGCTTGTTTCTGGGAAAAGGTGACAAAGAGGGATCGGAGTGATCCAAAAAAGAAAATTTGAGCCAGAAAAACAAACAATGAGCTGAAAGTTACAAAAATGCTCTGTTATGCTGAGGAGGACTGCAATCAAGTGTCAATCGCTCTGGGTTTTTCCCTACAAGTGACACTATTCACATTTTACAAACTGTTAGCAAAAAAATCTTGACTACAGCAGCTAAAATCGTGAATATCTTATATTATATGCCATATTTATTCATGAGCCCTCTTTAGATTGCTTCTCATGAAGAGTAAGAAGTTGCTGTAATTGAAAATGCACAACCTCCTTATTACTTATGAATTTCAAGTCAAAGCCTGACCTTCCTCAGAGACATCAGCCCACTCTGGATTGGGGAACTCATATTGGCCCATCCTGATCCTCTGCTTCATGCCTGGAGAGATGGCCTGACCTGTGTTTGAGTAGAACGGAGGAAACCCACACAGACTAGAGACAGAAGAGGAAAAGAGACTTAACCAAAAATTAAAAATGATAAGATAAACACACAGTGTACAGAAACAGCTATAAGTGTTTAATTGAGTTGATTCAAATGCACATGATACTCACAGAATGTACATGATGACACCCAGAGACCACATGTCACATGACTTGTCATATTTCTCTGGCCCAAGCACTTCTGGGGCTGAACGAACACATGCATACAGAAATAATGAGGAGAATGAAACACGTATACACAAAAACAGCTCAGTATGAAAACACACAAGAACAACACGAGAGTGAATGACAGTAATCATGCCTGTAATAGCACATTTATAATACTGGCACAAATGCAGTTGCACCTGCTGATTCCTCTAAAACTCTGATCATCCAGACCAAAAACACACTCACCAACATAATAAGGAGTGTAACAGGGGGTTTGGAGGGAGTTGTGTAGTGTCGTCTCCTTAGCAAAGCCAAAGTCAGTCAGTTTAAGTGTAGCGTTACTCTCCTTGGTGGTGTAGAGCAGGTTTTCAGGCTGCAGAGTGCACAGCAATGAGAGATTCAAAACAATGCTTTCAGCTTGAAATTTTTTCTAACATTTCCTGTGAAGAATTCCTTTGAAAGCAGCAGTACCTTTACATCCCTGTGTGCAATGTCCATGTAGTGGAGGTACTCTATGGCCGAGCCAATGTCGTGCATGATCTCTGAGGCCTCTAAAGGACAAACATGATGAGTATGTAACACGACACAATACAGAAATCAATAAACTGAAAAGGGCGTCATGTGAACTCTAACGCACCTCTCTCTGTGAAGGCCTGGTCCCCTCTGGCCTGAATGCGACTGAACAGCTCCCCTCCTTCCATACTGAGACGACACAAACAAAGAGATCAGAACTGGGGCAGCGAGGGAACTCTCGACAATCAACCACAGTTCTCCGCCACAATCATGGTTTAACAACAAAGCGAGTGATTGTGCCTCACAATTTACTGTTCAGATGAGTCTGGTCCTCTGAGCCATGACAGACTCAGATGACTCAGGCTGAAAAGAGGACACGTTTCACACACACATCCCCTCTAAAAACGTAAATTAAAATTTAGGGTTCATCTCACACTATGAAGGTAGTTTTAAATATAATATTTTTTAAAAATAAGTTTAAAATTTTATAAGATTTAAATTTTATAAGATTTAAATTTTAATTAGATTTTATTTAAGTGCTGCCGGATTAAACTAGAGTCAAAGGCTTCAAGGTCTGTTTTTGCTCAAAGCATCACATATCAAAATGAGCTATACTTTAGGGTGCAGCTAATAAGGTGGCCGTGCATCAAAAAATGTTCTTATATCGATACGATATAAACAATAAAATACTCTCTAACATCATGCTTATTTATAGTACTTAAACATGGAGATAAGAAGATCCAGACATTCAAACCACATCAACATGCAGCCAGTGATGCAAATGAATCCTGAAAAGTCCATTCTGTGGTAAACACAGAGGAAAACAACAGCCTGTATTTGACTGTTACCATTTTGTTTGTTGCTCTGGACTGTGAAGTCTTACTTTCATTTTCACTTTGAGTCTAATTTTAATTGTTGGCACAAGTTAACAAAAAAATATAAATCTAATGTGCATTAATAAGGAGAAATATGTGTATTTGTTATTGCAAATAACTAACATATTAGACATACTGAACGACTAACTTAGTAAGTAAGTGATTTTTTTTAAACATATTCAAAAAACAGATGTCTTTTTAAGATGATCTGTGGGACTTTAAGAAGTTTGTAGTTTTAAGAGAGAGAGAGTCTAATAAGTTAGGACCCTGGTGGCGGATATAAAAGCACAAGCTGCACGATGGAAGAAGCCAGGATCAAAACAAAACAGACACAAAAAATAAATAAGTGTACAGATGTCTATTTCATTTCTTATGAAGAATGCTCACCACTCCATTATGATGAGGAGACATTTCTTCCCCTGGTACATGTTCTCATATAGGCTGAGTATTCGGACGATGTGGGGACCTCCGGATACTCTCCAGTGCAGCTCAACCTCACGTCTGGCTTTAGGAGTATCATACAGGATCTGCTCCACATCACAAAAACACAAGCTGATAATATGCCTCTGTTTCATATTTATCTACATAAGGTTTTGCACCAGAATATGTGGTTACAACTCAGATACTTTTTTTAAATTAGCTTGACATCTTTCAAAAGAAATGAATAAACACACATGGAGACAAACACCTGCTCCTCTGTGAACACGCTCATTTTCTACTATTAAATTAATTCATCTGTTGCTGTTTGCTAAACAAATTTGATTCTATAGAAAACATTAGGAGCGGATACTTTAAGACTGCATTCAGCAACGTGCCCAATCTTTAAAGACACAGTGCTGCAGCAGTGGAACTGCAGACAGGGGGAGGAGGATGTCCTATGTAACTAGACATGCAGACCCCAGCCCAGGTCATTGTGGACACTGTGGCAAAAAGGTTTGATATAACTGTTTACAAAGGTCTCTATGCACCGGATTACAATTCACCGAGCACAAGATTATTTATACAGTTAGGGCGAGCTCTTCACATTTAATCATACCTTTTTTGGTTGTGGCTTACCACCAAGGATATTCTAAAGAAAACATGTGGAGGCACTCATGGGCTGCGTTTCCTGTTTGTATTTTCTTGTAACATTGCTACAAACCTACAGATGTTCACTGACTGACCAGTTTGGACTTTTCTCATATATTTCCCAAGTTGACTGTTTGATCTAAACACTGAATAAGCCACATACTTAAGTTGAACAGTAGAGTAGGAAAAAAATGCATTTTTTTTTCTTGTGTAAAGTGTCAGAAGCTCGGATGATGATGATGTAACAGAGCAGATCACTGTTCTTTCACTCAACAATTGTGGAAACTGTGTGGCAACCCAGACAGCACATCACTGTCTGTGAGACACCTCCACTGTCTGGGCAGCTCTGTAACTGAATTTACCCTCAGACACAGCTGCATGAATCCACGATAGAGTTCAAATTTCACCTGCATCATAATAAATTCACCCAACTCACAAAGCTTCATGAAAATCACACATCTGGACAGATTTTTATCAGAAAAACAGCATTAAACAGAGGAGATCACAGAAACGACATGAATAATTGATCTTCTCTCTCCAGTGACAGCAGCATCCACAGGACTGTTTACATCAAGCAGGATAAAAAAAACAGACAAACACACACCTTAAGCGCACATTTCTCTCCAGTTTTCTTGCAATAACATTCCAGCACTTTGCCATTTATTCCCAGGCCGAGAACCTGAGCTGTGACTTTATAATCTTCTGTGACTGCGTTTCGCTTGAACTCCAGCTTGGAGTAAGCAGGTGGTTGGAGGGCAGTGAGGCCGCTGCCCAAGCTGTTCCCCAGGCTGTTGGAGTCATTGCGCTGCGATGTCCCGTCTTGCGCACTAATTTGATTTACCGACTGTTCCTCCTGGTTATTATGCATTTTTTTTCTATGAAAACCAAAAGTGATGCCGAGCAAATAACATCAGATTCTACCACAGAAAATATCCGGTATCATCCCACTGCATAGAAGACTTTTTTTTACTTTCCGACAGGACATCTCGGCCCACTTTGAACACTGTGGGAGCAAAATGGGGTAGGCGATCTATAAAACCTCCTTGGAGTACAGAAAAAGGGCGGAGGTCTGGAATCGCACCGTTATAGTGATATAAGGAACTCAAAAATACTCCATCTGATCTCTGGTTGGACGTGTAGAGCTGTCAAAACACACTAAATGTCTGAGCGGAAGAGAAATGCAGAAAAAATGTGATACCCCTGCCTGGTCCTCATCACGGTTATCTGCCTCTTCCTGCAGGGTACACCAGTCTCTCCGATTCCCTTACGTCAGCGCGGAGCGGCTCAAATTCGCTCTCTTAAAGGAGCAACCACGCGCAAAGACGCACGGCGGGGCACCAAAAGAGAAAGTAGAAGACCAAAAGCCATTGCAGGGTGGTAGGGATTGAAACTGGAGCCCCTCAGAGAATAAAGCATAGATATGTTTTATGTGGAAACTCTGCACATGAGAGACGGGAGTAACCTCACCACATCCTTATCCTGCCAAACACACACTGTGCCAGATACACAGGAGATCAATAAAGCCATTTATAACTAATTAGTCAAGATGATGTTGGGAGGTGGGGATGTGGGAGGTGTTTACAGGATGCCATGGCATTAGGAGAAAACACAAAGGTTGACAAAAAACAAATCTAAAAGTAACAATTTGAACTTTTGCACTTTTAGGACTGTGTGGTCTGTTCTTTCACAGGTTTGAGTCAGGTTGTGACAACAGACACCCAGTGCATCCAGTTTTGTGGGAATGTTATTTCTTTTAATTTGTTTCTGGTTTCTCTTTCCAGCACTAAAACTTATTATGCAGAGCATATGTGCAAAAGAGACAGAAATAATCTTGTTACTTTGATGGACACCAAAACTTAATAATTTTGTCCTACAATCAGAAGACTAGAGAGGGACATTTTATATATATTTTTCAACTAATAACCTCTTATAGACATTTTGACTATTATTGAACAACATATTATTGTAGATTATTGACAGAAAAAATGACTCATTTATTTAGACTTAAAGTTTTTATTTCCTTTCCAAAAAAAATATAGAACATATTCTTGCAGATCAAATTATTAAAACAACCTTGCACAATACTGTAGTGTTCTTTGTACTCAGTGTATTAATGGCAAAGAAACAACTGTAACAACATTGCCAAGGACTCTTTAACTCGCTCTGACCATATATTTTGCAGTTTTTCCTTCTAGATTTCCAGAAATCTGCAGAGTATAAATGTAACAGCTAGATGTGACCTGATTCAGACACTACTGAAGTGATTACAGCTGCAGGTTTCCTTTGCTGTGTTGCTGCATGAAGCCGGCTGGTAAACCTTTGCTTAAGTGTTAGCTAGCCCTGCAGTGCACGGTCCAGCACACACTCATCCTGTACAGGAAAGGGCATGGTCACACGCAGCTGTCTGTTCTCCTCCATGGTGCGTTGGATGGTCTCATAGGCGTTGGAATTTCCAGACCAGCAGCGACGTGCCACCTGCAGCACGCAGAAACAGATCAGAGCCAGCAATCGTTTTTAGTTTGATCAAATTATAAACACCAAGGGAGGCTGCAAGATGTCATGCTGCTCTTCTCTCTGCAGTCTCACCCCATTAGAAACGTCCCAGTTTAGCATCAGGCGGGCACGCTTGGCTGCCTCCTCTGAGCCGTCCAACACCAATCCAAACCCTCCATTTATTACCTCACCCCTGTGGGTGAGACAGGAGATAAAGTTAAAAAACACTCTGACTCTGTGAAATAAAAGTATTAATGAAATATAGGCTGTGATTAATCAAAATAACCATTCACACAGGTTGCTATTTGCTGGATGACAAGCCAGACTTACCAGCCAACCCCACCTCCGTTGTGCAGGGCTACCCATGTTGCACCCCTGAATGCATCACCAACAAAGTTCTGGACAGCCATGTCTGTAAGAATGAGACATTGTGAGCAGCCACTTTGACTTTTAAAAGTTATTCCAGCCCTTGTACAGGTTTATATGAGTGAAGGGAATCAGAATAGCTGGTTAAAGGGAACAAGAAGCTGTTCGCATTCAAGGTCATGGGTTTGTGGACAAAGCCACAAAAATCAATCACAGTTACTTTATTTTTATGTCAGCAGTAACTTTAAAGCTGTAGCACTGCTTTCATATGTTTTATCACAGTGTTGCCAATTTCTAAGTCACATCACAATTTTTTTATTGTCTATAGAACAAAGCATGAAACCAACAACACATGATGTATGTTACAGTGTCTGTTCCTTGTGTAAAATTTGAGCCATTTGTTTCCTACAAGGAGAAGAAAACCAAGCAGCCAGTGCTTAAAACTTCATTTAGATTTAAAACTTGCCTGGGGGTTATGTGAAATGAAGTGGATAATGCACCACATACCTGCACAGAAGGCAGATCCATCATACACATTAGAGGTTTCTCTAAAGGGGCTGTCTGTGCCGCTAACATCATGATGGTCTCTGCTAATGACCACAGGAGCCTGAACAACAGAAGTAACATGAGACGCTGCTGGGACTCCGGTGAAAACTTGATATCACAGAGACAACAGACAACATGGAACAATCTCCTAAGCAGACAGTTTATCATCTTACGGAAACTCTTCCATCAGCAATAGCCTGGTTGATAGCCAAAGCGATGCAGACTCTTCCTTTCTGGTCAGAGTAGAGGATTCTGGCTTGGGACCCCACAACCTGTAATATGAGGAAAAATGGAGAAAATCTTTTTCACCATATTTGCACTGAATAGTCAAATGTGAGTATTGATTTCCCAGAAAGTTACTGACCATTTCATGCTTTCCAGCCTCTCTGATCCAGCGGATGTTGTCACTGTACTGCTGTTTGATGTGATCGGTCACATTGGCACTAATTTCCTCCAGGACAGAAGCAGCAATGTCATCTGTTACAGCAAGATCTTGGGGGTCACCAGATGTGCACACCCAACGAAATGGACCAAAGCCCAGAGAGAAAATGTCACTGTGGCAGAAGCAGAAGGAGACGCATCCTAGAATGATTTATCCCAGTAAGGAAAGATCTGGGGTCCGTTTCACGAAGCAGGTTTAACAAACTCTGAGTTTAACCCTGAACTCTGAGTTGATCTACTCTGAGATATGAAACTCTGAGTTTTCAGTTCCAGAACGGCTGATTTGAGTTAGTTTGATCAACTCGGAGTTGTTTCACCTGGAGTTAA
>JAPZDY010000012.1:15018965-15033922 GCA_029783645.1 Ctenochaetus hawaiiensis | reverse complement strand
CAACCTAACCATAACAAATACAATAATTGTTTTTTCTAAAAAACATTTTTTTCTTGAAAATCTACCGTGGGAACAGAAAAACTCCCTTAATTGAAGAATCACCCTAATATAAGCACCTGCTCACCTGTGTGGCCAGAGAGAGAGAGAGAGGGTGAGCAGGGTCGCCGTATTTTTTGTCTGTTTTCTTTGATCATTGTGTTCACTATGATTATGAGTTGATTATTCTTTTCCATTGATAAAAAGTTAAACTTATTTTTTCATTTCTTAGTGTTTTTGTTCGATTAGTACATCAGAAAAGGGAAAGGCCCGGCCTCAGACTCTCAGCGACTCTTTGTTTGATGAAGTCGCTACACTGATGTTTTCTTTTTCAGATTTACTGGCCTGTTTAATGCACAGCGCTGTCACTGCCACCTGCAGATCCATCCATGTTTGATTAATCAAACTACATGAAAAGATGCACATTTACAGTTCAATGTCATTAGTTTTAATTAGGTCTAGTGAGGTCACTGTCAGACTAAATATGTAATTGTAGAGACAATGCGATGTGTTATAGGAAAAATTGTATATTTAAGCCTTCTAATGGTAATGGTAATGGTAATGGTTGAGTCGTATTGTGTTAGCTGCTTTGACAAAAATACTTGCAGCACAGTCAATTTTTAACAAACAAAATCTCACATCAGCTTCAAGAGATCCAATAACAGGAATTGTTGTTGTTAGGTGTTCAAATTAATGTTTTACTCACGTAGCAAAGGATGAGAAATGCTTCCAAATTGTTTTTACTGCACTCTCCAGACTCTGTATTCTGCTTCTCTTGTGAAACTTGTTCATGGTTAACTCAGAGTTTCCTTCTGCTTCAGCTGCTCATGAGTTTTAATGATGATAAAACATTAGCTTTTTTTGACAGTGCTGACTTACAGTGTCAGTCCAATGAGATATATAAGGGGTAAACAACCTCACAAGAGCCAAAGAGCTTTGATACATTTTATTATAAAACCTTCGACAACTTTCATTTCAAGTTACTTCAATCAGTTTTGTGTTGCACACAAATGTTTTCTTTAAACTAAACTGAGGTTAAAGTTTTTAGTCTGGTTATAATTTAGCAGGAGACGAAAGTGGCACCAGAGGACAAACTGAGAAAACACACAACTAAAGATTCAACAGCAGAAAATGTCATGGTGTTCTTTGTTACATTCTTCACACTTCACCCCATTTAGCAACTTCATCAGTAACATTACTGATATGAACCTTAAGGCAAAGTTTAATTTCAACAAACTGTGTGCAACACATAATGTATATGTGTCAACATGTGCCAACATAACAAGAAAACAGCAGACATGAGAGAATGGAAATAAAAAAAGTTTGAGAATAAAACATGGTTCATCACAGCATGTCAAACCATCTATCCTGAGACCAAGGAAACTGAAAAATGCACAGCATACACCTCAGTGTGTATTCTAAGCTTGGTCCTCTAAGGTTTTTATTACATTTACGACTACTAAATCTTTTTTGCATGAAGCCCAAGGCAAGACTGAACAACTTGAATTCAAAGAAAGCACATTTTCCATTGATCACATTATATTAGTTATAAAAATGTATAAGCTCATCTTACTCAGCACAGAACATTAGAACTCCAACTGAAATCACATGTCCTCTTTTATTTTGTCTACTACAGCACAATATGTACTCTGTAAACCACATGACCTGTGTTCTAGTTAGAGGACAAATCAGAAACTAAAAGGGAGAAGTTTGCATTTGTACAGTTTCATCACGTCATCGCCTCTTGCATTTGCATTAGTTAATCAGAATCATTGATCAAAATGAGAAATGTGTCATAAAGCAGCAATAAAAGATTTTAAACAACTCTTATTGGCCTTGCTGCTAAATTCTCCTTCTTATCTAACTTTCTGTAAGACTGTGCGTCTTGTGTTGCAGCAACCAAACATTCGCCACTTCTCTAGTCAGTTTGCAGACTACACCGCTAGTGAAATGCAGCAAATTTAAAAGTGTGCTTTTGAGGGCCAGTTCAGACCAAATCAGGCGTTGCAACGATCAACGCAAGTTTGTGCACTGGTACGGGAGTGATGGCCCGTCCTCAAAAAGTTGACTCTGATTTAGCTTTTCTGCTGCAGGGCTGCCGCAATTATCTTTGGGCCCCCTGCTGTTTACGCTGATGAAAATGATAAGACTATGCACTTTTAAAAGAATGGGAAAACTTGCATCTTCGGCTCACCTGATTTGGTCTGAGTGGACCCTTGCTCTTCAAAACCCACTGGTAATAACACACTGGATGCAAATGACTTAGAGGCTACAGTGCAAGTTTGTTTAGTTTAGTTGCCTGACAGATACGCAGCTGACTAGTTGCTGTCAAACAAACACTAATACGTCTTCAGCTGCTGGAATCAAAATGAGCATTGTCATTTTCTTCTTTTAAAAATAAATATAACTACTGACAGTAAATTTAAAAACCAAGTTGACATTATTTTAGGCAAACAAAAGAGATGACTAAGTGTGATTTCAGTTGACCTTGAGCCCTGTGGCTCACTTTGCCAACAAGGCTCATCATTAGCTCTCCACTGAGCCCTCTGTGTTGGGTTGTGTGGTATCAGAGTCCTGTTCAAATGCAGATGATGCACTTGAAATTTCAGAGTCATTTGAGGTCTGATCTGTTTCTGATGACTGATTTTGTGGCGCCTTCTCATCTTCTTGAGGGTAGAGCTCAGGGTAACGCTGCATACACTCCTGCATAGCCCTGAAATGCTCCAGGCATTCAGAGCCCTTCACCTCCTCCTTACTGTAGTGGAAACAGGAGAAAGCGTCTTTAAATTCAGTCCCACAGGGACCACTGGCCATCCCACCCAGGCAGGGGCAGTTCCAGTTGATCTCCCCATTGGGAAGAATGAGACCTAAGATAGAAAGTAAAGTTAATATGCAGGTAAAAAAAACCCACACCATGTTTTTCACACTCCACCAAAGCTGGAATTAGCTTGAGAGCAGGTTCTTCTTGGTAGTTTTATTGTTCCTCACCTCGCTCCTCATAGGGGTCATCAGGATCTTCCTCTATGAGCTCAGCACTGCTGGGTGTCTCATGATCCTCTTTGGTGACAAAGATGATGCGGTCTTTACCTGTTGTGTAAAATATAATCAGCATGAAACTCAGAATGAGCACACATTTACAAGAATCAATGAGGTTTCTGACGTAAAACATTAAATGTTTTCTTTGCACTGACTTAATTGGAGTAAATGTCGAAATTTTTCACATTCTGCATTAAGTCTAGTCAAGCCTTTACATACAATGTGTAAAAAACTTTTTATAATGCTCAAGTATCAATTCTACAAAAACTCTCAAAAACTAAACTCCACTACATGTAAAAGTCCAGCACTTAGTCGAAATGTATCCTAAAGAATCAAAAGCAAAAGTACTTATCATGCAGAAAAATGGCCCTGTGGGTTTAATTTTAATTTATAACATTATTAGATCATTCTTACTGAAGCTATGGTGCCCAGCGGTTACTTGAACGTTATAACTTGTGATGACTAATTACATATTACATACATGTTAATTACATAAAGTTAGGTGGTTCAGTCCAGTGGTTTCCGATTGGAGATCTGGTTTTCTGAACTGTGGAGTATAAACTCCTTTTTTAAATGTGGAGTCATCAGCCAAAATGAACAGGAACCAGTGGTTTGTAAAATGTAAGTAATCAGATTAAGTATAAGTATCTCAAAACCGTACTTGAGTGGGATACTTGAACATATGTAGATAGACGTTACTTTCCATTATTAACAAGTTGTCCACCATAACTTGAACAGTCACGATAACTTCATAATGTCAACGAGAGCGACAACCTTGGCCTACAGTTACGAAAAAAGAAACAATTCAACAGCTGAACTTCAGGTGACTGAGCACGAAAAACACCCAAAGGTGAGTCACTGAAAGCAGCGCAACATGACATTACATTTGCTGGTCAAGGTTAAACACTGTGATGGTTACAGTTAGCTAACAGCCCCATTCACCGATGATGTAACAGCTTTCTATTGTCACACCACGTGTAAATACACTCTCACAACTTGGTATTGCGCTAACATTCACTTTTCCATTCAGACTAATATCAACTTTGGGGCTAGCTTTCCAAAAAAGTTAATGAGCCCTGGTGAGCACATGTTAACATTACCTTCCTCTCTGGCCGAGCTCATTTCTTCACGCTTGAACAGATTAAATTCTTCTTCTGGTTTTTAGAAACAGTCCCTACAATAACAACAACTTTGGACAGGCAAATAAAAAAGATCCGAGGTTTTTACTTCAGCATCATTTGGCTTGTTTTGTAACTATCCCTGCCATGGATGTGCTTGTGGCATGAGCCTCTTCTTCTTCTTCTCCCTTTCTGTTTCCGGTATCGTAGACTGTCCGGGGTGCAATGCTGCCCCCAACGGTTCAAAGCAATGTATTACAGAATTTATTAAAAAAAATGTTCATAAAACGAGCCAGGAAGAAGACTCAGAAGTTCAGGCATTTTTACACAAAAGGTTTTATTGAGAATGTTTTTCTATAAGTTTGTTCTGAATGCATTTTTACATATTCAAAAGACTTTTATCTTACACTTAAGACAAATCCAAAGTTATTTAATGCATGGCCTATGTACAGAAAATCATCAATTGTGAAAAAGTGATTTATGTAAGTACGCTTAGAGCAGACAATTAAAAGAACAAAACAAGACAAAAAAATCTTAGGAAGTGGTAACAAAAATGAATGTGACATCAATTAATACTGTAGCTCCCTGGGAATGCCTTACAGTAATACAGCGAGGACCCTTTTTCTGAATGGTTAATCATGACTGTTCCCAAAAAACAAGTTGAACATTTTCTTTTGACAGGTGGACCCCAATGTGAGCTCCACATCCTCCTCTTACAAGCCCCTGTTCAAAGGTCACAAATCAGGAAAAAGACAGTACTTGATTCAGCACCCGACAGTTCAAATTCTGGTCCACACCTTCACATAATTGGCAGGTATACAGAAAAATAAAACAAAGGTAAAAAATAAAAGTATAAATTAAGATAACACCAAGCAGAACATTGAGTGCTTTTATGCGCACATGGCAGACTCTTATCCTCCATTATAGGTGAGTACGCCTGCATAATGAAGCGCTCTTTTGTCAGTCTGAAAAAAGGACCGAACTCCCGCAGGATCTTCATCTCATACACAACAGGACCCTTTAAGTGAATCCCGGGGAGCTTTAATCCCACGTCAGTCAGAAAATCTGATGATGTACAACTGAAATGTCGGTATTTGTGTTACTTTGGAATATCCGTGGAAGGAGCAACAAGCTGTGCAGCCTCACCACTTCGCAAGGTCCCATTTCAGCCGAGATTCCTGAAGATTCCTCAAACATCCTGAAACACAAGAGCTGACGATGCGAGGGCTTCACATAGATGTAAAACAAATGCAAAGTTGGTGATCCTAATAAAAGTTGATTGAAGGTGGGAGTATATTGGCTTTTCTAGAAGAGCAGAGCCCCCATGCTGCCTACTTCGCTCTGTTCTTTCACAAAGATCTCAAAGTACTGATAGATGATGGTGACAGCCAACAGGATACCAGTGCCAGAGCCAATGGCTCCTAAGAAGTCAGCCATGACCGATAAACCACCGATACACAGACCACCAAAGGCAGCTGCAGTGGGAATGTACCTACAACACAGCAAGAAGATTGAGATGAGTATTAATGCTCAGAATTTCACCTTACAGCCTCGGCAGAGATGATAAGAAACAAGAAGGGGTAGCTGTTTTAATATAAGCACGATTCCTAAAAAGTTGCTTAAATGTGATGTTGTCCAAAACTTAAATAAAAACAGAATGCAATCACTAGAAAACTAAGTACAACAGTTTTTTTGTATATTATATTGTAGACGAGTTATTAATGAAACTGCCTGACATTTTATAAAACACAATTATCACTAAAATTGCCAACAGTTATGTGAGAACTTCAACACCACTCTTATTTTTTTTGTTAAACGGGAAGCTACATCCAGCAGCTAGTTATCTTAGCTGAGCATAAAGACTGATAAACAGCTGACGTGGAAAAGTGAAAAAACATATTTTATAAAATGTGAAACTACTCTATTGTGTGGCTCATGGAGAATTTCAGTAAAATCTAAAACATGAAAGGTTTTTTGTTTTTACCTGTTCAGCTCATGGACCATTGAGGTTTCCCTGTGTCCCCTCATCACCATCTGCTGCTCCTTCAGTTGCTTCGCCACCTGGATGACAGTGAGGAGCAGAGCTTTAAAAAAGTCTGTTTGACATAAACTCAAAACACCTGCTCAAAATTAGTTAAGACTTACATCTTTCGCAGAGGAGCCTGAGACTTCAATCCAAGTTTTGGAGAAAAAGGCACATGATCCGAGCATGAAGACGATGTATATGAGTGCATGAACTGGGTCCTCCAGAACAGAGCCAAATGACTCAGGGGGAGAGAGGTAGTAACAGAGTCCACCCACAGGGTAGGCACGGGCTGGACCGCCTGACGATGTGTCCTACAAACATGAGACAAGAATATAAGCTTTAATAGGCAGGAAAATGATCATCTGAAGTTAAAACTAATACCAATAATTTGTCAATCATTTTTAACAACTCATTAATAGTACAGCCAGACAAACTAAAGGCAAAGCTGTGGAATGTGTACTTACAGACCAAGTACCGAGCAGATTAACCAGGAAATTCCCACTGAAACGTGTGGAAAGCATCTGGGAGATAACATACAAGTTGGAGACCAATGCAGACTGCAGGATGATGGGGATGTTGGAGGTGTAGAAGAGCTTGATGGGGTAGGTGTTGTACTGGCCCCGGTAGCGAGCTGATTTGATGGGCAGATCAACCCTAAATCCCTGAAACAAGAGGCAAGTATGTGGGTCAACTGTGAGCAATTAAACTGTTTACATTCCCCTAACTTCACAATTTAGTTCATTAGCAATTCCCATTATATACTGTGAGAACAACTGCATAGGCCAGCAACTAACCTGAAAGTATATCACTACAGCAAAGACAAACACTGTGGCGATAAGGTTCATGAGGTTAGGCAGGTTCTGCCTGTAGAAGGCCTCTCTCAATGCACGCACTTTGTCCGTCCGAGTTGCCAGCAGATGGAAGAGTGCAATGATTGCTCCCTCAAACTCAGTGCCTAGAAACACACACACACACACACACAAGCAAACATAAAAAAAGTCCCAAGGATAAGGCATGGGTCAGTAAAAACTGCAGAGGAACCACATGCTGGCATTTTCATTCATCATCAAAATCATATATTCAGCAACCACTGTGTGCGTTCTTACCTCTTCCAGTGTTCACAGTCGTGGGGCTGAAGGCCTTCCAGACGATCGTCTCACAGATGTTGGTAGCAATGAACAGTGAGATTCCTGAACCGAGACCATAGCCCTTTTGGAGCAGCTCGTCCAGCAGCAGCACAATCATGCCAGCCACAAACAGCTGCAAAAGAACACAGCAGATACAGTCAGCTGAAAAAAGTACTGAGGCAGTCATGTGAAAATACTTCACTGTGCTGTAAATGTAAAGTGGAGTGTCTTGGATATCAGTTTATTATAATGGCTTCATTTTTATGCTCTTTCATTCAAGGAAAATTTTATGTCTGATAGTGACTAGTTTAAATGTCACCATTACTTGTTGTGAGAAATCTGAATAAATTCTTACCTGAATGATGATGAGCAGACAGATTCCTGCACCCATCTCTGAGGGATCTCCATACATACCGGTCATCACATACACAATGGCCTGGCCAATGGTTATGATCATTCCAAACACTGAAAAACATTAACAGGAGTTTGACAACCTAAGGACATAGTTATTAATTATAACAACATGCACACAATTCACCACCTGATGAGGGTTTACTTACATTTTTGAGCTCCATTGAAGAGGGCTCTGTCCTTCGGTGTGTCTCCAACCTCAATGATCTTAGCTCCAGCAAGCAGCTGCATTATCAGGCCTGAGGTGACAATAGGTGAGATACCCAGCTCCATCAGAGTACCTGTAGAGGGAGGATTCAAGTTAGGATATATCAGCACAGAGCAGACATGCAATTATTTGTTTACTCCCTTATCAGCTAAACAAATACCTCTGTTTGAGGCCAGAATTACTCTCATCCAGTAGAATGGATCTGCAGAGTCTGAGGACATGATGCCAAAGAGGGGGATCTAGAGAAAAACAGTTTGCAAAATGTGAGAATGAATCTTTTTCAATTGTGCATGACTTTTACCGCTTTCACAAACCTGCAAGTGTGTAAACTAAAGCTCAAACTGCAAGTCCTACTTTATGTCTTTCATTCAAAAACATTAATCAAGCTGTTTGTGTAAATGGAAACTTCCAAGTGCAGCAGTACTGAATCAGCAGAAAATTAATCAATGTCTTAACTAAATTGATTTACAAAGCACCTTGAAATTCTAAATTTAAAAGCACCAAACATTATCTTATTGTAACTTCTTGAATAGAAAGATGTACTGTCCTTTCTCAATTTCAACCCAGCTTATCTCAATAAGTTGTTGGATGACAGTATGATACTGTATGCAAATTCAGACATAGTCTTTGGTGATAAACTGTTGAGATGGCAGTTTTCATATTACTTTACCTTTGTCTTACAAAATATTTATGATAAACAAGCAATAGAGTAACAAATAAAGAAACTATAAGTTATATATCTTGTCTAATTCTACAAGAAAAAAAACCAACATGGTTCATAAGAGGTTATGTTGTATTTTTACTACACAATACTCTCACACCTAAAAGGCATATTGAGGGTTTTTTTGGCTCAAACACTCAACACTTGTTCCTTGTGAAAAGCAACAAAAAAAGAAAAAACTGCACACAGTAATCTCTAGCATTTTAAGCGACATCGAATAAAAATCATTCAAGAATTTTATCAAATGAAAGTTTGTGGATCAAACTGTTATTAATAACACAATTACAAGTCATTGTTGTGAGCAAGATTGTTGCAGATTGCACGTCCATTTAAAGTAGCTGGTTGACAACTAATCAGAATGAAACGACAGACTATGTCAAACAATATTAAGAAATAATGTGTGACACTCACCTGGCAACACACCAGGAAGATGAAGAGAGTGATGGCCGTCCATAATACCTTCTCTCTGAACTGGATCTGTTGGACAATCACATTATGTCAGGTTTTACAGCAAATAGCTAAAGCATCTCCAAAGATATGTTAATTTAACTGTCACTGGCAAATGCACTAATAAAACAACAATAATACACACCTTTCGCTCAGGTTTTTGGATTTCTGGCAACACTGCACAGAATGGCTTTATCACCTCCAAGAACTTGACTGAGAAAAAAGTAAACATGGATATATAATTATGTGAATTAACTGGAAATAGTGGCTGGTCATCAGTGGGACGTGGCAGTGAATGGTGGGCGGAACCAAGACAGATTTGAATTCACAATAACCAACACTAAACAAATTTGATTATTAAACAAGTCGTTTTCTATCACGGTGTTTCAAGGTACTTTTGCTTGAACTTAAAGTAATCACTGTTACAGATTTATGGTGATTTAGGGAAGTACAGGCTCAAGGTAGCACTGATTGTGTTATGCGTCGTCATCACTAGACTGTCAGTGTCTTTGAATGAGTGGCTAACTCGTTAGCTTTGAAGATGTTTCAAGCCGACAAGAACCACCGTGGCACCTCAGAGATCAAATTACGAGCAAAAAAATCCAGCTTACAAATACACTGCATGTTTTATTGAACTCACAAGGAACTTCTCGTCACAAAAGACTCACATTAGTACAAAAGCAACTACCAACTAGCTAGCTAGCAGTGTAAGCTAACATTAGCCTGCTATCAGTGCCAGCGCTAACACCGGTGGCTAACTAAGTTGACAAGAACAGTTAAAAATGCGTTTTGCCTCTTGCTACACAGTCTCTACATACAAAGTCTAGTAAAACTCGTGTGTCAAAGTCATACTCACTGCCCATGATGTCCAAACTGTCCGCCTCTGTGCTGCTTTGACGATTACTGTGGTGTAAATCTGACCAGACTCGATCACACTACTGAGCCACCAGGAGGAGAGGAGGAGGAGGAGGAGGAGGAGAAACTTTAGAGACACGTCACCACTACGGACACGCACGGGGACGATTTAAAGGCACAGCCTCCATAAGTACACATCATACAAGACTTGCCCCTCATGTTTACATATAAACACCAGGCTGCTTTTTGTTTATAGTAAAGGTCGAGTTAGAACAGATCAAGTGGTCGGTTTCAATATAATTTTAATTTGTTAAGAAAGAATTAAGTTTTAAGTCAATATAATGGCTCATAGTTTCTTCTGCTTTAAATGAGTATACTACTTCTACTACTATTCCTACTACTATTACTTATATTATTAATAATAATAATAATAATAATAATACATTTGCACAACTGTCCATTTATGTGTGCATCGTTTGTATGTATAATAATTTTTTAAAAATCCAACTATGATAGCTTTCTTAAGTTAATACTGTGCTTCTGTGAGGCAAATCTTTAAGTACACTTTGTTTTACACAATTATCATAAACCAACAGGCATACAGCTTAACTTGTGTGGAATAACTGGTTAAATTCTTTGACTCTGGGCAGAATAGGTTGGGAGATGTTGGCTGTACTTGGCTGATCTCAGATAAATCCGATTAATTTTTTTGTTTTTGCTTTTTACTCCACATTTATATGATAATGGTATTTAATGGTTATTTTGCTGATAAAGATTTTTCATACAAAACATTTTGTCATTAAAATCCTGCTTGTTTGGTGTCTCATAATTATAATAAAAGTCAATAAAATATGTGACCAAACCATTCAGCTTACTGTGTACATTTACTTTAGATACATACATCATGGTAATTTTTTTTGTACTTTTGCTTTTTGTAAATTTTGAAAGTAGCAAATGTACCAAAATTTTTGCACAAAATTCCTACTTTTTCCAATGAGAAGCGTCTGACTACATCTTTCCCAGTTGCTGGAAAGTGAATGAGTGGAAAAGAGCAGCTAGCTGGCAGATTAATGAGACTTTCCTACAATAACCATTTATTGAAGATACAACTGCTTTTGGCCTTGGACAGTAAAAACACTCTTGACTAGCAGGTATTTGCTGTTAAGCTATCCCTCACTGCTTGTACAGATGCTTGTTTCCACCAGAGAGCAGCAATGGCCTGAATTCAAACTAGTCTGGGTGAAGACAGCACGAGACAAAGCTTCTCTCAAGCCACCATGACTGTCAACAAGGCAGAGTCACACGTGCATGAAGGGGGTGATAAAATAACAAGAATGGTTAACAATGACAATAAATTCATGCAGTAGACCTGCAATAAATTCTTCCTTTGTAAAGATTATCCTGATACATGTTTGTTTTGGCAAGATGCTGACTGGCCTTAATTAAAAGTAATAGACGATGCCATAAAAATGCACCACCCACCAAATCACCACAGACAGCAGTAACATGAGTGCGTTAGGAAAAAAATTTCATTTATGTCCCAAATATGTCTCAGTGTATGGCTGACCTCTACCTTGATACTTCAGTTTGAATTCCCTACTCTGATATTTAAGAGATGGAAGTTGAAAAGGATTTAACAATGTGGAGATTTGCTGCAACCACTCTTGAGGTCAAGAACCGTATAGGATCAAAGAGCTTTAGCACAGTTGTACTGTTTGTGTCCTAAATAAAAGCTATGAACTTAGAAAACATCTGTGAACAACCTACTTTCATACTGACCACAAGACAAGAGTTAAGCACATGTATGTAGATGAAGGCTGTTAACTCAGGTGAGCTACAAATAAGGTAAACCAAGGCTGACAATGTATATGGCACTATGGAGACAGAGGCCTCACACATCAGCATGTGTGTCAAGGCTAACTCTTTCTTCCTTCCTTTTTTCCTTTTTCCTTCTTCCTTCTTCCTTTTCTCTTTGTTTGTTTGTTTGTTTGTTTGTTTGTGTCTTTCTTTGTTTCTTTGTTCTTTCTTTCTTTTTTCTTTCTTTCTCTCTTTCAAGAATGCAGTGAGATGACAGAGTGTCAGTCAACGTGATGTTGTAACAGTTGCTGAAGCATTTCTCACATAGCCGAGATGATAGCAGTGAAACTGAGAAAGAGGTCAGTCTTTTAGAGCATTCTCTGATAACAGAGTGCCCATAGTGTCGGGCACAAGGGAAAAGATCACTGCAAGATTTTTCCAACAGAGTAAGTTCTTATCTAAAGTTGTGTCTATTGATGGGCAGGGTCTTCACTCCCGTCTTTCACTGAAGGACATGGGTGTTCTGAGGTCAACACAGTCTCTTTGAAAACTCACTGATCGCCTTTCTGAAGAATATGCCAACTTTTCTGAAGCCATTTTTCCATTTTTTGAGATCATCATCTCTTGAAGCAGACAGAACTTTAAAGGTCAAATGTTAAGTAATTGAAAATATGCAATTTGTTATTTATTCTGCCTTTTAATTTTTACATTTTAAAGAAGGAGGATTTAGGTCATGAGGGAGAAAGAGAAGGTGAATTACATGCAACTAAGGAAGCCAACAAGGGATCATAAGTTTGTTGTCAGTTCCTTAATCCTTACTGTATCTCACCCTTACATGTAATCTTAGATGTGTTTGTCCATACATGTGTTCATGTACAGCGTCAAAGTAGAACTTTTATGGTGATAGTATGTGATGGTGTAATGTACCCAGCTTAATAAGCTTGGACATTAAACTGAATTGATTTAAAGGCTCAGTCACAGTTTCCACTAAATCAGCAGATGTAACATATTTTTCCACAATCTCCAAGTCTTATGTAATGAGAACAGCATTCATATGAATGTCAAGCTAACACTCCACTAAAATGTTACAAAAATAATACATCCTCTTTGCCATTGTGCACACAGAAGTATGAAAATGTTGCTTGCCACCTGCTGCTGCAATGTGAAGGAATGCTGAATTCCTCTTACTGTTACCATTGTTCTTATCTCCCTCTGATTTCCTTCTCACATTATTCTCATACCATTTTTTGTTTCACAGAGTTCACTGTCTAGAATAGATGTAGAATAGTGTTGCATAGAGCTAACACCTTCCATTTAGGGTAAGGGTTAAGTCTAACTACATACAACCCCTCTCTGTGTCCATAAATGAGTTCAAAAGGTTCACATTCACAATTTATTCATATTTATTTTATGCGTATTTGCAATTTTTTGTGCTTCAATCACTGCAATATTGTGATGTTTAAAGCAAATGATTTCATTAGTGAATACTTGGGAATCTTGAATAAGGGAGGTAAAGTTCAGGTACTTTTCCCAATCTGATCTTTACAGTGATTGGATAATCCTCCTGCCTCTGCCATGCCCCACATCTCTGGATTGTTCATAAAGTTCATGGTTGGGGGGGATGGGGGAACAGTGGATGCATCCACACCAAGAAACCAAGTGGGAGTAAAGAGTCACAAGATCACCATGAGACCGAGCAGTGTGATTCACTCCCTGCTCAGCTGTCGTATCCCTCTTCTCCCGTTTTCTGTCCGCTGCCACTCCGGAAAAACTACAACATGTTTTTCGGTCAAGAGAACCTTGTTTTGACCTCTTTATGTCAACATCTACGTCTGTGTTTCTGAGCTCCCATGCTTTTATATTTTCTTATCCTCTTATAAAACTCTAAACGACTGATTTTCATCATGGGGTGGATTATTTGTGCTGTGTTTGCTGGTGGCTGATCAGGACTACGCTCTAAAGTCTAAGCAGCCTTCAATGCTCTGATTCAGCAGTTTCTCTCTGTGGCAAACAGCTGTTCTGATCTCTTGACGACCCAAAGACTGCTGACATACTCCACCATTACAGTCACAGTATATGAGCTGCACCAGAGGTCAGGGGTCAGAGTCGGTGGGTTTAAACTGGTGGATTTGATTGTCCCTATAATCCACTACAGTGATCCAGCGGACAGAAGAACATTGTGTCCTCGACCCCTTGCACCATGTTACATAAACTTCCACAGATCAAAGACAGCTAACTCCTCTGTGCAGAAATGTTCTCACACAGCTTTAGAGGGTTAATGAAGAACAGCTCGGCTCTTCAGCTTTAAATAAGCATGTTGCGTTTGTTCCAGTGATTGCATCAAATATGGAGGGACACTCTCTCAAAGATGGCAGCCTGAACATTACTCTTATAGTTTGTTCTTACATCCAAGTTTTTGCATATTAAAGAACCAAAACACGACAAATTCGAGGGTCTACAAACCAGCACCTCTGTAAGACTCATTTAGGGGCGCTTAGAGCTAAGCTAATGTTAGCCTGCTAACATGTTCACAGCATAAGCATGTTGATACACAGCAATTATGATGCTTTACATGTTCATCATCTTAATTTAGCATGTTACCATGCTAACAATTGCTAATTAGCACTAAAAAAGAGGCACAGCTGAGACTGAAAGTGTTTGTCTTAGTTTTATGTATTTAATCATAAACCAAAAAATGGATAAATTAAGTTTTGACTGTGCATAATGATACTTAACTAAAAGTCAATAGCTAAGATTATTATTTACAAAATTTCATAATAATTACTAGAGCTTTTGTGATATCTCACAAGAAAAAAACAAGTGTCATCCTGGTTGTGGTGCTAGAATAAGAGTCAGTGAATCATGGAAGATAGTTGGACACACAATGGACGAATCATGGATATCTGAGAAAAATTTCATAGCATCCCATTGAAAAGTCAAGATATTTTAGTCTGGAACCAAAATAATGGACAGACCGACAGCCACACAGCTGACGTGGTCTCTGTCTATACAGCTTCAGTGCTGTTCAGTTTATAGAAAGACAGACTGGAAGGAGAGTGGGGGTCTGCGTAAAAAGTGACGTAGGATGGAGATAAGGCTTGGTAAATAATAGCAACTCCAAATCCCACAGTGGGGGGGGGGGGGGGGGGTTTTGATTTTTTTGTTTTTTGAAACA
>JAPZDY010000012.1:14980587-15018165 GCA_029783645.1 Ctenochaetus hawaiiensis | reverse complement strand
CATCCATCCATCCATCCATCCATCCATCCATCCATTCATCCATCCATCCATTCATTCACCCATCCATCCATCCATCCATCCATCCATTCATTCATTCACCCATCCATCCATTTGTGGCAGATCCCTCACATGGTGATACATTTCTGCTGCTGTTAATAAGGCCTTCAGAGACAAAAGCTCAGAGAGGTGGTAAGCCTCTACATTACTCTCAGACAGTGCCAATGAGGTTACTCCTGCTGTAAAGGTAAAAGTGTGATACAACTGGCACGATATGAAAATAGGCCAGCAGTTGTGAGGACAGAGCACAGTACGTTCAGTTTTATCGTATCATAAATTCTCCCTGCGATCGACTGTCATTTTATACTTTCTGGTGGCTGTGTCTTGTTATCTGACTGATCTGTTATCCAGGGTTCAAGGAGCATTGCGTAACAGGTTGTGACATCACAGTCTTTGAACATATTTGTGTTGTGTGTGGTCCTCGTAGGTACGTCACAGCACGGCTGTTTTGAGCGGCATAACCTGTAATTTCTTTCATGGCTGCATTTACACCGTCACAGAAAGGCTTTAGTTTGGTTAGTACGGTTGGCCTCCAGGTCGCCACAGAGCCTCCAACATGGCTTTGGGGTTGTTAGCTGTCTGCTTTTGATCTGGGCTGTTTTGAAGAACCTTCAACCAAACCCTCTCATTGGTTAAGTTTTTAGTGATGCTGCACTGAGTTGTACAAATTTTGTATCATTATTATCCTAAAATTTTATCATTAATCTCTGATTTCAATTTGTTTTAATGCATTGTGTTAAACTTTGTCTTTTTTCTCCCTGCAAGAAGAGTATGAGATGACATGAAGTTTGCCTTGGTGTTATGTATCCATATATATTTTAATTTATACAATTTATATCAATTTTGGAATCAGTCATCAGCTTTTCTATTACATAGTCTTGTATTTAAAGAAATATTGGTTTTCTAGACTATATTTCACCTTCAGGTCTTGAATGCTTATACATTTCCAAATTTATTCACCCTTGAACAAATCCTTATTCCTTTGGCTTGATCTCAGGCCTCCTTCTGCCTTTTGTGCTCTTGTCTGGGCTATTTTGGGCTCACATATGCTTCACTGTTGTTGCTGCAGGGAGGGTGAGAGTGCATGTGCTGTGCTGCAGATTTTTACATCCTCCTTCATTTCACTGGCTAGTTTCACAGAGAAGTGGCTTGGTTTTTATGCAGAGTGAAGTCATGTCTGCCACATAATGCCTTTTAGAGCCATCAGGCTCAAACAATCAGATAAGACTTTCATTAACCTTTGAACTGAGACGACTGGCATATCATGTGTTCAGACAGCAGCAGCGCGGATAAACAGCAGGCCTGCTTGCCACGATCACAGAAGCTGCATGTTTGTCTCCACGTATGAGCTGTGCGTTCATGTGTTATCATCAGAGTATGATTTATCACACCTTCCTGTGTATTATTGGGGTCAATCAGCATTCTTTGTTCTCTTAGGACATTGCGAAACCACCACATTCAGTCTGATCACACCTACAGTCAACCGTAGTTAAATGTTGTGACTACTTGTTTTTTCTGATAGGTTTTAAAATAAATGAACCTCCAAATCCAGTGAAAACAAAAGGATGCTTTCTGGTAGTTTTTTTTTATATCTTACTAATCAGGGGGCTTTAGCTTATTTAGGTTATGTCAATATTTTCATATGAGCAATGAGGCCAAACCACCCCTGCATTTTGTGGTGCAGTACTGCTAAAAATACTGGTGCTGTTGCCATAGTAATATATCACTGTTTTTTTAAAAAAAAGCAGTTCAGTCACCTAGGCAACTGTCTATGCCCCACACCAGCACACCTACAGACGTTCAACACAGACACAACAAGAACCCAGAAGCCAACTCAAAAAAAACAGAAAGACAAAAAAAGCAAATTGGGTAAAAGAAATGTCTTAGTACACAGGGGACCTCCACAAATCAAATCTATTTATGAGTTTTCATCATTAAAACTACATAAACAAGCTTGAATCTAAGTCATAGTGGAGCAAAACACATTCGGCTGCATCTGTTTTGTAGCAGACATCAGATGAGCAGGGGATGTTTGGTTATTTTTAGATGTCAGAAAGAGGAAACGATAATCCCTCTCATCTCGTGCCTCGTGTCATCATCTCTCCTCAACTGACTTTCTCTCCATTCGCTTTTCCTTTGATGATGTTCACTGCACCAAACCCCCCCAACATCCCTGACATCCCCCACAGGCCCACTGATGAGAGATTAGGCTTCCCAAATATCAGGCGGATGTGTTGTTAAGACAGCTGTGAAGCCCTAAACTGGATGTGAAAATCCAATCAAGCTCACAAACCAGAGATACACCCGTGTGTGGGTGTTTGCAAATGCAGTTTTGTTGGGTATTATTTTCATATTATTAATAATTGTGTGGCTTATTGCACATTAAGCATAGATATGTGGGTCATTTGAAAAAGTCAGTCTGTTCCAGCCAATTGAAATGTGCTGTTGATGGGAAGACGATGTGGCATACAAGTGCCGTGTGATTCCCAGAAGGCCTGCTGTTGGTTTACTGGGCGTCAGTTGTCAAACCAGTTTGTCCTGTATGCTAATGTGAATAAAGAAACATTGTTGCACACCCACAAACACCTTAAAGTGAAGAAAACCCAGCATCATATTTAATTTTCTTAAGAGAATACTCATTCATCCCATTCCTTAACAGCTTTTTGTTTAACCTGCGTTTACAATTTCTCACTTTGTGCTAATTATCCATTGTTGAAATCGAGGATCTCAAACATCACCTGGCCTTTGGATGTGTTCTTCCGTCACCATAAACGAAACCCTTCATTGAAACAGGTATGCCAAGGTGCTAAAAAAGTGGCACAGCATTCTACGAATAATTTCCACTTCGCTGGTGTTTCCATGTCATGCCCCTCCTTAGCTCAGAGTGTTTTCCAGTGCTGCAAAGCGGATTAGGCTGACTACAAAGCTGCTGGTTTTGACAGGCAACAACACAACCTATGGGGTTCAGGGTGCATACAGTATGTTGAGCAGTTCGGAGGTCACCTGAGGTTGCTGTTCTGGAGCTGTTGGTGCAGCTTGTAATGCTTCCTGCTTAACACAACAGCTCAGAAGGTTTTCTTTTCTTGTTTGAAGTGTATAATCTGAGTCCCAACCCTGCCTGCTGCAGATCAGTCACCGATGTCGCAGCTGAATGGCAACCAGGCCAAATACCTCCACTAAACTGCTTAATAATGAACAAACAATGATGACGCATGCACAGTGGGGTTGGTAATCTTTGCTTTTACGACGTCTAAAGCATGTTTCCAAAAGCAAAGGAAAAATGAGGAAAGCCTGATCGCTGGCAGAGACCTTCCTGTCCATCCGTTCCATCTAAATTGTGCAATTTGCACATAGAAGTTAACAATAACAGGTGCTAATGTTTAAGCTAACAATCATGTCAAAACTCCTTGTTACTACGTAGAAAAAAAAGTCACAGTACTCAGGGATTTTATAGAAAATAATTCTTGGTACTTATGTCATCCCGAAGAAAAAAGGTTATAAAATTTGTTGTCTGAGAAATATTCAGCCACAGCTGTGTCAGATGTCACTGACACAAGACTTGAGGTCACATCCTCACCACCACCACACATTGTCTGTGATTTTTGTTCATCTTGTTTTGGTGTTTGAGCTCAAAGCAACTCAACTGATCTGCGAATAAAATCTCAACCTTCAGAATCCATGTCACTGCAGAGGAAGTCTTATTTTGTTGTATTATCTGATTAAAAAAGAAGGAAAAACAACATTTTACTTTCCGGTTGCGCCTACAGCGAGCTTTCTTCTGCCAGGTGAAGCATGTGACTCGTCTAAAGATGACTCACAGGTGACATGAGTTAATCTGTTACTTTTTAACTTCACTCAATTTCAAACTGAAATTATGTCACTAAGACTTAGTTTATTTAGTTTGAAATTAGATATTCGGCAGATGATTATTTGTCTAGTTGATGTAAAAATAATCTCATAGAACACGAGTCAGTTTTGCCTCCAAACACTGAGGTCACTTTGTCAGATATGCGAAATGAGCACTGGAACATGTTCCTGCCCCCTCAGTTAATCTTAACATTGACTCTTTCCTTAACTGACTGAATGGGTCTTCCCACTCCCTTGAGTTTATAATGTAGGGAAGAGATACATTACTCAATACGTAACAATAGAGTGTTATTTGTAAATGTACTGTGTGAATTTATGAGGTCATTGTAAAAAATTTTTATCTATATTATTTAACACAAAGGATGACTCATGTTTTCAACAGCATTGCTTCCTTTGTTACAGCAACACAAACAGGTGTCAGCATCCTGCTCGCACGTCTTTTCTCTTTCCCCACTTCACAACTTCCTGTCTAGTGAATGTCTATTATTCACAAACACTATAGATAAACACAAGACAGATGACAGTATTTTTTTTTTTTTTACCACAAATGAATGCCTTTATTTTCCAAGACACTGTTAACACACAGGTTTACAAGAGGGGTATCAGCTCTTGCAGTAATAAAATAAATCAAAGTCAATATCAGAACAGAACATTTAGAGTGGTAATATGGAATGTAGCTGTTTCCATTTTTTTTAAATGTTTTTAAACAATCCTTTCAAATAAATAGTCTCTATATAGTCTTTGTAGCTAGTGTTTTTAATCCATATATTCTCTTTGTTTAGTCAATGTTTCAGGAATGAAGAGGAGAAAATCAGACGATAACAAAGACAGTGACAAAACAAGGATATTATCCCCTTAGCAAAAAAGTCTTCTGTTATAGGCAAAAAGGTACAGGGGAGAACAATTGTTGAAAAAAAAGGCAAATCCCTTTTCTAGACCTCAATATTCTTGTTCTTCCACCAAAAGTTTATGTCCGAGTGCTCGGTGGACTCACAAACCATGTTTGTTATGAGGGTCTTAGGAGACACCAATAAAAAACACAAAGTCCTTATCAGAAGCTCAAGTTGTCGATTGCTACAAGGCTGTTGACCTAGCCAGCCATGGTAAGCTTGTACAGTCACTTTCCCCACTTGTAATGTGCTGTGCTGTTGGGGACTGGCAGTCCAAACTTCATCCAAAACAACAAAAACAAACAGAAAAACTTAGTCATATCACAGGTAAAGCACCACGTCAGGCTCCTACAACTACATGTGAGCTTCAGCTATCTCTGCCTTGCTCTTTCTCTCTCAGAGAGAACTTAACAACAAAGAAACTCGTCCGTACCAGAGGAGGAGAGGGGGAGAATGGGTCCCAGGATGCTACAGGAGTCCTGGTGTCTGTTGAGAGACCACTGTCTCGCGCAACAGCTCTCCTACCATGTATAACAAAGAAAAGGATGCAGTCTCAGAAAGAGAAAAGTGCAAGAAAGGGCACAGGCAGCCCTGTCCTCTGGCAGGTAAGGGAGAGTGCAGGAACCACCACTCAGACTCTTCCCTGACTCCGAGGCGTCTGAGGTTTCCTCCAAGCAGAGGAGGGTCGGACCCTCGTGTTGGCATAAGGACGCACCTTACAGTAGCAGGATTTCAGCTCAATGAGCTCTTCCCATGCCTTAAATTCAGACAGTGTTGGCTCTAGCGCTGCTTCAATCAGTACTGTGATCCTCCAGCTGGGAAATAATGGTGATCAGGTTCTGAAGGCCAAAGATGAAACCACTGTCCTGACCTTCGTGCACCACGCTGTCTTCTCCATAGTGCCGACAGGTGGTGTGAGCAAAGTCAATCATGCGGACATCTACTGCAGGGCTGCTGGCATCTCCTGTGCTGTGGGAGGAGCGACTGCCGCCGCTGTTGCTGCTCCCTCCGGCTACACTGCCACTGCCACCAGCTGAGGAGGAACGAGGGAAACCAAAGGCCCCTTCCTCCTCCTCCTCCTCCTCGTCTTCATCTGATGGCTCATCCTCATCACCTTCTTCGCCACCGCGATGTCTGGGTCTACTGGGAGTCCTGGGAGGGTCTCCGTCATAGATGATGAGCAGGGAGCTGGAGTAAAAGCGGTAGGACTCGCAGGCCTCCAGGGCAGCTTGCATTTCCCGGAGCCGCCGCAGGACCGGGGACAGCAGCTCTTGGCGCAGGCAACGCCCGTCGTGGAAAAACTGGTACAGAGCCTCCTTGAAGCCTGCAAGGGTCAGCTTTCGGCCGTGGTACTTATTCATGAACATCAGCTGGCCGGAGTCTGACTGGTACACCTGCAGGTCACATAGAAACATGAGCACTACAGCTCCCCCGTGTAACCAATACACATGAACTTTGATGTAGAGGAGAGGCACTGCATTTCTACTGTACCTGCATGCCACAAAGACGCACTCCGATAGAAGCCGACGTGCTCTGCTGACACTTGCGAATCTGATTGGCTTTCTTCTCCTCTGATGCGTCGTCCCCATGTTGGCGAGTTCCCATCTTCAAGTCTAAAACACATGGTACTGTGTAACGCCATGTTAGGTTCTCCAAAAGGATAAATTCTGTGAAAGGGGGTCAAGGATCACACGGTAGCAAAAGGTGCAAAGAATAACACATGGTGTAAACATGTTTTTGTTAACATTTAAGACCTGTTCCTCTTCACTGCACACCCAGAGGCTGCTCTTTATTCATGAAAGGATACTGTATTGGTTGCGGTGCTTTGCATTCTCCTTCATCCTCTGTAAGTGCTGCTGGTGACATTTGAGACTCCAGGGATTGTGTTTCATCTGTGGCACCATGTTACCCTTCTCGAGGCTGTAGTAGAGAACCTCCGCCTGTTGCTGCTGCATCTCTTCACGATTGTAACTGCAAAGATGACAACAAAGACAAATGTCAGCTTTAATGAACTTAATCACTGAGCATCTTGTTGTTTATGAAAACATCAAGGTGCCATGGCAGGCACTCTCACCTCATGATCTTGTCTTCTTTGCGGCTGTGACGAGTTCTTTCTTTACTGTAGTTGTCGTTTTCCAGGAGCAGCGAGGACTGCTTCTTGTTGCTCCACTTCAGCATCTTGCTCTTGGGCTCGCAGTCTGCTGATGGATCTTTGTTTTCCAGGTCCCCTGATTCGCTGTGAAGGGGGTAGGCAATGAGGCAAAGGTTCCCTTCCTCATCCTCTTCAAAACTGACTGACACTACACCTGAGAGAAGGCGAGAGGGAGAGCAGGAGAGTGATTATGAGCACCAAACTCTAAAGTTACTCCTATTAAGAAAGCAATTTAGATTAATTGTTGATATATTAGGTAATCATTTATTTTAGCAACATGTAAGAACACATTTCCACAAGGACACTGACACATTCACAATGCCATTTGCACAGACACAGACATTAATATATTATATGCACGTTGATATTAATGCAACAGATGAGAGGAAAATGAGAGCATGAGATCAACAAACAGCATTCCATTCCAAGGGCAATGTATGACATAGCACAAACAATATAACTCATTATTGAGGAAAAAAAGTGACACTAAATACCACACAAGGCCAAAATTTGTCAAACTGAGCATGACATTTATCAAGCAAGTGCAAAGCATGAAACACACACACAGTAACTCATAATACAGAGTTTCAATCAGTCAGCAATGACATGTGAAAATAAAGTTCAGTTTTTTCTTTCCACATGCAGAAACATAAATCTCTCAGCTGCTAAATAAGCTTCAGAGGATTGCTTAACCACATTACAGAGAGTCAGTGCTACATTTAAGTTCAGTGACACACTCAGTCAACACAGTTATTAATGCAAGCCTTACATAAACAAGAACTGAAAGAACATTTCACAGTGTTTAATGTTGTTTTTTTGAGATGAATGACACCCAGTTCTACATGAGAAGAGTAGAGAAGCTCTACAACAAAATAAACACACTGTAATTTAAAGTCATAATGCACAAGCAGGCACTTTAAATCCCTTAGCCCCTACTGTAGAGTCCCTATATGGGCCTGTGTGTTGCTGTGCATGGGTGGGGGAGGGGTAGCACTGAGAATAAACATCCCTGCTGTAGTGGCTGATAGAGATAAACCACAGACAGTAGGGACAGTTGTGATCCGATAGAGAAAGGCACACAAATAAGGATGCAGCATCCCAGTTCGTGGGATATAAATACAGCGTCCAATCATAGACGAAGTTGCAGTGGTAGACAGCCACAGAGAATAAACATCAATTTCACAACTTGACCAAACAGCGATGCTTAAACAAAATGTACGATCTTCTCATAGAAAACGGCGAGCCTGAGGACCCTGAATCCACGTTTCTTGCGCAGCCTGAGGCCATGCTGATGTCATTTGCACTGACATCACCATCCCGCAGGAAGCCCCGCCTCCAGACGCCCTTCCTACTGGACTGCACTGTCCACTCACGGCTGCAGTGTCATCATACCACCTCAGTTAAGTGTGGGAATTCATGAGTCACTGTAATTTACTTTACAATAAGCAGGGCCCATAAAATAGGAAGGAAGTTACACGAACCACGTTTTTTACAGCTCAGGTAGCATAAAATGACCACGACATATTGGCACGGGTTTGGCAGAGTAACCGATCATTGTCAATATCTAACGTTTTATTAGGTTTATGAGTTCTGGTTCATCATCTGCTTTCTGTATATTGGAAATAAAATCTTGCGCACTGTCAAAGTCTAAGAATGAACCTTTGTAATTAACATGCACTCAGCGCATGAGCACTAATTTCTTATTTTTTCTAATTACAGGCCAACACAATGTGTTTATTTCACAATTTGAAATTGCTGCAAATTCTTAAATCTCTCTGCAAGGCTAAGTAACACCCAACATGTTTAACAACTCTACCTTTCACTATAATTTGCAATGCAAGAGACAGAAGAGTTACACTGTGAAGGGGCTTTCGAAGGCTCCAGAAGTCCTCCACTATCTTATCTCCAAATCCAGATCTCCATGTGCGTATTTTTATAGTCCCACGCTGCAAGGAGTCAGATACCAGGCGTGCGTTTTACCTCCGTCATTTAGCCGCCTAAAGAAGTCCATGCTCGCTATCAGTATGTACCAGGTTTATCTGTGAAAGGCTCTGGACTTGGACGTGACCAGGAAACATGATATTCCAATTAGAAACAAGTGTCTAGGTGAAAATGTTTATTTGTGTCCTTGTTTCTGTGATGCACCTGTAACCAGACCTGGAAATTGTACATGACTCCCCTGGTGAGCTGTCACATTTATTTTTGATCCCTTTGGATTTCATCTTGCAATTGTAGCCGTCTTGAAAGACACACGGCACTAATAAGACCTCTTGCGGCTCGTCCTCCTGGCAGGTAGTGAGGCTATCAGCTCGGATGCCACTCGAGCCCCCCGAGAGCCCAGGTGCTTGCCAATTATTTCAGTAAGAGTAATACTGTGCACAAGTCACGTTCTGAAGCTAGTGCTCATAGAAATGAACCAACATGTGAGTATGAAAATACACTTCGTAGCGTGATTTTATGTGACATCATGCTCTTTAGCCCTTGCACCAAACCTTTAAGACCACAATCCATCAAAAGAGAAAACATCCCTATGATTTGCACAGATGCATTTTTTGTAATGTAATGTAGCATTATAAATGACTATTTACAAGCACAAACCAAAAAAATAAAAATAAAACATCACACACACACACATCAATTTTGACAGACAGCTCGACAGACTCCAGATTTGTAAATAAGATGAGGGGTCTTACCTTTATACAGAGGGGTGAATTTCCTCATCTCTGGAGGGAGGCTCTTGTAGAATTGATGCTCCCTGGGGATGAGGGGCTTGCAGATAGTTTGCTCCCCAAATCGTAGCACACAGGAGTGACCTCCCACCTGGTGCACGAAGGGCTCAAGCATCACCCCTTTTCCGGGATAAGGGGTCCCGTCCGCCTGCATGAGGGCTTCCAGTGCTGGACTCATCCTCACTCCGCATCGGACAACTGAGCTGGGGGGACCCACGTCGTTTGAGGGGCAAGAAGCTCGGCCGCTCGGTTGGCTCCCTATCCTCGAGCTCTTTTCTATAAACTCGCACGGGGGCGCTACTGGTCGCCTGCCTCGAGCGCAGCAGCGAAAAACAAAGGGCAGGACAGGAAGGACAAGAGGCAGCGACAAAATCCCTTATTTCCTTTCTTTTCCTCGTCGGAGGACAAATTATAAAACTCCTCCGTTGGGCTGGACAATCTCCGTGCTTGGTAAATTACTGAAAAAGCGATATACGCAGCTTTTAAGCTGTCAAGGACGTTTTCATGCAAACATGTATCTGTTGTCCTCCATGTATGGCTGTTACCGAAACTGACGACGAAGCTAATCCACCAGCTAGAAAAACAGCACCAGCAGCCGACACGCCCCGCCCCTTCACACAGTCAGCCAATCACAGAGCCGGAGCTGTCGCTGGGAGGAGACAAGGCACCTAGGAGAGGATCAAGCAGATCAAGCAAACAAAGAGGAAGGAGAGAAAACAGGGGGGAGGGGAGAACAGGAAAAATACTAGACACAAAAACACAACACTGACGGCATTTCTTTAAAAATGTTCTTGCAAGTGTTAATCGTTCTTGTTATACTGAGGAAAGGCTGTCAGTTGCATCTTATGAACCATCTTGTTTTTGAGAGATCAGATATTCTTGGAAGCAAACTATAAGACAGGATTTAACATCAAGTGAAGAAGGAAATCAAAATTACACAGAAAATATCTATTTTTATGTTACAATTTCAAGTTTTTTTTTCATTTTCATCTCAAAATAAGATCTGTAAACTCCAGGGTGTGCTTGACAAGGACCCCCAGCAGATGCCAAATATCATTTGGATATAAATGTGTTACATGTGTTGATTTTAAACACCAGTGTTAATGAGATATAAATACTATGTATGATAAGCCTGAAAAACACAGCTGAGGGGGCCCTTAAGAAGATAGCACTTGGCTGCATTCACACTGCAGGCACATGCAGCCCAAATCAGCCTTTTTTTGCTCATATGAACTCAGATCAAGTCACATGGAATACAATCTTTTCAATGAAGATTTTGGTCACTTTCATACTTGGCCCTAAAATCAGAACAGACCTGATTTTTGATGTAGCCTCTTTCTGAACAGTCATATTAGAATTCATCAAATTTAATGCCACTCACTTGCCTGAACTGAATTCTCATGTAGCAAGGAGTGAAGGGTAACCCTTGACATCCTGAAATTTGGACAAATTTTTTTTCAGTTAAGCCATTAATGTAATGATCCTCACACTCCTGGCTCCAACTTCACATCCACACACATCTCTATACAAAACTGGCGGCCATTATTCAACAAAAAAAATATGGTGAAAACTGTGTTACTCTTGTTATCATCCTCGATCATTATTATCATCATTATCTGCTGGCTTCCACTGCAACATCAACTTCTAATGAAACCCTAAGCACCAACTTCACTGTCCTCCATGTTTGTTTCTGTACGTCAGCAACATCTTTGTTATGATCCTTTTGCGCATGTAGGTCAGTTCAGGATCATGCACACTGCGCTCACCAATTCACTGGAATCCAATAGAGGCCACATTAAAAAAAATGTTGCAAACAGCCAAACAAAATAATCACATCTGAGTCATAAATCAGAACTGAGCACTAAAACTTGCCGTGTGAACTTGGTAAAGTCTCTCACCTTGGCACCAGAAGTTTCGCATTTATAATGTGGAATTGCAAGTCATCAGACTCAGACTCATCAACTCAGACTCAGTAGGTTATGTGAAGAATGCAACCACACCACGATGCCAAGAAAACTCTTTTCATCAAACCAGGTTCCATTAAGTTGAACAAAGAAATTTGAAACTGCACTTGGATATGAAGGTGAAATCTTTTTACATACACCCAAAGACTATGCCAGAAACATCTTTTGGTATTACAGGTTGTATTGTCCACCACATATTGGCGTTACTGTCTCTTCCCATCACCCAACCTTTAGACTTAACATTGGGGATGAAATCACAAACAGAAAAATAGGTTTTCTGGTCTGTGGGAAAGTTTTACAAATATAAAATTATCAGAGATTAACAAGTGCATTTACAAAAAGTTACTTCTCCCATTGACTGTTTGTCCTGTCAACAGTTTTTCATATGATCATTTTACAGTGGTGGTTTGTGGCAGCAATGCACTTTGGCTGAAAGAGGATCTCTGTGTTGCAGTATTGCCTTTAGACATGAATAAAAAGTGCACATGCACTTATTTGACTGACCAATGTATGTCATTGATGTTGCACGTTAACCTCTTTTGCAGGCTAGTTTCCCCAAACTAAGTCAGAAAATAATGTTTTTGCATGTAATGTCATAAGTTGTGTGAACACAGCCTAATGAGGATCTCATTTATTAATGTGGACATACTGGTTTTACTTCCACGGTTTTACCTGCTGAAGTGTGCAGGAATTAGATCAAACAAGCAGAGCGCTGTTTAAACAATTTTCCCATATTTGCAGTGTATTATCTATATATCAGTGAAAAACATCCTTGTTCACCATTACAAGCACTTCAGTGGCAGATAACTAGATTCCAGGCCACTAATGTACATAGAGTATTTTTAGACATTCATTCTTAAAGTCTTGCTAACAGGGAAAACATTCAAGGCACTGCACAACAACAGGCTAATTATAGTGCTGTAACATATTTCATTTGTTTAAAGCTCTTGACGTAGTTTTCCCCCCAAATATTAGTATTTTTCAGAGACAAACATAGATAGGCTGTGATTGATATCTTAAAAATCACCACACCAATATCGAGGATTTAACCTAAAAGTTAAAAAAGCAGGTTAGTGAGCAAAAGGTAAAACTGTGAAATCCCGATATTCTGTCAATCATTTATGAATCATTTATTGATGACGGTATGACCAAGGGTTGGTGTAGTTTGCTTTCTGTTCAGCATGGTTAACTCAAATCAGCAGCGCCAACACGTGACTGGCAGAGCAGACAATATATAAAAAATTACCACAGAAAAATCTAATCATGAACAGTGTTTACAGACATGAGTCACACAGTGCAGGTACACCAGTCAGGGTCAGTCTGAGGTGTTTAAAGTTATATTGCAGTTGGGGAAAAATCTACTTAAAATATGATGATTTGATGGAAAACAGTGTCAACAGGCTCTGCATACAGTAGTCACAACAAATAAAAGGTAGGTTGATATCCGCACAGACCCTCTGATAACAACATTTACATCCCTTAGACCTTAGCAGACCCAGGATGATCCTTTCACACTTGCTGGTGTAAATCATATATTTGCAGCTAAAATTGAAGGATCAGTGCTCACCCAACAAGTTTCAGATGTTGAGACTAAACTGTAAATTTCTTTGTGAGAGGCAGCTGACCTAATGTGTCTGACTGGTGTGCCAGGCCAGACAAAGCTGAGGTACTGTAGGCATTCTCGGGTCACTTGACAGTTTCAGCCTAATCATGCACTAATCTCTGATGTTCCAGTTCTGCACTGGGATTACAAATGGGAAGAAAGGATCCCAGAGTCAGGCAGGGAGGGGATTACATGCTCAGCACTGCAACAGGGCACCCACTCTTCTGATTCTAGTGGTCTCACAGGTAGGGGCTCCCTGGTGGTCTGCAGGGAAATGTGAATAAGAACAAAAGAAATGAAAAGATAGCGTGTGGGCAGGACAATGCGTGTGATTGTGTGTTAGGAGGTACGCTTGGAGCTTCCCAGACATTCTTATCCCAGGATCGACAGAACAATGCTGACTTAATCATGCTAGTCCATCTTTCGGGAAAAGAAAAACGCGGCTGTGTCGTGTTACCGTGTGAAGGATTTACTGGGGTGATTGGAGCCGTAGCACCATAGTCAGGGATGAATTTGAGTATTTTGTGGCCGTGTGGGCTCTAAACTTTAACATCAAAGACCCTCAGTCAGATATAAAGACGCCCCGAGATTCTTATTCTATAACAAATTTTTTCCTGAAAATACAAGAGTTATGCATGTGTGTCTATCATACTATCAGTAGTCGGTGGAGAAAGTGAAACAACTACAAAAATGATTATTTACACACCATCATGGTTGTACTAATAATGACATTGGAAGAAAACATTAAACTCTTCATCCATGTCTCTCAGGACTAACCACGATTTTGCAAATTGTATAAAAATTCAAGATGTAAAGGATCCTAGAAAGTGTGTGTCCTTCTAGCCTAGTCATCCTGGCCTCGCTGATGCGTCAGTGTTATGTCAGCTTAGCACGGCATCCCCCTCACATGTCATGGGTCCGTGCCTCAGGACAATAGGCCCAGGCTGTGCCACAGGGCCCTCAAGCTGGCTATGAAACAGAGCAGTGATGAAACGTCCAACATCCTCTTCAATGCACATTGTATAATATGTGGCCTTCTACAAACACAGTAAGCATTGTAAACTTCACCCACCAGAGATTCAGTCTCAGAGAAAAGTCTCTAGAAAAAATGGCCTTGTATAAATGCATCAGCACTCACAGTAATAAAATGGAGAGATTTATTTTATTTTAAAATTCAGTAAATCAGATAAGGGAATTATTAGGGAATGGCACAATACCCTCTAATACTGTTCTCTCTACTGACTTCATCCTCAATAAATTCATTTTTTTTGACAATTGCATTATTAACATCACATATTTAGAATCAGTCAATCTGATTCAGTTTTTCTCTGGCCTCATAAAGATCCTTCATTATATTCTATGCAACGATGTTATAAATATTAAATTTGGGGACAAGAAGGTGTTGGTATTTGATTTGTACTCAAGATTGGCAAATATCCCAAAATTAGGTTTAGCAGTCAGAATTGGGGAAGAAAAGGTTTTATCCCTGCTTACACTTTACCTGTGGTCAGCAATGCAGCAGTTGATTGATACGGCTTCATCTGACTTGTGTGAAACTACAGACTCAGTACAATGCATGGTTGATGCACCTCAGTTGGGGTCATACAGCAGTGGAAAGGTGAAATGCAACCATTGCATTAAGGAATCTTTATTTAGTTGACCAAATCAAGCCTTCACTGACTTGTTTTGGCTGCTCTGGTACAAATTTGCTGTGCTTATATGGACAGTAAATGTTACTGTACTATACTGTGATGCAGTTTGACCCAGAAAGCATGACCCATCTTGCACTGCCATGTTACCCCCAGGAGCTTAGAGATCACTCCAGCCAATCATTCATCTGTCTGCTGTTTGGCCCAGTTTCCCTAATGGATTATTGTGAATATTGCACAGTAATAAATAATTGCTATTGTCTCAGCTCAGTTTACAACAGGGAACATTGTTATAGCCTTGTGTTTTTCCATCATATTAGCTCTGGTCCTTGAACCACTTTTGTTTCAGATTCATGACACCTTGGTACTTTCTAGAAAAACAGTGTGTTTCTAAAAAGTTTTGAGCAGAGCCATTTTAATTAAGGGTACTTCCTGAGCAGATAGGATTGCATGACGCACAATACATAGAATTTAACTTGCCTCCCTCAGTTCCTAGATGATGATTTTGGTTCCAGCCATTAATGAACCTCTCACTTCCATTTCATTTAACTGCTCTGAACGGTTCAAAATAAGGTGTACAAACCTGGATAGGCAAAGTTCAATGTTGTTGGAAAACACCTACGACAGCTGTGTGTTGCTCTTTAAGTTGGTGATAAAGACATACACATATTTGCTAAGCCAGCCGGTTGGTCTTCATTCTTGAAGCCTTTGCACTTTCAAAAATGCCATTTCAAAACACGTCTAATAAAGCATAGAGCTCACCTTTGTGTTGCTTGTTGATATACATCTTCTACTGCCACACTTTCTTTGCTACATTGTTGTGCATTAAACAAAAATGGCCCTACAGTGACACAATGGATAGGATGTGTTTTTCAGCTCCAGCAAAGGCTACGAGGTTGAAGACTGCATGTCATGTATTGTAGACAAGGTCGGGTCATTGGACATATGTGGTCTAATCACAAACTTTTAATGTACCACATTTCCAGGTAATGAGTAAAGAACTGTACAGTTACTCCACAGTACAACCAAACTTGGGAAATAAATGTGAGGGAAGGAGTGCCTTGAAACTCCTTTATGGGGGGAAATCACAACAGTGTTGCTCTGCCAACTTGACATCCCATTTTCCACTCCCCCTCATTCCCAGACACGTGAGGAAGTGAAACATGTTGAGTATGAGAGCCTGATACGGAGAGGGGAGGGGCCCGTATACTCCTTCATTTAGGCTACGGGCCACTCTATAAGTGTGTTGATAGTGATGAGTGTTGCTGTAACTCTGACACCCAATATCAAGTCAAGGACAGTCTTGTTTACTTCTGCACTCCCCACCACCACCACCCACCATGCCGTCAGCCTTTCATTTTACAATGGAAAAAGGCCTCATCAGATCACGAGACACTTACCGCTTGATTATAAAAATACAGTCAACGCAACCGTCATCTGGTGTATGTCTGCCAAAATCATAAAAACACACTGATCAGATACTGTAAAAACATTTGTCTTAGCATCTTATCTGTTGTCTCTCATGAGCCTTCAAGACCTGATAAGTGAAGTTTTCCATGTAATTTCCTTATTTTTCTTCAAATAAAAGACAGAAAAGGGCAGATTGTTGAACTGACATCAAGGATATGAATTATAATTCTACAACTACTTTCGATATGAACAAATTTCTTATCAGTCAATGACAAACATGGATAATCACTCAGTGGCAATGAGGATGTTTGGTTTAACAGTAAATGTAACCATAAAACGTGAGTTAGGGTAATACACGGTATGTTTTATTCCTTCGCAGGCATAAAACTTCCTCTATTGATGACACAACTGTTTTTCAGCAAACATTGAAACCTGAGGCTCAGCAATAAACACTCTTATGAGTCTTTTACACACTGTTTAAACAGGGAAGGGTTATCAAAAACAAAGGCTTTAGAGTGAATAATAGACAGGCATTAAGACAGGCTGATAATACCAAGCAAGTAGGTTAATTTAATCTGTTTCATTCTGATGCCAATCCTCTTCAAGATGAGTTAATACTTTTAAATATGAACTAAATAAAAAAATCAATATTATACAAAAATCTTGCAACACAACAGTAATGAGAACTCAATTTTCGTAGTTGTAATAGTCAGCTACATTGGTAATAACTTTCCTGTACTCCTCAGCGACCTCACACATTTAAGTTCAGATTTTTCAGATGCACTGACACATTCCTCAAGCGCATTCCCGAAGCCCAATAAACTGCAACACGTATGTGTGCACAGGCATGTGCTGCACTGGTCTGTGGCCAGAGGGTGGAAGCTGTTAGCCTGAAAAATCCCTATAAACCAACTTCCTCCAGGTTATAGGCAGTGGGAGAATTGAAAATGCATTTATGCAACCTGATGTTGGCAAACTTGTGCTCTCTTGAAAATACTGATGCTGCAGAAATGAAATCTAATGCATAACATGTGCACATGGATGAAAGTTAAGCACAGGCATAACAGTATGGCACTGTGCCAATGTAAGCTACACTTGTTGCATTTAGCAGTTGCAGGAACATCCCCAACAAGTGTCAGAGGTAATTGCATGCATTCACAGGATGCCTTGACAGCAGATGATTGCAGTGGTTAAAATGGCCGCAGCCTCTGGAGGGTGTGAGAGATAATACCATGCTATTAGCCGGACATGTCCAGTCTGTCAGTGTACAACCAGCCAGTCCCTGACCCACTTTAAGGGCAACAGCTGACTGCCTCTCCTCTAAGCCTGCAGGGGGTGGGTGTCGTTCAAGGTAGAGGCCCCTCAGGATATCTGATTGTATACAGACGTCACACTGTAACGTGAGGCATGAGGAATTTTTAAGCAGAAATGATGAAGTGAGAATGTTTGCAAACAATTCTTTGGGAGTGTCACAGGTTATGTTTCTGTCTTTTGTGTGGGCCATCTCTCACATGTTTGTGAGGAAAATAATGAAACGTGTTTACGTGCCTCAGTGTTATGGCCTAGTTTCTACACCCCGTAAATCAATGCTAGTTCTGCACCCACACATCACCATGGGAACAGTCTCAAGAGGACATCATGTATGTGAGCAGTGCAGGAAGAGATATTTAAGGTTTTATTGGACTGGACAAGATGCACACTGGTTTAGGATTTCAAGGTTTCCAGAAAGAAGTGTAACACTTACACAGAAAAGTCAATAAACTGTGTGATGTTGGATACAAGCGAGCAACCAACTCATAAGCAGGTCCACCCAGGCTTTAATGTCTTCTCTGTCTTTTTTGTTATTCTTTATGTAAACAGGATGCATATCACACGCCTGTCTGAAGTTATATATAAACCCAGCGTCTTCTGTCCAAAGGTCTGTGTAAGCTCTGCTGACACAGTTTTTCACACGTACACCCTCTCAAATTAGCCACCATTTCCCCATAATACCTTTGACTCCCGACCTCTGATAGATGACCATATATAAAATGCTGTGCATTGATACTGGATCCCTCTGCTCTGATTGCCTTAAAAATTAGGTCACGTTTTATGTCCCTTGTCCTGAGTCTGGGTGGCTAGATCCTGTCTAGCGGTGGCCTTTGAGTAGTATTCAAACACCAAGCACCAAGTCGCAGCACCAAGCCTCAGCCCAAAGCCGCAGCACCAGGCCTGTTGCACGTGCTCAGCTTCAGACAGATCTACACCCCTCCCCTGCCCCCCGCCCCCCGCCCCACATCCTGACCGTCTGTCTCTCACATCCTGTCAAAGTCTCGCAAAGGTGGATCAGAACAGATCGGTATTTAGAAAGGTTTTTTGTTAGAATACAAACTCTGCCATTTTTTAAAATAAAAATAAAACAACAAAAAAATGAAAAAAATCATTGAATAAAAATCTACTGTATCTTTTAAAGTAGAGGATAGAAAGTCTTTCCATGTCTGTGTTGTGTGTACAGATTGTTCTTCCCTTAGACAAAGTTCCCGTTTGCCACAGTAATCCTTCTTCTGGGACTTCTCACTGGGTCCACATTTTAACTAGTTGTCAGCGTTTCCACTATTTAGAAGCAGGTCGTAGCACTCATATAGATTCCTAAGAATAATACCTACATACACATACACATACTCACTACACTTATGGAAATATATCAGAAGAAGATGATAAGATGCTGACTCAAAATTTGAGTCTTTACGATAAACAAGTCCTACAATCAAGCACAATCACAGAGCGTCCTTTCCTGAAAAGGAATAAATCCTCATCCTTCCCCCTTATTGATATGCAAATCGTGTTAAAGTGAATGAACAGTCAGTATGAGCACTGAGGTCACCAGTTTAATGCCAGGGAATGACTGTGCTTTTTCATCCAGTCAATACTAAAAACTTAACAGGCATAATGCAGGAAAATATCAACAAAACACAAACAAAAAATGTATAACTTTAATGGGGATGAAAAAGAACAGCTGTTAAGCTCAATGACAAAGAAATGAATATTAATGTGTTTTCACAAGATGCACCTTCATGGTGAGGTTTCATAGATTAGTTGACTAACTGATCAGTTTAAACTGTGTATTGTTGGACTAATCGCTCATCAATAGTTCTAACGCAGTGCAGTGTAACAAGGCAGTGACAAGGAAAGACGTGATAACCAGTACTGGTATAATCATGTTGTATCAAAAAAAATAAAAAATTAGGCTGCAAATATTGTTTTAAAAATATACATACGACCGAATTGTGTAAATAATACAACCACCTTACATAATTTCCATTTCTTTCTGTTCTTGCTTTGGTTTCCACGCCCCCAAAAATAGAAAAATTCATTGATTGTAATTGTTCTTCTCTGCCCCCCCCCGCCCACACCCACCCACACACACACACACTTGCATTGTGAGTGTAATTAATATAACAAAAGAGTCAAAACACACTGTAAACAAAGTTTAAGATGAATTTGACTGAAAGCATTTTTTAAAATTGTTTTATAGATATCTTGATAATGTTGTTATCCTGAAGTCTTTGGGCCATGATGATACTTTAGCACTAAATGTTATCAGATTGCTGCTGATCTGTAAACAACCTTATCAGAGCCTCTTTCATTTAAGGTCTCTGCTTTTTCACTTCCCTTTAGGTTGATCCCGCCTACATGTGTTAACCCTTTACTAGTTTTATTTGGCCTGTTTGAGGAGAATTAATCATTGCTTTTTGGCTTTTTGGTGAAAAAATATGAAATATATCCTGTGATAAATCAACTTGTCCACAACTTTTTTGAAAGTAGCTGATGACTGCTAGATGTGGAAGTCCTGAATGTCCTACTTGGTGGAGAGAAAGTGACAGGAAGCCTATGGTCCAGTCTGACACATGCCTGAAAACCTTGGTGGGCGGAGACTGTTGAGAGAAGCAAAACAAACTGTCTAACCTCATGGCCTGCATTAGTTCCTTTAGATCAAGGTGAAACATGAGCATCTTGACCTCTGCTAGTTTTCTTGCCACTTTGTCAACAGACAAAGTTAATAAAGTTAAGTTACGTTTACTGACAGAAACGGCAAACCATGAGGAGCGATGGCTGTCAGCTTTAAATTAAAACTCACAAATCCAGTTTCATGAAATCTCTGGAAGGTTTGCAATGGAATAAATAAGCCAAAATACCATGATGTCAGTTGTTAACTATGAGAGTGTGTGCGGCTCCTGCAGCTCACTGTACATTAACGACTTCCATATGACTCAAACGTGCAGAGAGAAAGAAGGAGCACTAAAAAAATCTGATTTATACAAACAAAACCACTCCTCTTGCTTTCCACGTGTTATACAAGATGTCACGTGGAGCCTCGAGCGGCCAAAATCTCGAACCATAATATTTTGATTTTCATGCATGCATGCAGGCACACACACTCACACACAAACTATATATTCTGTCTGAGCTCTGACTCGTGCGCGCTGAAGAATCAGCCCAAAACAAACAGAGCAGGGAGACATTCACCATTCAAGGACTTCAAGGATTGAACTTTAGATGTTTTCAAGTTCACCAGGTCGCATGGAAATACTCATGGTGAAAACTTTGTGACAAAGAAGCAAACCCGAGCTTTAAACAGTTTTTTACAGTTGGCAGAACTTAACATTGTCTTATTCCTCAGTCTCTTCCATGCAGCTCGGCTCCAAGAGGTTAATAAGTCTTTTGAGAGTTAAGCAATCCTCAGAACACTGCATAGGAACAAAGGTGGTGAAAAGTCAGAGGGTTTAGTCTTGCATATGGGACAAAAACAACACCTGCTTGCCCCTACCATACAGATGGAGTAGAGATAAATGCCGGCTTTGTTGTTTTTTCTCTGACACAGAATTTGCCAGGGCAAAAGTGCAAGTAGGATCTTTTCTGTGTGCAAAGGTCATGAACATGATTGTCCTCTATAGTGGTCTCTCACTGTCAAGTGCACTCTGTTGAGATTCAGTTTTCTTTTTCCTAGAAAAGTGGGATAAACATCTGTTGAAAGTCAGAACCAAGACTCCTCCCCACTTGGCTGTACACACAGAGCATGTTTTTGTTTTCAGTCTGCAGATGTAAGGGCTTTTGGAGTTCCCTCACATATCAGCAGTGTGTGAGCATGCGCGTCTGTTGCCCTGGTCATATATGTGGGCCCCTGTACTTGTGCAGATGTGTGTGTTTGAGTGAGAAGGACTGGGTATAGGCCCTCCGTGCGCCTGCTGAATTATGTAACATACCATGAATCAAGTCTGACTGTGAACCTCATGACACTTTATTGACGTGTAGCACAGTCTGTTCAGGAGAGGTGGCCCTGTAAAAACACAGGGACACAGTCATGCTTTCACGGCCAATTTTAAGCTGACCACCAAAATAAAGGTCAAGAATATACAAATGTGGATGGGGAGGGGTGGGGGGAGCATCTCTTTGTATAATATATAGAAGAAATTAAATCAACTATTCATTTGATTATGTTAGTATACAATCACCTAAAAAGTAAGAATTGCTGTGTTTCCAGTGCCTTGAATTGTGCCTTTGTATCTACAGAAAGAGTGGGTCCTCTTTCATGGAATCCGCCATGTTTGTACTGTAGCCCAAAATGGACAAATCAAGTACTGGCTCTAGAGACGGCCTTTTCCAAAAAAGAAAAAAAACGTTAGATGATGAAGTGCTTGTTGTCTTACTGAAAAAAACTAAGGGCTCTGCTTTAAAAGCTCCCTCTCTAACCTCCTCAAGCAAAGTAAGTTGATCATACTGTGGGTGAACATGTTGCCTGTTTGCTAACTAGCTAGCTAGCTTAACTATGTTAATTTTGAATCGGTAAAGTCAATTTTTGATAATGTCATAATGAAAATAGCTTGCAGCTGTGATGTTCTGCTGGGCTTTAATGTAAAAGCAATTATGAATAATAACTAGCTATGAATAATAATTAAATGTAAAGGAACTTTCACTGTGAGTAATCTATTAACCTTTTTACAGTTTTTTTAAATGGGGTACTTGCCATTTTTGGCCTTTATGAGATAGTAGTAGTCAGTAGAGAGTTAAGGAATTGTGTGTAAGGGAGATGGGAGAGGCATGCCACAAACATCCCCAGTGATAATATGGTCACTTTAACCTAAATAACTAAATTAAAACAGCACAAGAAACTGTACGCTGCTAATTAACTACTTTACGTAATGAAAGTTATTGTGCAAGTCTCTTTGAATGTTATCTACCTGGAATCGAACCAACTGAAACACAAGCAAGCCCTTTATAAATAAGTCATACTTACGTAAAATCGCTAACGCTAACACAGAAACAGAAATGTAAACAATCCAAAGTAAATTGTGAAATTCAGCTGTGTTGTATGATCCAGGGTTGTATTGAGGAATTTCAGAGGTGATGAGTCTAAAATGTAAAGTAACTCCAAATAAATTGAACCTGTACATGCTGTGTGGAAAGGTTACCATCATAGTATAACCACCAGTCAGTGTAAAGTCAGCCTTTGGGCGATACCAATTAAACAAGGTTTTTGATTGTAAATTTTGATTTGTTGTGCTTGTCAAAGCCGTGGCTATTTGGACAAAAATGTGTGAAGGGAGCTGAGCTTTACTTTTCCTGAAATCTCAGTTTAAGTAATAATGACTAATATGCAACGTCAGGCTGCTGCTAAAAACAGAGAGAAATGTAAACAGTCTTTAGAGATCTGATTGGCCAAACAACTGCCTCTCTGTAGTCCTGGTAGGCCAATCTTCATTCCTAGATGGGACATTGTGTTAGCTTCCCCATCTCCACTCCCATGCAGATACAGAAGCATTGATTTGTGCAAACAGCAGAGATCTGGTACGCATCCAGCTTTCAGTGCTACTCACAAAGTGTTGAACTTTACTCAGGCTGCTGTTTGGACCACAGCTGTCACTATGATGGCAACTTAGACAAGACAACTGACCACCAGACCAGTTCCATTTGTTTTTAATTAACTGATTGGCTAGCCAGCACTTTAATACCACTAATTAGTGTCATTATGGTGAGAAATCATCAATAACTCTCACAGTCAGAGGCACTTTAGATCAGGCTGCTGTTGACTCTGCTGCACTGCTTTTGCTCTCTTGCCTGTGAAAATGGATGTTCGTCAACAGCAGTGAGACAGCACAACAATGTCAACAGCAATGTACAACTCAGGCCAGACAGTTCGTTCCCAACCTTCCACCATGTGCAGTCACTGCTGGGCCTGTAATGTGTTGCTTAATACATGGTCCATATGGTTTTGTTGACTTGGCGTGACTCACTCGCATCAGAAGTGTATTTTTTAAAAAAAAGCCATCCCAGAGTTTTCTGGTGTGAGTTAGGAGGAAGAGAGAGGTCTCGGCCTTATGTGCTCCAAGGACTGCTGACAGAAAAGAGTTATAGAGGAGTGCATTGAGAGTTATCATGCATTCCCCAAACTACCATTAATGATCCAAAAGCTTAAGTAGAGTTCCCGTAACTGCATTGCTTAAAATTAGATTCAGCATGTGGATGTGATCCAGAGCTGCATGTTTATTAGTTCCACATCAGGGTCTCAGAGTTTATGAGGGATCTGGGCAAATGTAAAAGAAGTTAAAGTACAAGAGTGCCCACGTAAGCTCCCACTGCACACCGCCTTGCTCAGACTTCTCTGTGCTTATAATAGGAGGCAATGTGAGAGACTTCAAGTGTTGCCCGGTCTAGACTGCAGACATTATTCAGAGGCCATGCAGAAACACACAGTGACATCAGTATCTGTACAAACATTTCCCTTTCTTAATAGACTGAGCATCTCTGAGAAAGGTGGACAGACTGACTCAGAAACTAAGATTGTCTCATGCAGTTTAAGTTTAGGGTTAACTGAACTGAATAATTCACAGCTTTGAACCAGAAGCGGAGAAGCATTTCCATGATGCAAACAAGCAGACAGTTACATATGGTTGGATTCAGCCAGTTCGATTTTGGATCAAGGTTTCAACTTGCAAACACAAGTTCAGAGAATGTCCTATAAAATCTTTATCTCTTCCCTGTTTTATGTCTTTACAGAGCTTTAATCAAACCACCAGGTAGTCATTTAGATAAATATCAAAATTGTGTGTGGCGTTGCTCAAGTTTTGGTTACATAAATGTCAGTTTTGGAGTTTCAGTTCACAGTTTTGTTTTCTTGTAGCTGAAGGTGTAACTGAAACTGACTATCAAACTCACTAACTTCAACAAAAAAGACTCAAACTGCAAAGTATAATAAATCTGAAGAAATACAACACCCTGTAGCTTGAGATCATAAACCTGCAGATGTCTTACTTTATATTTTTGGAGTGTATCTGAGTCATAGCTGCAGCAACATCCCTAAAAGTTTATTCATTTCCCTGAACAAACCTGAAAGAGCCAAATCAAAGGGCAGAACTTCCCGCAGCACGAGTCCCTTGTTGCAAGTTAAATCAGGCTTAAAACAGCACTGCTATAAACCGGAAAGAGTGGCACTTTATTATAAATAGAAGTGTCTGCAAATGTGGACTGAATATAATGAGCGCTAGCAGCACACTCGTGTCCCGTTCACGTGTCACAATCTTCCCTGACTTCCCAACCGCTCGTCAGTGCATCTGCAAACTGCGTGATGTCGGTCAATAACTCATTAGACTGGTTGTTTTGAATCAGTCTGTATGGAACAGATCCCTCAGGGAAGCTGATTGATTTGTAACATTGTGACGTCTGTTTTGTGGCACTTTTGTGGCCCTAAGTGCGTCTCAATGTGACATTGGTAACGAGGCTGTCAACAGAATCAGATGACAATGTGACAACGCGGTGGAAGTGTACTGACAAACCTGCAGAGAGTTATCACCACATTCTGCAGTTTCACTCAATTCCACAGAGCCTTTTAGCAAGTTTCAAGCAATTGTTTAGGTGCAAAACCACAAATTTACTGTTTTAGCTCACTCTAAACACTCTCATAACATTGTTTACAGCTGCAGGAGGCAGCTGTTTTCTTGAATAAAACTTCTAAAATCCCACTGTACACTACAGCACCAAACAGACGACAGACATGGTTATGAGGGGTGATTGCTAAGTTTGTGGCCTACAGTAAAAGGAGATGAGATCAACGTGTTGAGTGATTATGCAAAAAGTATTTCTTTTTTGGGAGTCTGAAAATTGCAATTCAGCACTGTCTGGAAAAACAAACAACAACAGCCGACATGCCGTCATCTCTCTCTGCCATGTTTCAATTCAGTATCCCTTCAGTATTGAAACGCTGCCTACATGTTTTAACTGACCTCCTTGGGTGAGCTCTTGAGATGCAGGTAGCTGACGACTGGACAGAGACTGATTTTGTCCATTAAAACCTCATTTACACCTGTTACTAAAATGGGTTCTGTATCTGGGTAAGCTGTACTGCGTAATGTTGCTAATGACGGTGAACTGGTCTCTGTAAATAAGAGAATGGAGTAATGAGTGGTGTTGGCATGGGGTCTTTTGGCAAAAATGACTGAATGGCAAACTTCAGAGTGAGTCACAGTGTTTTTGACCACATCTGTGAAAAGTTGCAGCCAATGCTGTCATGGAAAAATGGCAACAAACAACATCTATGAAGAAACAAGTAGCAGCTGATGTGTAGTATTACATCACAGGGTACAGAACAGTCCCTTATCTTTTTGGAATAAGTGCAGCATCTGTATGCCAAGGAGTCAGCCAGGTCTGTGTTTGGCCACTGCATTGAGCTGCCAAAGGGACAAAGGCTTCAGGAGGTGGTGTTTGGCTTTGAAGAGTGGTGGAGTTTTGAGAGTGTGGGCCTGTTGACTGGTACATGTGACTGCCTGTTTCAGTGGTAAAGGTTGCCACTTGTTTTTTTGAAGCTGTTTTTGACTGAGAGAAGGTAAATATTATGTGTCTGAATATGTTTTCAAATTATACATAACAAGCTTTATTTTTAACTCTCGAAATCCACACAGACTGCAAACCTGCACCTCCTGCCACTGCCAGATCAAAGCAGCATGATAATAATTACAAGGGGGAGAGACGAGGTGTAACTTTGGCCAACATTAGTTATAGATGCAGACCTCAAAAATAAATAATTCATGCCAAATATTACATGTTAGAATGTTAAATAGACATTAATTAGTGAGACAAAAATAATAACTTCAGGGGCAGAGGCTGAGGATAGAAGGTACTGATCCCTTCAACACCCGACTTTACCTTAATGCTCTGAACATCCTGCAGGTTCAGAGTTAGGAGACACACTGTAGCTCACATGAGGCCTTACAGTAAAACATATGGAGGTGTGGGTGTGGATTAAAGCTGCAGCTCTGAGTTCAATATTTGTGGGTGCCAGCTCTAGTAGTATTCGGGCACTGCAGTGCTTTTCTGCTTATTCTCAGTGCACGTGATGATGGAGGCACGTTTCTGTGGAGGTTATTCTGACTGAAGAGCTGCATCCCTCCATCTCTCCATCACTCACTCCCTCTAGATAAACACAACTTCAGACAACAGTTCAATTATGAAATAGCACATCGTTATTTATGTGTCTACTAAGTTAGAACTCCATCCTCATTGTGTCCTTATATTCTGATTGTTATGCTGTGAAGGTAAAATCCACAAAATATTGTTAATCATTTAATGCATTCATTTTCCTTAAACTAAAAACAATCCTTAAAATAATGCTGCATAATGTTTTCCCCTGATCCTCTGTAAATGCACTTATTCATAATTACAGATGCATAAAGCCTTTTTCTGTTTCCTCATTACAAATCTCACTCAGGGTGTTTGCATCATACACAGTGTTAGTTTGCTAGTTTCCCATGATAAATTGAAAAACTCGCACCATCATACTTTTCTCATGCAAATTCTCATCTCTTCGCTTGTGCATCCCACCTGCATCTCTCTCTCTATCTCTCTCTCTCTCCCTCTCTCTCCTTCTCCCTCTACCACCCCTCTCCTTGCTGCAGTGTGGAATTTTCCAAGCGCAGCAAACGCTGCAGTGCTCAGACTGATGGCGTAAAAGGAAGATAAAAAGGAAGGAGGAAGGAGGTAGGAAGAAGGGTGAAGACCACTTAACACGCATGACAAAAAAAAAAAAGCCTGAGCCATTGTGATGAAGGAGCAGCCGCCTCATCTCCCTCCACAAATTCAGTGGAAAAATACCAGACAGACATAATGATACACAGTCAGTTCAGCAGCAGGGACCCTCAAAACACATTGATGAGGTGAAAAATGTGCAATATTACAATGTGAATAAGAATAGATGATACAGAATCTTCTTTAATACTAATTCTTTTAGAAACATGATGAATTTGAACCAAATGGCTGTATTATCATTGTATTCACATTCTATGAATGAACGTTGCTAATACACTGCTGTTATCTATAGCTGTTTTGAGACATATATATAAAATAAATATTTTAAAATCTAAATATAAGGCATAGAAATATAGCTTACATTATGCAGGCTTGTTTCTAAGGACTTAAACATGTACAGTGTTTTGGTGCAACACAGACAAATGACAGTATTAATAAACTTTGACTAAACAAACACACAGTGCTGTGATCAGCAGAGGGGCAGAGCTAAGGCAAACATTTCCTACTGCTGCAGCTGCACATCGAAGGTGCTGAACTAGTGAAACACAAATTCACCTTTGTAACAAATCAGATGCAGGAAATGTAGCATGTTTGTAAGTGAGATTAGCACTGACCGCTATTGTTCATTAAAAAAGCTTCTACAAAACAAGACAATGATCACTTCCTCCTTTTTCTGATAGTGGATCAGTTTAAAATGTTGCAGTAATGGAACAAGCAGCAGCCAAAGTGTGCCGTTAAATGAAGGCAGCATGTAACAGGTTGCAAAACTCCTAATTTTCAGCATGAAAACCAACTTATGATCATGATTGCTCATAAAAGATAGAAAAAAGGTCAATTATTTCCTGACTTTTTATTAAAATTATGATATTTTTCTTATGCCTCCAAAATTCTAGGACCTTTAGTAATAAGCTGCAATTACTTTTACCAGGTCAGAAATCTCTGGATTACAACTTTGGCTATCTCTCTCTAAATGTCGCAGGTCCACCAGACCTTAATGAATTGATAATATCAGCCTATCCTTTGTAAAAACCTAACAACCTGGGGTAGCTCATTAGTTTTAGCATGAAATCATAGATTAATTAATTATAATTGATTCACTATTATGTCTGGTGTGGTTTAAGTTTTGGGAAAACCTTCATAACCTGTCTAAAACTACTGTCATGTTATGGGCCAAAACAATTAGCCTATTCTCAATGGACAAGTTTTGAATGCGCAGTTTTAATTTAATTTACTGAATTTGGTGTTAAAAGACAATATCGAAGGCAGAATACACAGAGTGGTTAAAATGTGGATAACAAATAATGAATGAATAAAGAGTCTTCATACCAGACAGCTGCATTACTCTGGTCTCGTGATTTTCCTCATCTCAGCGCTTTATAATGGGAATCTTATTGCTTCCTCTTTGTTGGTCTGACCTATTCCATGAAATTCCCAAATGTATTAAGAAGTAGTTTCTGTGAAATGAGTGTTGTTGTTTCACATCTCTTTTTAAGCATTTGAAAGAGTAAGAAATCTCTCTGGAGGCCAGTAAAATAAAGAAATGACTCTCTGCCTCAAACTTCTCATCCTTTTCCCTCAGTTAATGCAACCATTTACAGATTATTGTAATATTATAAAATACACTAACAGAGTGAAATCGGAGGATGTGTGTTAATTATCAGCAGTGGGGAGAAACTGGCTGTTAAGGACGAATGATGGTCCCAGCAGTTGATCTGACAAATAGTCATGCCAGAGTCATACTGCAGCATCTTTGGTGTGAAAGCGGAGGAGGTGATTGAAAATGTGTTTATAACGTTCTGTGATGACAGTGCGGCAGTAGGCTTCTGTGGTAATGGCTGCGGTTGAGGTCATTTGGTGGGCAAATGACTGGGCCGGGTTTTTGCTGCAGTCTGTCGGGACAGCGTGAGAATGATGACGCTGTTATAAGTGGAGAGGGAGAAAGGGAGTGTAGATGCCTGTGTGCGTTACCACACCTCAGATCATTGCTCTACGTCACCAGTGGTGTGTGGGGTGACATCAGATACCTGCTGCGGGACTGTTCAAGAACTCTCCAGTAACCTCAGCAGGGACATGTACATACTGTACTTATACACAGAAGCAGAGTTTATACCCTCTCTCATACACTTAGTATAAACCTTGACTACAAAAAAAAAAAACACTTTTCTTCCTGTAGTTGGAGTACACTTATCCACAAAGAATGTTCTTTAACACAATCTGCGTTTGAAATGGTAAAAAACTGTTTCACCCTACAGGCTGAGGGTCTTGTTGAAGATCCCCTCCACTCAAAAATGCGTTTTTCTTATGTTTACGTGCCCTAAAATGTTAGACCTTGACTATACAGACTTATATTTGTTTGTCACTGCAGAGATGATTTCACATTCCTCTACCAAAGGTATAGATGTCTGTGCACTTCCCTATAATCTTAACTTCAAATGTCTTTATTTTTTATGTATAAAAAAAAAAGCTTAAAAACAGTTATAATAGTATCAGAGTATTTTTTCACACTTTAAAACAGGAACTTTGAAGAAGTTTGCACTGAGCTTACATTGCACACTCTGAATTCTGCAACAAAAAGTAAAGTAAATAGATCAGGGGATACAAAATAATATGAACCAACTCAAAAAATTGGATTGGAAATGTTAGTTTGATTACATGGCAACAAGCCCAGCTTGTTTTCTTCCAGAGAAATGGGTTAGAGGTGTCCGCCAACACTCCCTATGGGTAAAGCATTGGCAACAGCTTGACTTAACATTAATTAGGCCAGACTGACATGTATGAGTTTCTATTCAGGGTAACAAGCATCAACCAGCATTGACATGCGTGAGAGAAAGCTCAGCCACTCCTCTCTAAATTCCCCCTATCGTTCATTGCTCTCTCTCGGTCTCCTCTGGTGCCAAAATAAACCAGATCCAGTGAGCCTTAGTGACAAGGGGGGTTTTATGGGAATCCCTGAGTGTCCTGGGACCTGGGCCAGAGTAGGCCACTGCCACAGGTGCCACTCATCTGTCTTTGTATGCAAGCTAGGGCACACTGTCAAAACAAACCCAAAGAGAAGAGGAGGAAGGTTAAAAGGTTGCAGTTGGGTAATCAGCTAAAAAAACACAGCAATTAAGAAAATCATGAGGAGCAAATAAAGCATGATAACATCAGAAAGTCTCCTGTACCCACCCTGAACCTATCAACTATTAACACAAAAAATAATGTATCCTTTTCTCCAATGAGCTCTATAGGAATGTATCTTCAGTGTCCAGAAGTTTCAGCCTGTCTGACTCAATTAGTGTGATGGAATAATCCCAGGGGTTGCATAACCCTGACCCCAGAGTCCACCATCACGACTCATCGGTAAATCCCAGAGATCAGGGGAGGGATCGCACAAAAGGAGGACAGAAAGAACAACGAAGAGACAGGGTGGAATAAAAGGGAACAGTGGATGTAGAGCTGTTCGTCTAGCAGACAGCAAAGGGCGTGTGGCCTTTTCTGAGAGCACAGACTGGGTGAGAACACTGTAGCTGCAGACCGAGGGCACTGCCAGGAAAGAGAGAGGCTTAAGCTGTGAAAACAAGTGTCAACGCAAGCTCTCAAATGAATGCTGTGTCTGTTTGTCTTGCGTTGTCATATACACAAAGGTGGCAGGGCCAAGAAAATGAATAAAGTGAAGAGTAAATTATATTAGCAGGAGCTGCAATGGAATGATAATAAAAAGAGGCAGATGAGATGTCAGGAGATTTTCTCACCTAATCCCTTCTTCCCACCTATTCTCCCTAATGGGGCACAGAGTGTTTAAAGACAAGTTCTGCCAAAAAAAAAAAAAGAAAAAAAAAGCTGAGAACTAGGGCAGGCCTCCCTGGGCAAAGAGGTAAACTATCTGAGAGTGTTTGAAGAGGAAAAAATGAAAAGGAGCAACCTAGTTTCTTGTTAGGTCTTACAACATGGAGAGAGGGCCGGTGAAAGTAACCTGCAGAGACAAAGCTAAAAACAGCCCAGCCTTTTTATTAGGAGAGAAAGAAAAAAATTACAGCCTGTGCCAGAGGATGGGACACATTTGCTGTGAAGGAGAACAGCTTAAATATAGCCTCAGAAAAAGGAGGAGTAGACAGAACTCTTATGAGCTAATAACTTTGTTCCATAGGTTCATCTCTTGGAACATTATCTTCTCTCGCTTCTGCGTACGAGATACCTAATATCCTATGTCAGGTAGTGAACATATGTATTTATACCCTGTGACCCCAAAACACTTAGATTGCAAGAAATGATCTCTGAAAACATATTATATAATGTCAACAAGCATATGATGGTCCTGATCTTAAAGGTATTAATCTAAGGCAATTTATAGATATGCAGAAAAAATCAAAAAGAGTAAACTGAACACTTTGTAGTTATATCTATTTTACTGTAAAAATTTGCCCATCCACCCCAAATGAGTGTTTCTCGGGCAGCCAAACAGCATTAAAAAGCATTTTATTCACCTGTCAGATGTCTAACAGGTAGGGCTGCATAATTTCTGCAGTTTATTAAACTGATATCAGACATTAGCAGCAACATCAACCAAATGTGTGGAAGTAAGAAAGTAAGGAGGGTTTAAACTTTTCACTCAAACTCTATTTCTTTACTAAAATATCTCTCTTACACTTAATGTGATTAAATAAGCAGACCACTGTGAATACCCAAGAAGAGACTATCTGAAAATATGCACCCTTATCCTGATATTACCGCCTCGCTCTCCTTTCTTTTTTTACCCTGCCTCGAGTGTGGGCATTTGGAGCAGCTAGCAACCCTTTAAACTTCTGACATCGTCAAAGTCAGAAGACAGAGGTCAGCAAAACTTTGGATATTTACACACGCATGACTCCATCTCCCCTTACCAATCCTTACGTCTGTGTCCCTTCCCACTTCATTCTCTCCATGCCACACCCTCCCTGCCCCTAAAGAGCGTTGGAGCCCACAGAGGCCAACAAGGAATTCCCTCGAGTGTACCTTACATAAGATGGAGGTGAAAAGTGAGATGTCTGATATCTTGTCACCATCCAAAATCAACACCCAACTTTCTTCTTGCTTTGGAAAGCCATCACCACAGGGAGCACACGAAAGCACGAGCAGAGGGTCGGCCCTGTCAACCCTTCTGACATGAGCTGCACACAGTCATTCGCTTACATAAGAATCAGGGAAAGTGAGCTATGTCTGCAAGGCAGAGCTGCAAAACTCCTATCAAACACACTGAGGCCAGAAGCTGATTCTTTGCAGATTTACAGTCACCACCCCTGTCTATACATCCCCGGTCTACTTATCCATGCCTCAGCAGAACTATTTTTAGCCCCCCACCCATAGTGGTTAATGCTACTTCACAAACAGGGCACATAAAATACATGAAGTTCAATATTTAAAAATAATAGTCTAGAGTGGAAATAACAATAAAAAAGTGTGACCCCACAGATGACACTGGCACATTGAGGCTGCATGATGATCCTTTTTCCACTCGCCTTAATCCATGCACGGCTTTTCAGAATGCTGCCAAGCGCCAATGGTCTATTTCAGTGGGAAAACTTTTCTCACAGGCAGTAGTTATCTTCATGCCAAACAGTCTGTAGTTCGCCGCACAAAATGGACCTGGGGTTGCCTTCTTCCCTGCATGTAGATCTGCAGGGAAGTGGGTGAGAGAGGGGTGAGATGACCCCTACATCGGGAAGCAGAAAAAGAAGAAACGCATCCGCCATCAGCTCTGACCGTTTTCTTGTCTTACAAGCAGCTTGCAACATCTACATTAATCTGTTCAGTTTTATGATGAAAGAAAGTTGTGCTATTGCACTTCGTGATCATTTCATATTAAATGTTGAGGCTTATAAATAGCCCTGAGTGTTTGGCACTCCAGACCGAGTGGTGCTATCTGTGACACTGAGAGGGGAATTAAATCCTGGCATGTTAAATTGGCTCTTAACCTTTTTGCTTTCCTGTGTATGACTTCACCCACCCGTGTGTCTGCATGAGCAACGGACTGAACATGAGAATGAAAATATCCCTCAGATGATAAATTAAATTTGAAAATAACAATTAAAATATGTATGCCAATGCAGTTGTTTACTTCAGATTTTTTTTTTTATTGGAGTTCATGATTAAAAGAAGTAAATATAGCAGCTTCAACAGCAAACTCTATTCAGGCTGCCTGAGATCTGTGATTTATTTTCATGAATAAAATAATGTTGCAAAACACCCTCCCCTCTCTGCTCTTTTCACAGATCACACCCACTGGGTAATATTTATTCAGTGAGAGATTCTTTAAATGGGATAATTATGTATAATATATTTAAGGCCATCTAATACTGAAATGCCTTAAGATGATGACTCTGAACTGGGCTGGATTAAAATAAATAGCTAGCCTGTAATTGCAAGTCTACCGTACCTTCAGTGACAAGCACAGGCAGGAGCCTTAAAAAGTTCGTTGCATTTTAAACTTGTGATATACTTGCCGTTAATTGAACCTGGGATCGCTGTCACATTTTATCTCCCTCCTCCTCAATGTGAGCTCTTAAAAGAAGGCAAGCGAGTTCAGCGACTTGCTCCTGTTACATAAAACTCATTTCTTGTGTGCTGACACTCTTCAAGGGACCTCAGAGTTAGAAATCAGCTTCTGATTGAGTTTTACAGTTATTACTTATTATTATTATTTATTATTTATTTATTTTTTACACATGTTTAGCATGGCTCCTTGAGTAACTATGCAGAAAGTTTGAAGTTTATAACTTTTTAAAAGTTTCTATTTTAAGTCTTTGAAATTGCAAGTTAGGACTGTCTGAGAAAATGGTCAATTTCAGCCTGACGTGCAGACATCTGATACCTTCGTCTCAAGGGTTCACCCAAGGAGGTGCAGTGACAAGATAACTCCTTCTAGGCCATGAACTTATCAATCACTCCATGAATGTCTGTACTGAGCAAGGCAGTTCATTTGGTGTAGCTAGACTATTCAATTTGTTGATTATTCTTAATTCTTAGCAGGAAAATCCTGCAGTATTCTGTGGACCATACATGTTCTATAGATATTTTAAATCAGAAGCTAAAATAAAAATTATACACAGATCTTATTATTGTAGATGTTTCTAGTTTATTTAAGATTTCCATGTTTTTTAGTGTTTTTTTAAATTATTTTGAAAACATTACAGTTGCCTTCAGCACTGTGACTGACATGGGATTTCTCAACAGCTTAGTCTGTGCACAAGATGTACTGTGTTTTTGCAGGTATGTTTACATATGACATGTTATATATGACATGCTATATCTCTTCAGACACTCCTCATCTGAGAGAGCTCACTTTGCATTCCTAGACTCATTCCTACAAATATATTATCTCCATCATTTACATTTTCGTACAGATGTTACAGATCAATTCAACTATTTTTTGGGGGTAAATTACTTAAAAGCATAAATCTGAACATGTAGTATGTTGCTTCTGCTGTTCCACTGGACAGGAGTCGAACTGGTGTTTACATCAACCTTCAAATCACAGCTGGATCCACACATCACAAAGGCTTTCTGTGCTGGTACAGGAGCTGCAGTGCTGCAGGTGTTACTTGATAGTTTGTGTCTGGGCTCCTCGGGGCCTGAGCACTTCACTTATTCATCCTAACCCCTTAACCTTGTGTTCTAAGATGCAGGGATGTGGTAATCTGAAACCAGGCAACCTCTGATGTGTATAGGCTCAAAGGATCGAGCGGGCCACTAAACACCACAGAGCACCTCACAAGATCAATGTGCCCGCGTCTGTCGGCGAGAGAAAGATAGAATGAGTTCAGAAAGATAATAATAACGACCCATAAGGCCATTTTTGAGACCCCCCGAGAGAAATAGTAAGAATAGAGAGAAATGATCTCATCCACATTGACCTCAGTTATGTTCCAACACGTGCAACACATGAGGACCTCAAGGGGGTGACAATTATCCTGATAATTGGAGCACCGTTGCTGTAAAACACTGATTTTAGCAGAGGAAACTAATTTTAAAGAAGATAAATCAGAATCTAGCCCAAAGTCAAAATGTTAATAGAAGCCAATGGAGCAGGCCTTTTTCTGGCTAGAGTGAAGGTTTCTTTAGAAAATAGAAGCACAAGCTCTAAAAAAGTTTTCAGGGGGGCTGATCATAAAATATTTGAACCAGAGGATTCTAATTAACAAACTTGTAATGTCTGTTTCCAATTGCTGTGTTTCATGAGACGATGCATCACCGTCTACTTGCAGGAGTGTAGTCCAGTCCTTTTTGATGAACTTAGCCAAAGACAACTGAGCTCTCAGCCAACTCTCTCCCTCTTTCCCTGGCTCAAGAAACCGTCTGGTCTGTGTAAACAGAGCCAGGCCACTTGAATATATGACATTAGCTCTACATAAACACAAACAGGATGGAGGATGATTGGTAGCCTTGCAAAGATGCGGTTGCTTCACCTGGTGTTTATAAAGCCTCACATCTGCTGAGCTGACAGTCCCACCGCACTTAATGTCACCTCGCAAGGGCCGAGCCAAACCCTGCCACTGACTCCCTGCTGGCCACAGGTGTTTAACAGATGACTCTCATGTCTCCACGAATCCCTGAAACATCAGAGCAGGAGCATCACAGGGATTTGGCTGGACCAGACTCCCTATCATCAGAGGACTTAGAGGGATCATCAACCGTTTATCTATGTTCTGTCAAACAATGCGCAGCCGGGTGAGGGATTTGAAAAATGGTTTCTTTCTGCTGGAGTCAGTGCTGAGTAAGAATGAGCCAACACCCTTGTTGTGTGCTCTCCTTATCTGAGCAACAGGACACAGCTTCGAGAAGAACACGTTGATCCAGGGGTCACAGCAGCAACAGTCACCACCCGACATATCGCAGCAGCCTCACAGACCAGCAGTCTTATATGGTTCATTCTCAGGCTATAAATAAAGATTGTGCATTGGTCAATGGGAATTCTTAGCCTCATATAGACGGCCTAGTACTGCACGTCCTCCTGAGTATGACTGCAGCACTGTGGCATGAGTGTCACTGGATCAGATTATGCTGCTGTCCATCAACAAATGGAAAACCAAGTGAGGAGAGAACAGAGAAAACCCGATCAATGCCTCCTCACAAAGGACATCTCTGTATTGCTACAGTCCTATTTGCCAGTGCAGCAGTGACAGCAGCTGACACTGGATCAGTTGCTAACCTCCTGGCCATCATACAACAGAGGGCGCAGACCAAACATGCTGGCATCCTCCCAGCTTTCCAGAGGTGTTTCAGCTGTTCATTCTGCAGGGCGCGGCTTTTACATTGTAGTACTCAAAGGATATTTATCATTCTTAAACTGAATCCATGTCTAGAGCACAAAAACACACACGCTTAACACGCTAAACACCACCTATTAACATTACAAAAGACAAGAGCTCTACATTCTTGTGATATAGGTGGTCAGTCTGTTTTTTGAGTATATTAATCTGAAGTTCAGCTGAGATTAAAAAAAAAAACAACAGATAAAACAGCTGTCCTCCACTCTGGGATCTAATATACTCTTTTTCTTCAAGAAAATGTAAACTGTTTTTATTTTTTTAACTCTATACCAGATTACAAAAGGAAAGAGCTGCAGTTATGCTCAGAATAGAACTTAACTGCACCTTTCACTTTACTGTTTGTAGCTGACAGGAAACATTTGAGCTAATGATTGTAATCCTGAATTTGCTTAACTTCCTGCTGTTTTCCACATCAGTTACCTGCAGGGAAAATACAGCCATGTTTTCAAAGACGCAGATCTAACACTTAAACAATGGAGAGAAATGCCCCCTCAACTAAGAACAAAAACTAGAAAAGTGAAAGGAAAAGTAAAAAGAAAAGGGAAACTTGACTAGGATTGTTTTGCCCTGATATTTATTTATTTACACAACAGATTTGGTTTCCTATTTTTTTTTGTCTGTCTGGGATGAAAATACATCAGACAAGAATTGCTGGAAGAACACCAAGATCTCCCGTGCCACCCCCCGTCTGGTTATCTACCACATTTTTGAGAATGGAAAGATTTTTAACAATGGACCGACTGTTCTCACTGTTTTTCACAGCCCTGAGGAACCTAATAACATTTCCTGAAGTGCCTTCGGTTTGTGAAATAACTGAACAGATTTTTTTTTTTTTTCCCCCCTTGTCTGCATTATCTTTACAGCTGAGCACTGTGTCCGGTGGCAGCGTTGGAAAGACCTATGCATTTTTTTCTA
>JAPZDY010000012.1:14957657-14978100 GCA_029783645.1 Ctenochaetus hawaiiensis | reverse complement strand
AACTATTTCATATCAATCCACTTTGAATCAGAAACTGTCCAAACAATAAACAAAAGTCTAGCAGAGTCATATGCTGTGATTCAAAAACCTGTTGCCACTTATCCCAAAGGCTTTTTCAGTGAGTGGTGATGAATTTCCAGCATTTAACCTGTGCAAGTTATTCACACCATTACATCACGCAAATGAGGTGACATGGCAGTCGAGTGAGTCAATCAATTTCCAAAACAATGTAATGTCATAACAAATCAAGGGGCTGCACTGGCGAAGGCAAGTTGGCACAGAGCAGGACATAAAATATAAACTAGGGCATCCACTTCTGAGAATTATTGAATATTAAAACACAGCAGGTTTATTGTCCTCTGAGGTGCAATTATACTTCTCTGGAATGTATTCACAAGACAATTAATTGCTGACTGGGTAAACGGATAGCCAAATGAGCCAAGACAAGCTGTCTTGTTCAACTACATTTTTTGCCAAAGATCCCTGTGACAACACCCCTATTTCAGTGTACCGTCTCAATATATATAAAAAAAACTATTTTCCCACTGGCCAGACCTCTGTCAGGCAGAATATGAGCAAGCAGGCATATAAGAGAACTGCTGAGTGCTCAGATATACCTGATATGATATAGATCTCTTTATCTTTGTCTTATGTAAAGCAACTTAAGTGCTTTGTTATCTTAAAATGCTTCACAAATAATCTTGCAAAAAACATTTATTTAACAGAAAAGTGATTTATTTAATATAACTTTACATACAGACACTAAAATCATCATCATTTGTAGCTTGAGTGATTTGCGATTGCCCTAGATGAGCTTTTCTTATACATGAATCCTACAACAAAATATGTACAAAACAGCACAAAACACATGACTTTACCGTTCCCTCTTGAATTTCAAACATATTATGTTAAATATATGTTTGGTTCAACATATATGGAAAATGGCTGCAAGTACATTTCCAAGCGTTGACTCTTAAAGGTTCAGTGTGGAGGATTTAGTGGCATCTAATGGTAAAGTTGCACAGTCTAACTGATTTTCCCTTTACTCAACTTCTTCTCAGCATTCGGGAGAACCTACTGAAACAAAACTTCACAAAGCCCGAAAGGCTCTCTTCAGAACCAGAGTTAAGTTCATCTGTTGACTGCAGAAACATGGCAGACTCTGTGGGAGAGGAGCCGATCTCTCTGTACATATACATATTCTATGCTAATATTAATTCAATTCTTGTTTTGGTGATAATACAACAATTCAACATTAAATTTATGAATGGTATTATTGATGTTACATAACTAATATCTGTCATATTCTGCTAATAGATTGCCTTGTATTTTACACAGTTTTTAACTATTTTGTAGCTCATTTGTGTTGATCTTACTACTCCATGAACCAATCCTACAGTAAGACCAGTGATGTTTTGTTCTTTTACACCAATTCATTTGTCTATTGCAAATATAGGTATCATGTCATTACAGAAAAAAAACATAAATTGTAAAACTGTACTCTTTTGTTAAGATTCACACCAAGTAGGTGTCCTGTAAAAATATTTTAAAGCTTTGACCTTTCATCCATCTTATTAAAAACATGACTGCCTGAATTGTATATCACATTAATCTTCTCTATCTTTAAGCAAAAACTATGTTTCGATGCTAAAACTTACTAACTAATGTGGTTGAATTCCCTGAGATTAGATGCAGTCTGGATTGTTACTTAATTTGTAAAGAAGCGATTCAGTAGAGGGAAATAATGGACAACACTGCCCTCTGGTGACAATTTATGCGACACACTGTCCTGTTAGTGTAAAGTGCGAGATTTTATTTATTTTTGAGAAGATTTTTTTGATAAAGCATTGACTGTATTTCCCTATTTTGACGGGAAGTGACAAAATCACCTTGTTGTTTTAAGTTGCTTTTGTTCTATTGCCACAGACATTAAAAAGGGAGAAACTTAAGACACGTTGTCCCACGTGCTTTTCTCACCCACAGCCCTCAAGTAATTTTTTTAAGTAAATGCTGGAATATGACAGCTTTACAAAAGTACACACCTTGGCTGACGTCCGTGCTTGATTTTGCTTGATAAATGCTTCATAGTTTTTGGTATGAGGCCAGTTTTTACACAGAAGGCTACATGCTTGAAGTACAACACTCCTTGAGTTTGTCATACTTTTAGACTCAAGTCAGAGAGAAAAGCTGCATATTGATTTAGCTAATTCTGTGATAGTTTTTTTAAAAAATTTTTTTACTTTTGTTATCTTGTAGATGAGAAAGGTTTGCTTTATTTTTTAAAAAACCCATGTGGCGTGAAGGTAAAAAAAAATTCTTTTCTGAAACTTATCCATTTTGTTCACGAACATGTCAGCTTTTGTAATAACCACACACCTACCACTGAGCATGTCTTCAAAATTAGATCCGAGCAATTACGGAAAAAGAAACACCCACTTGCTGCCGAAACCCGGGATCGAACCAGGGACCTTTAGATCTTCAGTCTAACGCTCTCCCAACTGAGCTATTTCGGCGCACACACTCATGGTATTTCCTCAGGCAACTTATCACAATAATTACGGTGAAACAACCCACGTTCTCAAAACTTTAATTTGTTAAAACGTCAGAGCAGCTACCGTGGAAAGTCAAGCCACTCTTTGCTAGCATCACAGCTCTGCTAACACTACAGGTCCACGTCTACAAGCCAGAGTAAGGAGAGGCTTTTAAAGTTTCTTACCAACAGAGACCTCGACCTCCGAAGACGAAAATGACGATTTCGGCAAACAGGAAGCTTTGCCATTGGAGGAGACTGTGGAAATGGTTGAACATTGCAAGTAGCGTTACAGACTCCTTCATTTAGACGTACTGAGCGACCATAACCCTTTAAACACAAGATGGCGCCATTGGTAACCATAAAACTTGACTCACTAATCACCGTGAGCCTCTGTCCTCAGAAAATAACTATAGATTATTTATATAATCCTACAGGGCTGTGACTGACTGAAATTCGTGATAAACTGTTATTATCTTCCTCATTTTCTTTTAGTCTCTTTCCTGTTTCTTCCTTGTCGTGGATGTCATACACATTGTGATAAGCCTCTTTCTCAACCTGTCCTTGCTTAGGTACTTTTAATTTAAAGATATAAATAATAAAGATATTGTAAATAAAAGGTTAAATTTGTATGATTCTGAGTAATTGTTGTACTGCATAGTACCTGTTCACTTCCTCAAGCCAAAAGATTTACTTAAGCAAAAAGCATTTCTACCATTATGTCAACAAGCATGTAGGGAAAGCAGGCATCCTCCTGAATACAAAGATGTGCAGTGTAAAGAGAATATCAGCCATTTCTAATGTTGTATTTAACATAGGTAGACTTATTTTTGAACACATCAGGTCTGTTTTGATTAAACAGTTTGGCATCTGATAACATTGAAATCTGTCAAATATTGTTCAGATTAGATGGTTTCCAAAGAACTGAGACAAGCAGGTACACTACATCATGTCAATGCACCTTCAGTGTATCAGTGTTTACTCCCATCCATAACTGAGCTCAGACTGTGGCCAAAACATTTGTCAAAGTCACTATTGGTTGAGTTATTCTGCCATATGTCAAAGAAAAGAGGGGGCTCAACATTTGTTGACTCTTCTGACTTATGACTTGTGTGTATTTTAGGCACGTAGATGTAAGGACAGTTTCACAGTATAGCTGCCAGGAGCAATACTGTAGGACTCGACTGAGCCAACATTGGTAGAAAACGGCAAAGCTTGCTAATCTTATCATTCTGCACTTAGTGTTTTTTCTCTTTTTTCTAATGAAGCTCTGCAGCGATGCAGTGCTGTCCTTTTATTAGTCATAAGATGTCCTGATGCCAGCTTCTGTGCCTCACTTCTCTTCTCTCTTACCCCCTAATCTTCCCTCCATATTGCCTCCCTCTCTCTGTTTCTCTCTCTCTCTCTTTTCATCCCTCTTTCATGTTTTTGTTCCTCTGTCATCCCCCAAGGTGACTTTCCTTCTTTCACAGACACTGCAGCTGTTCCTCGCTTTGTTCTTGAGGGCCTGAGTGTGGATAAGAGATGAGAGAGATGCAGACGGACGGAATAAAGAGAAGGAGAACCAAGGGAGGAAATGAGAGTGTGAGAGGGGAGGGGACTGATGAGATTATCAAGCAGGATTGAGGAATCTACGATGTTGATTCACCGCTCAGATCGGCAAGGCAACAAACACTGCTTCATACACCACATGCGCAGAAATATCTGTTCTGGTAACATCAAGAGTTTGAGCTGTCTTGACAGATGCTTACCTTACTAACAAGTTTCATCTTCATTAGTACTGGTGATTAGTGCAGTTGTCACATCACAGAGAGGCGCAGTGAGGGTACACTACAGTCAGCACTAAATACTGCAAGTATCTGGGACAGAGTTTCTAAATTTAGGGATCAGAGAAACAGGGAGCGGAAATGGGAGATGAAGAAAGGGAGGGACAGCTGGAAAAAAATGAGACAGATTTGGACAGTATGGTCTGAAGGAAGACGGATGGAGGAATTCCCAAGTTACACTAAAAAGATGAATTCAAGCAGTTCTCTTTTGAGACGGTACAAATATATCTGAATTTCTGATGAAAGCCCAGTGAAAAACTGTCTCCTGAAAGGGCTCTGATGCATAACAAAATAGACATATTGTGAATTCTTAGATAGTCCACTCAGAGACATTATTATGTGCAGAGAGTTGGCTGACCTTCCAGTCTGCATTTTTCTGGAAATTTATTCTGATTTGGATTATTCAGTCTTTGGTTGTCGCATGCAGTGAAAATGATGTAGGTGTAAAACTGAAAAATAATCATTTATTCTTTTCAGTACTTCTCTTAGTTCTTTTTTCTTAGCTATTTAAAAGGTAAGACGAACAAAAGACACCCTTAAATGTATTCCGAGTATTATAGCAGATAAAATGAATCTTAACAGACATAGAAAATGGATTTTCCTGTATAATTTTCCAATAGGTAATAATCAGTTTTTGAAAATCCACAACCGGTACATGAAATGTCTATGAACTGACACAGTGAACTGAGAGAAAGATCAATTCTTAGATCACCTTTTAATACAGATTCCCTTCTGCTCTATATAATTACACATAATATAAATCTTATACAATACTAATAGTTCTCTATACACGTGATCATAAATGTACAGTACAGTGTACACACATACAGTATCAACACAATTACATTTATATCTCTTTACAGTAACTTTCCAACTCCCTCAGAGTTTATAACAATGGCTGATTTTCTGTCCGGCAGATGATTGTGAACAAAAGAAAAAAAAAATCTTTTTCTTATTTTTTTTTTTTTGTTTTTTTTTGACTAAACCAAAACAGACATTTCAATATTTACATCCCTGAAAAATGTACATGAATACACAAGAATTATTAGCTTCTGTCTGGCTCACAAAGAGTGTAAAAGGGGTGAGGATGGAGGAGATAGCCCAAAGCCCAAGGAATTCTGCAAGACTTGAGCCCATGTAAAGTTTAAAGTGAACTCTATATCTACTCACTGATGTAAATCTTTACCTACTGAAACAACCATAGTAATACAACAGCTGATTGAGGGCTGGTTTGTTGTTCTATGTCCAGCACATTTGGAAAAGAGACATGAAGCCCTGAGGAGAAAGAGAGACACAGATATAGCGTAACATGTCCAGGACTCAGTCCAGAAAATGCCAGAGGTCAGTCTGCCTCAGCAGTCTTGCAAAGTGCTGTCCAAAAGCAGTGACTCTGCTCTCCAGAGCAACAAAGAGCCAACACAAGGAGACGTCCTGTGTCAGAAGTTGGGAAATCTCTTGTTTAAGATGCTAGTGTACCTGCAGTGACTACAGAGTCAGTTTTCACAAAAGGTCGCCCTTTGATTTTCACTTACAAACTGAAGTGATACAAATTCAGCACTATTACAGTAGCCTGTGTTGTTACAATTGCTCCACTAGTTTTATTTTATATTAATGCTAATAGTCAGAATATTAAGTCTCCTGTCCTCTCTCTCCCCCACTGTTATTTAAACCACACATAGAAATCCAAAAATTCTGTGTTCACATTATCTTTGTTCATATCCTAGAGGTCATTGCTTTGCACATGATTTATTGCACATAATCATGGACACACACGCTCATGTATTCATTTACACACACACATGCGCACTTGCAAACATCCAAACACAATTACACGTCCTTCCCTACCTCATCGTAGCTGTTACTCTTACAGCTTATTCAATGAAAGTTAAAAATAAAGTCATGCCTTTTATCTTTAACTTGCACACATTCTTCTAAAACATGGTGCTTACTGGAAATGAAATCTGAACCTGTTTTTTGCAGTTTCCTGGTAGTTTCATATGAGCCTGTAAACTTTGAATCTGAACGCTTACCTCCCTGCAGTTACTTTGCTATACCGTAGAAAGTATGTGCAAACACTGTCATTCTGATACATTGTTGTAAACATACAGCAGGACATTCAGCACCATGATAATATATAAATAACTTAATTAAGGCATGAAAAAATAATGGAAAAAAGAGAAACATAGACTTCCATTAATGTTTTTCTCACTGAGAATATCTGTGCAGGTAGTTATTGGTGTGCTTTCACAGATAATTACTAAATATAGGTCAATGTGCATTAAATATGTGTGTGAGTGTTTGTGTGTGTGTGTGTGTTTGTTTGTCTATCTGTCTGTTTGTGCATATGTACATGCACATGCAAGTTGAAAGTGCACGCAGGAACAGTAATGTATATATTTGCTCTTATCAAACCCTTATCCTACACATATGGGGTATGCACTAGTGTTTTCAGTAGCCATGGCTATAGTGTTGCCATAAAGCTTGGCCAGTATTGCCATGGAGACACAGTGGCCACCTTGACAGTCAGGAAATAGACTAATGAGGGCAGTATAAGACAGCATAAAGCGGGCTCTAATTAGAGCTCAGGACTCATCTGTCTCCACAACTGCATGGAACCAGAGGTCATGGAATTTGTCCTAACCTTTGTAAATTAACTGGTTCTCATTTTTCTCACACTCATGCATGAATATACACACGATTCATCTCCTGCAAATTAGTAAGATGCATACAATACTTCGAATTCACACACCCACGCACACATCCACACACACACTCACACATACGAGCACACTCTAAAGATCCGCCTCATTCCCTCACTGCCTCTGTGAGGCATCGATCAGTGCCATCACTGGCCTCCACCCTTGGCTTGCGAGTCTTCCGCTGGCCTCCCCCCTCCACCCAGGAGTTATGAATAACAGTCCCCCCACTGGGAGCTGGGTCCACCTGCAAAAGGGACACTACCCTTTTCTTGACACGTGTTTTGAGGGCACGGCGCAGCTTCTGCCTGGTAAAAGCATAGAGCAGAGGATGAAAAATGGTGGTTCCATAAGCCATCGCCAAGAAGCAGAGCCGCAACCGCACCAGGCCGTCGCTGGGACCCAGACACAGGATCAGGACATTGACTGCAGACAGAGGGGCCCAGCAGCCAAGGAAGGTGGATATGATAATCAGGGACATTTTTAGGACACGCCGTTGACGCTCTCGACGGTCTCTGTGCCTGCGCACTGCCCTTCTCAAGGCGATGATGGCAGAAACTGATGCCTGCACTCCCATGGAGGAGGCAGGCAGTGGTGAGGTGGCATGGGTCTGGGCTGAGGCTGAAGCAGGAGTCGGAGAAGCAGGGGTGGCTGGTGTGGTGGCGATGGGGGTGGTGGCAGCAGTGCTGACAGTGGTGACAGTTGCTCCACTGTCAGACATCCCCTGGGGCATGGAGGAGAGTGCTGGGGGAGATGTTGGTGTAGGGGTTGGGGAGGGGATAAGAGGAGGGTGGGTCAGATTTTGGTTCTGGTTGGAGGATACTATCTCCGTGGGCAGGCTCAGGTCCTTCCTCTTGCGTCTCCTGCAGCGTATACTGCAGGTGGAGTCTTTTGCACGTGTACTCCTCATCATGTGGGAGCCAATGCGAATGTTGAGGGCCTGCAGGATCCTGGAGTAGGTGAACAACATGACGACCACAGCAACGAAGAAGCATGGCACTTGGAGTAACAAGTGGTAATACATAGCCAGACCTGTGTAATACCCCTGCCCTCCTACGCACAGCAGTGTCCTGTTTTGCCATACAGGAGACAGGTGGTGTGAAGGGGAGGAAGGATGAGTCATGGGTAAAGAGGAAGGAGAGAGGGAGGAAAAAATGGGAGTCAGTTCAGTGTTGAGCTCAGAGTCAAGGTTGTGGACTTCCAGCCCTGGATCATCACTGTCCTCAGTCCTTGAAGAGAAGAAGTCCCCCTCAAGGAAGGGCAGGAAGAAAACAGCCAGGGACACAGCCCACACTGCTGCCAAGAGCAGCGCTGCACGCCTCGGGGTCAGCAAACGACTGGCAGGACGCACTGAGATGTCATATCGGTCCAAGCTGATCACTAACACATTGACTGCTGTGGCCACACTGGTGAATGTAACACAGGCCTCGTGAAAACAGCACAGTGTGGCCAGGCTGCCAACTCCACTTCCATTAGCTGGTACCAGAATAACAGCCACTGTCAGCGGTAGACACAGCACACAGACCAGTATGTCCAGCACATGGAGGTTCACTGTGACCAGATTGCTGACCGAATCAACCAGGTTGGACTGAGCACAGTAGAGCACAAGTACGGTCAGGTTGCTGCTAAAGCCCAACACCAGCTCCAGTATCAGCACTGTGGTCAGAGACACCTGGAAGCCCAGAGGGTACGGTGTGCTCCAGCCCTCCTCTGCTCCCACCTCGCCCCCTCCATCCAGCAGGCCCACCCCCTGACCATCGCTGGTCTCCAGGAGGTCACGATAGCCTTCGGTCTCCATTGACGCCACAGCACTCCTTTACACATAGCAACAGCAGCCGCCACACCGGATCATGCTCTGTCTTTCGTTTTCACTCAGACGAGGCGGTGATGAGGATGATGGACAGATCTGTGGTTGATTCTATAAAAAAAGGAAAGAGGCATAGAAAGGACAAGAGGAAGAGAAAGACAGAAAGAGGACAGAGAAAGATCAAGCTCAGTCAACTTGTCTCATATTTATCAAAAATAACACTGCACAACAAGTACAAGTCAAACCTGGCAGATTTCACAAGTGAAGGCAAGCTATGAATTGACACAGCGAGGTGAAAGTGATCTTGGCAGCCGATGGGAGTCATGGGGTACAGTTCAAGCTGCTGCTGATGGCCCATGATGTCTCACTGGGCTCAGGCAGTTAGACAACAACATGTTTTGCATAGACGGTGGTCGCAGTTCAGACAGGAATTGGAGCAGGATGTCTCTTGGGGGAAATTTGTAGGTATGAGTGCACTAAGCAGGGATTCAGCACAACATCCCCCAACAGTCTATATGTACAGTTCATGTACGATGCTAAAATCAGTTACGAAGATGTATCCATGCTTTTTATGGGCATGAGTGGGCGGATGGTTGATTCATTATTACACAACATACATGATATGGGTCAGAAACAAGGCTTGCAAGATAAAGCTATTGAAACATATAGACAACAACAGCACCTGTGCTGTTAGGATTGCAGTGACTTACTCCGTGTTGTCTTTATTAGCAAGATCTACCTGTACCTGTATCTCCATGATAGACAACCCACCTTGTAAAGGCAACAAACACCTTACGAATTCAGCAAATGGCAATTTAAAAGTCCTGTTGTTATCCGTTTATAGGGCACTGATTGAAATACTTTGAAATTCAAAATTTCAACCCCAGAGTGTCATTGGAGAACATAACAAGACTTCATTACTTTTTTGACATTTTTAAAATATTTAAATTTTCATGGAAAAAATCAAGGTCAATGAAATTACCTTGCCCTAATATGGTAAAAAAAAATCATACAAGAAAAACACGTGTAAAGTGAAAGAAACACACCTTTTTACAAATTAAAACATCATCATTACAACATTATTATATTAAACATTGTCAGAGTATATGATGCATGATATATGATGTATGATGTATACTGTGCCATAGAATGATCTTCGCTGATTGGCTGGATGTAAACCATGTGCTTCTCGACCTCACTGAGAGGCGGGAGGGACGCCATTTGTAAGGGGTGCGCAAATTACCGAAAACGGTTATTCGCCCGATAAAGGGTTAATGCCATTGTTTTTTCTTTTTTGAAGCAGTATAAACCTGTCAGCTTCTACCTCCAGGAGGAGTGGTGGCAGGGACATTGGTGGACTGGTAGAGACACTGTGCAGTGAATGTTAACACAGCAGGCACCCAACAGAGGGTGGCAGCAGTTAATAGCTCTCACAGGGAGACGTAATGAAGACGAATGGATCAATGATCCACAGACAGTGGCACATAAACAATGCTATCAGAGAAAGAGCAGCTCCACTGGCATCCTCTCCCTTTAGACCCTCCTTCTCTCATCCCATACATCCCTTCCTACTGTTTTCCTCTCTTAGTTTACTGGCTGAGACAGACTTCTTTGCATGTGGAGCATGTAAGTCATGAGTGGCTAGATGTTCTGTGCTTGGTAAGGAACCATATGAAGTGCTGGTTGATAAGATGTAGGACCCCCATGTTGATATGCATGAGAAAAATCGGTGCTCTTGTCTCTGAAAGAAGAGCTACAGGTATGTCCTCGCTGGGGGTGTTGACCCCTGCCTTTGCTGTCAACCTTTCCTCAGTCACTGCTCTTGTTCTCACCCTCTCGTTTGCCCTTTTCTCTTTGTTTCATTTCACAGTTTTTCCTCCCATTTGTCATGTGGAAAGGACCTGCAGGCAGAACAGGACTCAGTGTGGAACAGTGTTCTATCTTAATCCACTAATGGGTTCCATGGGGTCTGCGGTGTTGCTGGAACATTGATTTAAAGCATCATCGATCTGCCAATTTAACAAGCCTGAGGCAGGGGAGCACAGAAACACTCCCTATCTCATCCTCTCTCATTCACCTGTGGTTTCATTTTGAGTGCTATATCAAACAGTTTTTAGCTAATTTGCTTTATTTCTTCCTTTAATCGCCAGCTGCAGTTAAAGAATTAGCTTATTCATTTATCTGAGCACAGGTCACAGTATCATGAAGCGTGTTATGTTAGTTTACAAACATTGTGTGTTTAAAATGTTAATTTTATTTCAGTATGTATGCTATTCCTCCATCTGAAAAAGTATTGATCTACTAATAGAAATTTGGCCTTTGATTAACAAAATTACAAAATAACCATCTGACTTCCACCACATGGTCCTGGGAGAAAGAAAAAAAAAAGGTAAATCAACTGTACGTTTGAGACTATTCCCACTGAGGGTCTAGCACAAGAATATTCAGTGAGCTGTGACCTTATAATGTCATCCAAATCAATCGTGTTTACAGTCTGTGTTCAATATGGCTGACAACACTGTGTTAAAGAGAATAATGAAGCAAACAAAGGAACACTTTATATTTAACAGACAGTCACTTAGACCAATCACAGAGGCAAAATGCATGTCAATACTGCATTGACCAGGCAGTGTCTTCTGTCTCATGTTAGTGTTGGTGTTAAACTAATGCCAGGAAAGGAACTGAGTGTTGTGCTATTATAAATGCACAAGTAAAAACTTACCATGACAGATGAATATGCAACAATATCACACAACAAACAATGTGATCTAAATTGTGATATTCACATTTAAAGTGAAAACAAAACTGAGACATCTTCAGCGGTTCTTTCTCATAAAAGATTATCTGTGATATTCTGCTCTCACTGGTTCGATCAGTCTCATCAAACATCAGGCCGTTCATAACAATCCTGCCAACAATTACAAAGAGGTGCTTGCATCTTGGTGGATTGAGCAGGTCGAACAGCTTCCAACAAGAGTTGTTTTTGCTATTTTTTTTTTTGCTAAAGAAACAATACACCACAATCAGTCCTGTGATAATGGATACTTGGTGCTGTGTGATGAACCAGTAGGAGCCACAAAGGGCCACAGACAAAGGAGAAGAGCAAGTCTGTGTTAGCATGTGGTTTGGGGCAAGAGAAAATGTCAGAAGTGCTTTGTATGAGAGACTGTAACTCTGACCTGCAGTTAGGAAAAGTCACAATATTCCAGTATTTATAGGGAGGGAATGAAGAAGAAAATTAAAATGTGTTGACAAGGTGATGAACCTTGGGTTGTTTTTCCAATGATAAACTGTGTAAGTGTTTCTCAGATGGAAGTGTAAATATTCAGGTTCATTTGAGGTTGCAGATCTATCAAAACAAAAAAAAAAAGGCCCATCTGATTAAAAATCCAAACAGCTGAAGAGGGCTTAATCCTTTTCATAAACTGATCAAAGGAACAATTGTAGCACGTAAACATTCATCCTGAATACTTTCCGAATGTGTTGTTTTTTTTTCAATTCACACAACATATTTTTCACCGCTCTCAAAAAATGGTGGCTTCCAAGCTGAACTGGACCTCTGCGGACAGTTTGTTCTTCTGCCACTGGGAGTCAGCGTGTGCTGTTATCATGCTGTTGCTTGATTAACAGCAACACAATAACGGCAACCACTCCACTGAACAGATGATAGACATCCATCTTCAAGGAGTTGATCAAACATGTGCCCAAGATGGGATGGGTTGGTGCTGAAAGGTAGCTGCTGAGGATGACGAATGCATGGCTTATTCATTAATTTGGTGCATATCCATAAGCTGTTCCAATTAAATGCGTCGGCACATGTAAACACCAGACCCTATGAAATCACATACCATGTAAGCAGCTGGCCTGAAATCTTTCATCCTAATGATTTCACTCAGAATGAAAAAAGCGTGCATGTAACCACAGTGTGGTCCTGCTAACAAAAAACAAGCTGCAGGGAAGCCCACGTCAGTGCATTGCAATCTGCTGTAACAATATTTCAGTTTTAACAAGGAGATTGTGTTATTGCGTGTTGCATGTTGCAACCAACCACAGTATCTGTGTCTGTGTGTTTGTGTGTGTGTGTGTGTGGGCGAGTGTGCTTATTTGCAAGTTGGTGCACATTTGAGTTACTTTTGGTGACAGATAATAGCTGGGAACAAGGTCAAACTTTCACACTATAAATACAGTAAATTACAGCGTTTGATTGACAAGTCAGTCAGAAGGGACGGGGGCAGAGGGAGCTTAAGGCATGTACTGCGCAGCAAGTTATACAAAGACGTATTCCAAAAAACAAGCATTGAATTAAGAAAAAGTCCTCCATATTTTTTAAGCCCTGCTTTGTTGGTTATTACTGCAGACAAACAAATGTTTGAGCTCTGTTGAGTGATCATCACAGAAGATCAATTCATTTCAGTCAGACTTTAAATTGTTTTTTTTCCTGTGTGCCTTCTCCTTAGTCATCAATCAACGGCATAATTTACAGTCGTTTATTCAGAGCTTAATAATGTGACTGTTTTTTTTTTTTTTTACCATGGAATCAAATCACTTACTGTCATGTACTGTATAGATGACTTGGCTTTGTAGATTTTTCATCAGATCTGGTGTCTCAGTTACTTTAGATTCTGTGCTTTACTGCAAAACAACAATAACAAACTGACAGTGACCTGAACTGCACAAGCTCCTGGACCCTGCTGTCAGCAGTATTATAGGTGTTAGGTAAAAGATGACAGGCTGTCATGCCCCTTTTTCACAGTATCAGAGGGTAAACACTCAAACAGATCCTGATGTCAGTCTTGCCTTTCTAAAATTTTTCATGCACTTTGTGCGCACGCAGGCACACACATATACACACACAGAGCTACCAGTGTGTTTAGTTTCCTCTCCTGGCAACACGTTTCCTGCCAGAGGCTAAATTACTTCTTCTCAAAACAAAGACAAACAATAGGCACACTTTCAGCCCAGATAGAGTCTGAAACAACACCATGTAAGACATTTCATTATCTTGGCATATTTGTATCTTTTGGAAATAACACAAAACATTATTTCACTGAGAGAGTACATCAGAAGAAGAGGGTGGATAACATCCAACAGTGTATAAGGTACAGTGATGAGTCAGACTCAAACTAACAGTGTCGGTTGTCTTCGAAGGAAATGAAAAAAAGGTGCACTGACAAAAAAGAAAATAAAAAGAAGCACCAGGATGTAGATGGCACTGATTCGGCTGATGTCCCTGATCTCCAAGATAACTGCAGCAAAAACACCTGGAGAGTTTTATCATTTTTTATATGAGTTTTATCATATTTTTTAGTAATTCAATTTCAACACCGCAGTACTCTTTTATCAACATGCCTGCATGAAAGTCCATCTGCCTTTTAGAGAATATTGCACACAATGATGGATTCCCACAGAGCACAGGAACTCATATATAACCTATGATGTCATCTCGGTGACCCTGCATCAATGGAGAGAGGCACACTTCACTTACAATGCACCTCAGATGACAACTGCACTTCCAGGCCGGTGCACCTGTCTGCTGAGCAGTGCACACACACCTTTCCCAGCATGTCTGAAATGAGGCAGAAACAGTTTATTAAATCTGGCCCTTTGTGTCATGACTGCTGTCCAATTGTGCTGCTGAGTGCGGAAAGTGCTGATCCTGCAGCTGACCCGAGGGCACTTTTCCATTTACACCTCAGTCCTCAGCACTCTGGACGTGACGGTGAGGTTGTTACACGTGAGACTTCAGTTTGCTAATTATTTAAATGTAAGCACCACCTGTGCCCTCTATATAACTTAATGTGCTCATACTGCATTTTTCAGAGGGTGTATAATGACTTTCAGCAGGAGATGAAGACCGCAGAGTCTCTGCCTTGTGAATCATTTGAGTGATGACTTCTAAGCGTTATTGTGTAATGAAGTGTCTTTGGTAGATATAGGTGCAATTGTCAAGCTAAGACAAACAGTAGTGTTGCTGTGTTGTGGCTTTTACTTGTTTAAGATGCCAGATTCTGAGAGGACATGCAAAAATGCAGGATGTCACACTGAAAGCCACCATTGACGACAACAGAGGCTGATAAACAGTTTTGTTTCACCCACAACCACAAAGCTGTAAATATTCAGCATTTGAAATCGAATGACAACGACAAAGAGCGAAGCCAGCCAGCTGGAAACACAACCTCAGTTCTCGAGGGAGGCTGACCGAGCTCAAAGACAGAGACAGCTCATCATAAGGAAGAAAAACTGTGACCTGGCTTAGCTGCTAAATTATTCTCATACACCTGTCTAGATCATGAAGATAACATGCAAACAGAGAAGATGAGGACACACTGTTCTTCTTAATGCAACAGGGGAGAGGCACCAGGTTACAAGCCTGCTAGCCTTAAGTACAATCAATCATGAGCCCAGGAGGACAAAACAATGTTGCATGGAGGAAGTACAGTTCACTTTGTTTTCTTACTCCACGGCTCCTTTAGTTTTGCTTTATGTTGGACAATTTAATAGCCTATTTAGAAAGCAACAGCGCCTCAGACTTCCAGTCGATATCTACGCCTTTTAATGTTTTATCTACAAAGCCCTTCTCAGTAGAGTATTGTTTTAAGTTGGTTAGTCTGTCCCACTGGCAGGAGTGCTTATTTTTAATCAGTCTACCTGCTGCTATGAGTTTTTACTCAGCAGTTGGAAATGATTGGGCTCTGCCACGAGTCTGCACTCAGTCCATCTGAGGGGACGGGAATCAGTGCTGTTTACACAAAGACAACAATAACCAAAGTGAATGTGTATCGCATTTCTTTTCCCAAAAACAAGATTGGAACATATTCTGTGGTACTAAGCCGTGCCTGGCTGTTCAGATAACAAAAAAAAGACTTTCACAAGAGGGCACTGTATCAGATAAACACATGTGAGTGTGGCTGCGTTGTATGAAAGTTCACATAGGCTTCTATCAATGGAGAATTTCTTATCAGTTTTTCCCTTGATGGATTTTTCCTTGTAAAACTGCGAAATGTCAACACAAAATGTTGAGGCCATAAAGTTGACTCTGCTTTTTGATTCTATGGTACTGACACAAAAAGTTGACATTTAGGGAAGATGGGGGAAAAAGATGAGAGAGACTGGAAAGAAGGGGAGCAAAGAAGGGGAAAAAATGGGGAAACAAGAAAGAAAGCAAACAGGATGATGTCGCATGCAGCACGCTGACTCATGGCTGTCTTAGGTATCGTCCGCAGTGAGACAATCGATCAAAGGCTTAATTTTCCTACTCAATTCATCCAGCAGCGCTAACAGCAAGCAGCCACCAGCTGGGCAGCAGCATGCCTGGCAGGCTCCCAACAAACCAGCCTGGACCGGCCAACAGCACAAACCACTCAGTGGGAGCGACAACATCCCAGCCTCTCTGATGCTTTTCCTATCAGGACAGCTTCAGGACCTTCATGAGAGCTGCAGTTTGATTGTGAGACCAGGCAACTAACTAAACACAACAGATGAAATGAAATGCAGGTGCAGCTCTGGAAATGACTCAACCAACACCGCTACACCTGATGGGCTACAAATGGACTGCATTTATGTAGTGGTCTTACAGTCTTTTGACCTCTTGAAGCACTTAATAATACAAGTAAGCGTTCACCCATTGATGCACTAATGGAAGGGGCTTCTATAAAAAGTGCCAGCCTGCCTATCAGGAACACATGTGCACACACACCCACACACACACACACACACACCGACACAACACACACAATTACTGTCAAGCTCACCAAAGACACACAAGAACATCATGTAATCCTCGGCGTATCGCTAACTGCCATCCACCCACACTGCCACCCACAGCCAGTCCAAGTCTCTGCACACGCTCCTCTGCTCGTATGCTCTCCGCAGATACAGAGGAAGATGGATTGCCAGCTGAGGTGAATGGCATCTTGTGTGCTTAAGAAACTGCTGAATCCCATCTGCACTTCTGCCTGAGACGAGTTAGGGAGAAAGGGACAGGGGTAACAGGAGGTAAGATGAAAGCGGGAGGTAGGTGCAGAGGGGGAGTGATGGATGTGAGGGAGGCTTAGGGGTGTGCAGATGGATGCTGAGTTGTGTGCTCGCTGGAGGGGAATGTTTGTTCCCTGCTCACTACCTCTATCCATCTCTCTTTTGAATAGTCCCAATCGGGCCTCCCCTCCTCTCCATCCATCTTACAACCAGCACGTGGCTGTCTGCTTTTACACTGTGCAATATCTCCATGCAATCCCCACCAGATTGTCTGGACAGACTATTCTGTGATTTTTCTTATATTAAAGCAGCGTTTCATGATGCAACAGCACAAGCAGCCTCTCACAGATTGCTGTCAAAACATCATAGACCTAAAATAAGACTCGTTCACGGTCACTTCATATGCCACAGTCTTGACAGGCTGTGACCAGAAGATCAATAAGGAAGCTATAGCAGCCAGGTTAATTATCACAGCCTGTAATGTATAGGAACAGCTCTGTACCGAGAGAAGACCTTGGTCTCTAGACAGTTCTGGTCCACAGCATGTGAGGCATCATTATCACCTGACAGCATGTTCGATGGATTTCATTTAGCTCCACCATTCATTAAAGAACACTCCTACTTATCCTCTCATCCTATCCAGCTATAAGGTCCCAAGCTGTAATTTTGCTATTAAATGTGCCACCCATTGATGCTGCTGTGCAGATCTTTAAAACTAAACAAAAAATCAAAAACAATTGTGAAAGCTGTGAAATGAGGCAAAAACTGCATCAGAACAAGTGGAGTCTGTTAAATCAATGCTTCAGAAGGCTATTCACTAGCCCATCGAACAGAATGCCAGTAATTAGTAAAAATGATGATAAGACGGTAAAAGAGGATAAAATGACGAGGTATAACAGTGTTCATTATATTCCTATTCTTTCAGTAATTACCCCTACATCCCTCATGTGTTCTGAAGTGACTGGTTGTGATTAATGCCGTCTTCCTTCATTTCAAGAGCACTCTTCATCAGAAGTTAAAGTGCTGTGAGAAACGAAATCGACATAGCCTCATCCACCTGTTCTTATTTCCATTGTCTTGGAGTGTTGAGTGTTGTTGTGTGGTTGTTTTAATGCTGCATCTGGAGTTTAGATTTTAAAATCTATCTTTTACACATCCTTCAAGGTCCAGTGTGTAAGATTTAGGGGTCTCTACTGAAAGAATAGGGCAGGAATGGAATATAATATTTCTAATTATGCTTTCAGTGTATAAATACCTAAAAATCAAGAATCATTATGTCTTCACCATCTGAGCCTTTTTTATGCACAGAGAGAACAGGTCTTCTTCCTCTGTATTCCATTACTGCGTTTCTAGTGGCTCAGAATGGAAAAACCAAAGGTGGCTTTGGAGAGGATCTCTCTCTTTTTTAGCAGACGCCGTACACTCTTGTTTAGAAGGGGAGAGTGAGTGGGGGAATATTCGGTTGCACTATGCAACCTCACCACAAGATGCCACTAATGCCTACACAACAGATCTTTAACAGATGTGTGATGCTTGATGCTTAAATGTCCTCTTACAAAACCAAATAAACCAAATAAAATCATTCTCTTCTGATTATACTGCGATTAGCTCATGAATTCAGTGATATGGTTTTTGACTATATGAACGGAAAATTGTCAGAGTAAACACATACTAAACCAAGTCTTAAAGCTACACAAAAAAGCCTTCATAATGAAAATACATCTCCGAATTGCCACACTTCTCTCTGCTGAATGTGCTGCAATTTAGTCTCTAAGCTTTTACTTTAAAGGGATAGTTCAGGTTTTTTAAAGTGGGCTTTTATATGGTACTCATCCATAATCAGTGCAGTGGATGGTGGTCAGCACAATCCCATTTCAGAGATGCAGTAGTATTTTTTTTTTCATTTTAGAACATGGAAGTTGCTCATCTTCTGCTGCTTTGATCTCTTTGGTTTTGTTAGTGTGATTTCACTGAATCAGAACTAACTTTTTAAAGCACTTAGTCACACATAACACAAACAATCCAACCGATTGAAGCAGAGTTAGAACAGCAGCTCCTGTGTTCTGTGAGATAAAATTACTGTTTTTGTCAAAGGAGTCTGGTGGCTTTGAAAGGAGCATAAATACATAAGTTTCATCTTACTGTCGGCTGCCTGACAGCAAGGTAGAGAGCTAAAAATGTTCTAAATATAGCATGCTCTTAAACTGATATTGATTTTTTTAGGTGGGCCATTTTTAGGGTGGCTGAAATCCATTTTGCTGCCGTCTCCATCCACAGCAGTTCTTTGTTCAGCTTTCTACCCTGGTTCTCCAAACTGGCCTTGTGCCAACTGCTATGTACTGTGGGTAATACACCAACAATGCTTCATACAATTCCACCACATTTCCCAGACTACCCATTTAAGATGCTCTTTTTTGTGAACTACTCCAAAAGCTAACAAGCCATTGCAGTGAAAATTTGATGCAGATATTTTGCACTTTTCAAGTGCTCTCCTTCAGTTGTAAATTAATCGAAACTTGCTTCAGCAGATCCGGGCCTGCAGAGGGAGGACTCCCTGTGTATACCAAAATATCATGTTCTACAGTGATCTGAAACAGACTTAAGCTCAGCATCCACAGAGAATTGGGCTTAAGAGAAGTGGAGAGCAGATGAGGAGGTCAGTAAAACTAGAAAAATGCATTTAAAGGAAATGGAAAAGGGGCAAAAGAGTAACAGAGATTGATGAGCTGCTAGAAAAAGAAAGACGGAAGTTGTCTGCACCAGGTTAAAAAGATTGAGTTATTTCACTCCAGAAGGCAATTAGAGCTCAATTAATGCCATTTATCTCCTGCAGACAGGGCATCCTTGGCCAAGGGGGGGAGAGCATCACTGCAGGCTTCTGCACTAACACCCCATAATGACAGACAGAGGTCTCACCTGAGGGAGGGAACACACATATAAAATCACACATACACACAACCCAGATAAATTAGGGAGTCATTTCCAATCCCGCATAAGAAGGTTTCCTACAAATACCATGTGGGGCGCCTTACATACCATTATCCTTCCAGCTCCAACTAATGTAGCACATGTGGCAGCAGCATGTAAATCTTCATGTGATCACTTAAAAACATACTTTCTTATACAATAATGTACAAGAAAGCAGCTGTGTTCCTGTTTAGTAACTCGGTTGCCACTATGTCCATAAAGTCTTTGCACATGGGTCTTTCATGTAGCCTCAGTCCCCTTCCTCTTGATAGTCCGGACTATCCTCTTTGCTCATCTAATGATACATGGTTCCATCTCTTCCCTCTACTTGCTCTTGTGCCCCTTATTTTTTTCAGTCACCGTTTTCCTGCTTTTCTCTCATCTCAGGCTTAGATTTGCTCCGCCTCTTTGTTTCTTTGCATTCAGACACACTGAGGATCGTTGTTATGTGCTTTATCAGCTTAGTGAATTGAGTGCAGTGCACTTTTGATTTTGCGTGGTGAACATAAGTGCACTGTGGGGGACATCCTTTATCGATACATCCATGTGCAGAGGGGTTGCCAGTGTCTATTAAATTTTGCCTTTTTCTGTTGTTATACATCTTAAGAGGCTGCTTCTTATTTTGAAGCTTTTATGATTGTAT
>JAPZDY010000012.1:14926294-14957554 GCA_029783645.1 Ctenochaetus hawaiiensis | reverse complement strand
ACAGGTTGTGGTTAATCCAGTCGAAAGGTTGTTCTGATTAGGAAAATGCAAATAAAGTTGCTATTTAAATTCCTTAAATACAGCTGCCATTACAGCTTGTTCTTTCAGGCTTTTACTGCAGTAAATGTGATTATTTCCGATTACTGACTTTTTACACATATTCAGTCAACACCTGCCATGCTTGCAGACAGTCTATTCACTTGCTTAAAGGCACATTAAAGTTCAGTAAAAATAAATGAACATAACAGCTTTAAGAACTTAAATTGTTGCTAAAAACTAAACATTAGGAATAATTTGCGTTCCAAAATAACTGTTAAAACACAATCATAGTCCTTCAAAATGATTGCAAGGCTGCTGTGACCTTACTGAAAACACAACATCATGAATTTTACAAGTAAAAAGTCTTTAAACCATTAATTTATATTCATATCAAAAAGCTTTGATGGAACTTTTTGTGACAGATGAGAAGGTCTTACATTTTTCCTGCATCCTCTTTTTCCAGACTTTTTTGCCCTATAATACCCTCCAGCCAAGACTCTGTTAAAAATGAAAGGTAAATAAGACCTATCAATCTACTCGTCAGATCAGAGGTCTACAATCCTCCTTTGCTCATTTCCCTGAAAGATAATATGACAGCTTCCCTCAACTACGCCGCGGCATCGAGCTGAAGAGTGACACATGGGGTGGAATATTTCCCCACCAGCAGCATCAAAGCTTCTCTATAAATACATGCACAAACGCAAACACACAATGACCCACATGCAAAGCAAACACACACGCTGCCATTATGAGAGTGAATGGAAATGGGAAATATGTTAAAACAAATGTTCCTTTGGGATCCACAGCAGGGATTCTTCTGTACACGCAAAAGAGAGGGAAACATATACAAACGTACACAAACACACAACCAGAAAACATCCCAGAAAAGGTGGGATTTAACTCACTTTTCTAATCTTACACGTTTGTACTCACTCTCATCAAAAAAGTTCATTTGGAGGTGAACAGTCACGACAAAATATCAAGATGAGGTTCTCAGTGGGTTGCTCTAGCATATATTTAGTGAATTAACTACAGTGTTGGACGGAGAAATTGTTTTTCAAGAATAGGTTTTACCAACCACACTTCATCCTTCAGATTACTCATCTTTATTTTAAGAAGTCTCCATAATCTACCAGATCTTTACATATTGCATAACCATTCTTACTAAATAATGAAAATGCATCACAAGTCAAAACACGACTGTGACGTAGGCATGAGGAGAACTCAGAAGGTGTAAAAATGGGAAAATGTTGCAGGGGAACACATTGAGCATTACAAGGTTGTTCCAATACTGGATAGGATTATCACACATCTATGCACCAATCCAATCCAACATTATTTATAAGAAACTGAACCCTGTTACTGCCTGGCAGCATCCTGCACCTGTGTGATTGTTAACAGTTCTTGAACTGCACAAGTTGCCAAATACATTAGCAGAAAACAGTTTGTGTTAATTCAAGCACGTCCATGATATAACATCAATAGAGGTTTGGTGGTACACAGCTGTTAAAATGGAATAATAATTATAATACAGTATTTTTTTTTTAACTCACTGGTGTTATATTTGTGTTTGATATCTGCTGTGATACAAAATTCTGGTATCACAATCTGTTTCAGGGAGGAAATAGCCTAACGGTATAGACGCATCCCTGTGGGCCTAAGTGAGCAAAGAAGAGCCTTAAAACTAAAGAAATGTTTTTAATGAAAAAAATATGGTTGCCCCAATGTGCAAATCACATAGACAAATAATGAAAGACAACAGTAAAACCAGGAAAAGTACCTGCTGTAGCCAGAGACCCGATTCACTCAGGGAGAATATTCGCTGATTTAACCAATTTAAAATATACAACCTTTTTTTCAGACTGTATTTGGTTGCTTCTTTCATGTGTAGCAGGCCCCAACTTTTCCTGACTTGTTGAAGAATTTTCTCTTTTTTTTTAAAAAAAAAAGGTTAAATTAATTTATTAATTTAATGTTTTGTTTTTTGATTACTTATTGTGTTTTGCAATCTGTTGTTGTGTTTTGTCATTTGTGACATATTTTCTGATTTGTTCTTTTGTTTTGCACTTCAGGGCCACCATAAAAAACAGCCACTTTTGCAACTTTGATAGAGCCTGATGGAAGACCCTCATGCCAGAGAGCAAAACACTTGATCCTAGAACTTTACTTGTGTTTGTTAACAAAGAGCACAGACCCATTCATGTGAAACTGATCAACTAATGCAAACAGACAGCAGCTTGACATTTTTACTAATTGAACCTATAACCATAATGTGTTACTTTAGTGTTCAGTAGGGAGAAACTCATCACGGAACATCACTCTGACACCTTCCAGCCACACGTTCCCATTTCACATCTTATTAACAAGAGAGCCACGGTCAGAGGGCGGGATTGCAAAAAATACTGCAGCCTTGTATTTTTAGAGTTTAAACGATAACTTTGATTATATCGGATGAATCAACGTAAAGGGAAAAAGAACTACTGTGTAAAACCAATCGTTTCAGATATAAGATTTTCATATAAGCAGAGGTGAAGAGAAGAAAATTAAAATTTCCGACCAAAAATAAATAAAGTTTGAATGTCTTAAGCATCTTTCCAATAAGGGCAAATACATGTAGTTATAAGCAAACCTCTAAGATCATGGTCTAAAGGGATTATTAAACCAATCATTGAAATTATATGTGAAATCTTCATATCTTAACCAAACTTTAGCTGGTGAACTGAGTCTTTGCGCCTAAAAATAAGCGGACAAGCCACCTTCATGTCAAGCGTGGCACGTCCATGTGACTGAAGCGTATCAACAATCAGCGCTGGGTCCCTGAAAATGGGAGACTTGAGGATCGAAATGTCTGAAAGCCCACTTGGATTAAGAAAAAAAAATACAACCAACGTGTTTAGATTTTACTCTCTCTGACAGGATTTAAGTGTTGTCTGCTTGTTACTGCACAGCGCAAAAAAGCCCAAATGATCAGAAGCTGCTGGGGGATTTTTTTTCTGTCCCACAGACGCGTGAATGCAAACAAGCGATTTAAATCACAGTCCGGAGGCTGTTTTCAGGCCCCTCATAAGTGCTGGTCTGACTATGAGGTGATTTGTTTTTGTCGCCTCCAGTCTGGAATCTAAACAGGTTTGGACTGTCTTGTCCCTCCAGCCCACCATTTGCTTCATTTAGAAGAAAACCAAGACTCCCTTCAAGTCCAATTATCTGCTCTGGCACTGTATTTTAAAGACATTTTCAAAATTATGATGAATATTTTTGCTTAATATTAAATAAATGAGTCCTGTCATAAGAAGTGCTGTAGTCGAGTGTTAAACTTACCGGTTTGGTGAGTGGGAATTCCCTTTACATCCTATTGCAGGTGTCGGTGCGCTGCGCTATCACCAACACTGGACCCCGATTCACTCCAGCGCTCTCCAGGACAGCCGGCTGTCAGCCAAAAACGTGACCAGAATAATTTTGCCCCCGTTTTGTCATAAATATTACAGCGGGAGGGGGGGAAACCCTCCACGGCTGCAGATACAGGGCGCAGCAGTGGCTGGTGCCCGCTCACAAATCAGCTAATATTACAGTGTATGGACGTTTTTCTTTTAATCCCTCACGCCTACACCTGTCCACTTTTACGCAGCGGGTTTGTACAGCATCCCACACACGGACCGGCCAGACGCATGATTATGCGCCAACCGCTCGCTGGAGCGCAGTAGCTCCATCCCAGCGACCAATACGGTGATCTGCAGGCGGAGGGGGGAGGGAGGGAGGATGGTGAGGGTTTTTTTTCTTTTTTTTTTTTGTTGGAAGGGGGAGGAGACATGGATGCAGGATGAGAAGTGGGGGGGCTGATGTGTACGTATGTGTGTGTATGTGTGTGTGTGTGTGTTTGTTGTGTGAGTGTGTGTGAGAATTATGGGTAGCCTTTCACAAGGACGACCTGAGATTCCTCAAGGGTGACCGCTCCTCTGTAGTAATTCAACCAGATTTCCCAATTACTTGCGTATCCCGCCTTCTCTCTCTCTCTCAAAACATCTTACACACACTTCACCTGATCTCCCTCAAAGGAAAATGACTGGATTCAAGCTTGACTTGATACTGTCGGACCCCCCTCCAACCAACCAACCAACCAACCAACCAGCCAAACAAACACACACACACACACACACACACACACACACACATAAGCACACACTGTGGACGAGGCATTGGGAGGCTTTTCTCTGCTGTGCTGCACACTGGAGGCTGTACAATGAGTGTCCGCCCTGCTCATGTCAGACCCTAAATTTCCATGTGTCGACTCCATCTCTGAGCAGGATAAGCTGGTTAAAGAGCAGATTCATGAGGCACGAAGCCAGGCCATATTTTACCAAGAACTATATGGTAGGTTGCATCCTTCCACCTGCTGTATAATGACCAGCCTGTCACTATGAGCTGTGTGCAGGGATCAAGGTCACTGACAGTTAAATTTGTGACCTTGGTCACACTGAAAATATAATGTCCCTGTCAGTGCAGCTCTCCTGGTGATGCACAGGCTGTTGTTACAGAGAGGGGTGCAAATTACTGTACAAGTGAATATGTGAGATAAACTGTGCACAGGGAGATTTAGATAAACAGTGTGAACACCTGTGGTCTCCGCTGAGAGCTGGGGCAACTGATTTCGTCGTTCACTGTTCGTGAACCCCATGGTGGCATGTGTGCTAAAACAAACAAACAAAAAAATCCCCTATTAAGACTTGATATACTTATGTTTCCCAAACAGATGTTAGACGTTGAATATGAAGCTTATTGAATTGATAAATGGTTCTTGGCATCTGAAATTTACATGTTTTACCCATGTGTGTTAATAAAGAGATGGGAAAATCATATAACATTAAGTTTACAAACTGCTGCATATTCATCCATTAACTGTGTATTTAAATTTCATTCTTGTCTTAACTGCATTTTTCTTGTTGCTCTCCGTGGCATCATCCTTATGATTTATACGTTCTGTCTTTCAGGCTTTTCTAGAATCAATTGTGTTCATTGTAACAGTTTGACATTTTCAGAAAAGCACTTACTTGCCTCTTTGCCACAAATTACATGAAGAGACAGACATACTTTCATGTCTGTCCACTAAATGTAAAGCTGCAGCAGCTGGTTAACTCAGCATAGCATGAAGGAAAAAGGGATGTAGCAAACCTGGCTCAGTCTGAAGGTAAAAAAAAATTCTCCCTCCTATTCAAATTTTACATCCTGGGTTTTTGATTAATTCAATTTTTTTTTTTTTGTAAAAGACAACAAAATGTTGCTACACATTTGTGCTGGATAATTACAACATTCCATTTTGTTTTGTTAGGTCAGGGCAGCACAACTACATGGTTTTGGTAAAAAATAAACAAGAGTGCACAGTGGATATGCAGGTCAGCTATGCATGCACAACAAAAATTAGATGATTGTTATTGAGTGGTGCTCCACATCCCACAGAGGAACTTTAAACTGAAGCCACTGTAAGTGGCTTCAAGGTGTGCAGATGCTTGAAATTAATACTGAGCACACAATGATTATGTACACAGTATGTTTTTGACATCTGCATCCATTGACAAAACGGGTGTAATACAGACTCTGAGCATTTCAGCTCTCCATTGTTTGTTTAACACATATGTGTAACGAACTTAATGGGCAGGGAAAACAAGATAATTTAGATAAAACAAGAACATCAAGTTACGGTTAATGTTTTCTCATGTGAGAGGAAATTTTCTCATCTTAGTGTCACAAAATCCAAGAACAGAGCTTGTTTGTCGAACATTTGTGTCTCAGCCCTGGTGCACGCTCTCCTGTCAAAGACTACAGACACTTTTGATCCAAAGCATGCCATGGATGGAGACAGCTGATCAAAAGGTTCACAGGACATTGAGAAGTGAATCTTCCTCAACCTTGCAGGAAGCTGAAGCAAATAACAATAAGGGTGACACATAAAGGGACAGCGATGAAGATTTTATTTTTTAGGACCACATTATGTATGGGGCATGTACCAAACACTGTCTCTGTAGCTTATGTAACATAAGTTAAGTACATTATGTAAGTTAACTTGCATGCTTAAGTAAACATGATTCAATGCTGCTTGTTTTGCTTTTGCAGTACTATACTTTGTTCTGGGTCTCTAATACTGTTGCCAGTGGGTTTACATTGCAATTAGTACTTACTGCCAAGTCCAGCTGCCCTTCAATCGACCCTCCTTGGATAACTATGACCTGAATGACTATAAATCTTTCCAGATATTTACATAGGAGTTAAATAAAGGTTGGTGTCTCATATAGATATTATTAAAAGGTAGCTTGCGCATTTGTAAAAACCGTAAAGGGACGTTTCATGACTTTGAAATGAGTATGGTCTGACTTTGGTGGGTTTTTTTTTTTTGGCTGGAAGCAATAAATTCCTGAAGTATCCGCTGGTTGCCTGGTAACCTCAAGACTACAGGACTGCAGCCACAGAACTGCAACATAAAACTGCATTTTTTATACGTATAAAACAAGAGAGACTAAAAAAATGATAGTTATCAAGTTTTCGAGGTGCTAAGAGGCAGATTTTGTTACCTCTGAGTTGAATCAGGCTGACTGTTTTCACTCCTTTAACTTAATATGCTAAGCTAAGCTAACTGTCTCCTGGCTGTAGCCACATATCATAAAAACATGGTATGTACTGTACTAACTGTACTTACTTCTGTTGATTTGGGGAGGAAAAACAGGGACACAGACTTTGTGTGATCCTTCACAGATTGTGTGAAATATTTCATGGTGAAAAGTGACTCCACTAACCCACTTCACACCCCATCCCCCCTCTGTTACCATGTTTTCTCTGTGACCCACCTTTTCCCTTTCACTGGAAATCGCACAGGACATCAGGGCCTGTGAGCCCGAAGCCTCATCTTTATTTGACAAACACAAAAGCACAGTGAATTGCCCTTGCTACTGATCTAAATCTCTTGTGAAAACAGTCACATACAAATGCAAAGCTAGCCAGTGATTAGGAGCATCTGCCAAACACCCACATGCCATATGCCTGTGTCACTCAGCCAAGGAAAGATGCAGAAAATATATAAACATGCACACACATTATATCAGAAGGCAAATTAAAGCCACATCAGAAAACACAGACATGGACATGAAAACACGCATATAACAGTTTGCAAAATATTCATTCAGTAAACATTTATGTGTTGAGATATGCTGCCGCCTGTGCAGCAAGATGACAGTGAAAATCTGTCAAAACCGTATTCAGACACCCATCTCTAAGAAAATCTGTGCAACACAAAGGACAATACTCATGTCTGTAATGTATCATCCGTGTTTAATTTTTCAGCACATTTCAGCATTTTTTTTTAAGATAATTGCTGTAACGTTACTGTTTTGATGGATACACCCTCTCTTGCAGATGCCTTGTGTATTCTGTCACTTCATCCGTTTTAAAGATTTCCTATATTTCCCAGAATGCCTTTCAGCAAAACCAAGACAAGGGGCATGAACTTGCTGTTTGCTGCCATGGGGTTAAGGAGTGGCAGCCACAGCCGAGCACAAGGTTTCCAAGTCAAGAAAGTCAAAATAAAACATGGGACTGAGTCTATGTAGAATATCAAATCTCTTCTTCATCTACAGAGGATTTCTCCCCTTGTGATTTTTTAAATGTCAATACAGAAAGCTAAGGTCAAAGAGAAACCTAAGCTCTTTGATTTTATAGAGCGATGTGAAAATGTGACCCTTTTTCTGATCTGTCAGAGCAGTGAAAAGTTTCTGTCTCACCTAATCGGAGCTGGAACCATTTTAAACTGTCTGTGATATCTTAAGTAGAAATTCAAGGATCTTTTTTTATTCAATAATAAAAAATATTTTGACCTAACTCCTGGTGATGGATTACTGTTAAAGCGTCAAATAAGTTTTCTCCCTGTGGCTTTAATTTCTTTATAAGGTGGTGAATGTAAACAGTCTGTGGTCAAATTCAAGATCAATTTTAAAATAAAACATTTATTATAGTGACAATGGGCTTCGTTTGTGTACCTGCTGTTGCCTCTGTGGTGTGTGTGTGACTGAGTACGTCTCTGTGTCCTGTCCAACAGAGTGCCTGACAGCGAGGGGGTCTGTGTCTCCGTCTGTCCAGCACAGCGTCAAAGACCCTGACAGAGCCTCTTGCAAACCTGAACATGTCGAGCCCCCAAGGTCCAGCTTGGCTTCAGCTCCACTGACCGATCAACATAAATAGAGAGGGAGTGCTGGGTCACACCCAGGCCACCAGTCACAGGTCGTTATCTTTGCCCACTGATTCACAAACTGGAGTGTATACATGATGATAAGTGTGCATTAATAGTCTCTGAAACCAAACCATCCCTGATGATATTTGTTACACCTGTGCTCTGATGCTAGCAGTGCTGTCAAGATTTGAGGTGGCAAAATTTCTCCAGAAATATAAAGCTGTATTGAAAAAACAAGATGATGAGAACAAGACTCAAATAGAGACGTGCAAGTGGCTCTGCTCAGGTGCATGAAGGGTTTTAGCCACATGCTCATTTCAGCATGCTAAAAAATGCTAACAAGACCAGACTCAGTGACCAGTTTTAAGAAGAATGTCCCGAGTAACAACAAATATCAGTAAAACGCTATTAAAAAAACGCTAAAACGCTAAAATGCTCAGCATTCACTACCAAATTGTCCCATTTTCACCACAATTAAGATGATAATTATAATATTAAGCCTTGTTTCAGCACTTAAAAAGACATTAATAATGTTCTTTTCTATTCATTAATACCTAATCCAGCATACAAACAATAACAATACACCACACGTTTGAATTCAACAGTATTTGTCTGTATCAGTCAATCCATGTGCCATTATTGGGTTCTTGGTGGCCAATGAGTCATGGGCCAGTGTCACAGGCTATTTCTGAGAGACCCTGTCAGTGTGCTAACAATTAGTGTCATGCAGAATAGAGTCGCTCTTTTCTTGAGAATTACTGAAGGCTCACTACTGCCTTCGTTACGCACTAAATGGTCGTCCCTCATCCAGATGAAAGGTTAAACGTAGGCTCACATGTGTAAATGAACATACTGTACACTTAACAGTCCTGTTTTGGGGGTTTGAAAATATGCTCACCTTATGCTAACATGTTCTTAGTTATAACTCTAGCATTTTGATGTTTGGTAGGTATAAAGCAGGCAGGTATTTGGTAGGTATTTACAAGCTTAGTTGCATGCTAACATTAACTTATTAGCAAAACACAACTAAAACAAAGGTGTGTTTGCAGGTATTTGTAGCTAACAACAAACACAACAACAACACCAACAACCAGATGGTGAAAGTTGTTGCAACTCACCCTGTGCAGATCACAGATCCAGCACCATATTTTAAAGCAATTCATCTAGTTGTTGAGATATTTTAATATAAAACAAAAACATCAACCTCACTGGTGCGCGAGGAAAGGTCAGGGAATCATCAAAGAGAATACTGATCATCTAGGAACCATGAATGTCTGTACAAAAGTTCATGGCAATCCATCTGATAACTTTAGACATTTCAATCTAGACCAAAGTGGCCAACCATCTGACAGATCAACAGTTTGACATTGCCCAAGGGCCATAGCCTGACTTCAGCTGCTGATGCTTATAATGCACACACATCAGTCAAATCTGAGAAAGATGGACAAATTCTTGAGGTTTATCAGGCATTTCTAAATGCACATCAGAAACTGAGAGAGTTGAAAGAGACGAGCTGTTTAATTTGATTATAATGATGTACAATTTAGTGACTTGTTTTCACAGCATTAACCTTCTCTGTTATTGCTTCCATACACGTGTTCAAAGACTTAAAGGCTGCCAAGGATAACAGTCACTTTTACTCCCAAGGTCTGAACACTGAAAATTAAGCTCTTACAAACAGGTATCAAGTGGTTAGACAGGCCATTGACTGTGACAGAAACATGCTGTGGACACATATAGCTGACCTCAATTTAGTCATAGACAGAAAGATGGTCTCCTGGGGTGTCCCATAAAGCCAAGACAGTGCAAATTAAAATGTCACAATGCCCCATAATATCATTCACTGACTCAGCTACACTTCCTGCTCAAATGAAAGGCACTCAAACATAAGGGGAGAGATAGATCAGATAGACCTGAGAGGAGAGGAAGCGACCAGAGTAACGCATTCACTGAACTCCAGCTGATACACCCGAGCAGACTGACATGTTTTGATGCAGATGAGTAAAATAAACAAGCTGAGGAGGTGACACAATATTGATACAACAGAAGAGGAAATTAGCTCTAAAACTGTGTGACCTGATAAGTGTTCGCTTGAGATGATAGGAGGAAGAAGAGGAAGAGCTGAAAAGGGAGGCACAATGTGAGAAAAAAATCTTTGTGAAACCATTGTGGCTTGAAAAAATGACCTTGAGTTGAGGTTTGAAGGAGGCGAACGCTGAGCCAGGGGCACGGGGCAGGCAGAGAGGATTATGGGTGAGGTAGAGTAACAATGACAGCCAATGAAGAGAGATAGAGAGAGAAAAAGAGAGGGAGAAAAACAGATAAATCCAATTTTGGAAAGAAAGAGAGAGACAGACAAAGATCTGCAGTAGCTGTTTGATCAGAGTCCAGCCAATTACAGTCCTGCATTTTGAATTAGGAGAAACAAATTTACCCTTTGCCGGCATAGAGAAGGAGAAAGCAGGGCAGAGAGAGGAGCTTCGCTAAATGCCACCTCTGAAGTGTATTTGTATAAGCTCATGGTGCCCTAAGGAGGAGGTAGAATGACTGCTCTGTATACCCTCTCATTAGCGCACCCAGGAAGTATCCCTGGACCTGCACAGTGGGTCTGATATTGACTGTGTCACCGTGACTGTGTGACCTGCCATGGGTGGCCATTCACCTTTAGCTGCTATTTGGTGGTGACTGTAAACTATAATTTTCTTGATGCGCCATGCCCCACTGTGAGTCTACTGGCTGCTGCTTTTCAAATAAGTCTAATGGGCTGTGAAATTGTTTTATCTCTGTGCACAGTATGGCTACAGCACAATTCTGGACTATCTAGTCTCCCTAAAGGCCGGGATGGAAAATGCATTTCCATTCTGAATTACATACAGTGAATCCATTACTAACCTCCCCCCCCGATCCTTAATTTACATATGCATGCCTCAGCTAAGAACTAACACATTTGATCTCCGTGTATAGGTTTCAGTAAGGAGAAACGTGCCTCATATTTAATTGGATGATATTTTTGCCTGGTATGCACAAGTGGGCACAGGTGTCCGCATGACTACGCATTCACCTGTGCTCCTGCAGTCAAATTCAGTCAAGGCATTTCTGGTCTGATTGAACCACAAAGGGACCGTGTGATGGATGGAAGATGAGACGTGCACTGACCTGTCACTTCAACCCCCTGCTGGGCCCCTTCCTTCCTGACCTCTGCCTGTGCGGTTTGCTCTCCCTGGGCAGCTTCTGACATCCACAGCCCTGTCTTTAAGCCCAGCCCTCCTGTTCCTCGTCCGCACATAAAGCCTGTCACTTCTCTCCCGCTCTTACTCAGCCACACTTTACTTCTCTGGCGCAGCAACAGCAGGGCTTTCCTCTACTCCACCTGCATGCATAAGCTTGATAATGGCTTGCGGTCATCATCCTCAAACACTTTAAACAAGCCACTCCTTTTACAACTTGGCATCTATGTCTTCTTTTTTTATGCTCCAGAGCCCTAGGGTGCCATTTGATTCAGGGTGAAGATATTACTTGAAGCCTGCCAGAGATAATATGCTGAATAGAAGAGATGGAGCCCTGGAGCCCAGTAATCCAAACTGATACATCCTCACAGACAGCTTCCATACATCCATCTACAGAGAGCAGGAGGAAATAATCTTTTTTCTCACCTTGCCAGTCTTCCTCCATCTCCACTAAGTGACAATTTCTCTGCATCAGTGTCATCCCATCCTTTCTTTTCTTTTTATGTTGAGTCGCTGCAACTTAGCAATAATCAGTCAAAGGGAGCCGCACTTTGGACAAATTTTAATGAATCAATAGGCAATTACTTAGTGAAGCTGTAGTGGTCGCAGGAGGTCGGTTAGGGAGTAGAGACCGGAAAAATCATTTAGGTAATTATCCCTTGGGTCCGGAGCAACAGCGCAATTTTAGTCATTAAGGGAATGAATAGTTGATTTAAAAATTATATTGTTTCAAAGCTATAACCCCAAATGGATATAGAAATGAGATAAAAGTTAAGGATAAAAATTTTAATTATGCAAAATCAAAACTGAAATGTGAGCTGGGAGCTGCAGCAGGATTTCACTAACAAGGACATGTGGCAGCTCAGGCCGCTGGTTAGGTGGGGTCAGAGGTCAACAGCTGAACCTGCCCCTTGTTGAGGGATATGAATGTGTTTAACATGTACTGTATGTTTACCTTTGTAACCATCATAGCTTAGTGAGTTTGTCCCAGAGCAGAAACAGCAGGAGTAGGAACTATATGTTGACCCAAGAGGCAGAGCTGAGGCCGTTCAATGACGAATTTAATGCCCAAAATAGGAACTAAAGCTTTACAAAACAGAAGGTCAAGCAAAGGTTAAAACCAGACAGGCAATCCAATAAGGCAAAACAGATCTGTAGGGAAGCAGACAAAGATCAAAATCCAATAAAACAGGCAAAGTCCAGGGAAACAAAGCAAAAATACTAGAGGAAAATGAGGATTAAAAACTAAAAAAAAACAAATATGCTGGAACACTGAATTATGTGTTGTTGATTTAGCTCAGATTTCATGTGCTTTGTCTGTACATGTTTTTTTTTGAGAAAGATTAGTTTTGCCATTAATCCTCTGAGTTTTTGAGAGCTTGTTCAAATAGGGGAGCGTTTCCATGAAATCTGTTTAACCACTTCGGATAACTTCTTTAGATAAGGGCCTCATTATGAAGGGCATACAGAACTCATCAGCATCATCAGAGGTGACAAGCCCCGGGGACAAACACTGGACACTCGGGTCCGCCTTGCCATCCTGCTCTGTCACACTGTCAGGAAAAGGTCTAGGTGTTGCATCAGTTCCAACAAGCAGGAAGTGCTTTACAGGATCCTATCTTAGTGCGATCTCCCCCTCTCTTCCAATAACTAACAATTTGCACCACTCCTTGCTTCCTAGTCAGCTGCAAAATTACAGGTCACAGATTTGCTTACAGTCAAGAGAGGGAAGTGGATCGCCGGAGGAGAGAGATTGAAGGAGAGAGGGGAAAGATGGGAGGGCAAGTCTAATGGATAAGGAGAGCTGAGAAAGTAAAATATCTCAGACCATCAGTAGTTTGAGCATAAATTGAAATAGAGCATGGGCAGATGAATGACAGCAGGCAGAGATGAGAAATGGCATATGCTAATTTGAGCTTATGCGCTTGAGATATCCCATGAGGACCTCTTATTAATGCTAAGACATTGCGACACTTAGGTGGTCTGTGCTCATCACTTCTGTAATGAAGAGAATATGCTAATAGCTGACTCATCTGCTGGAGGAAAAATTAAACAAAGTAAACAAAACCTTTGCTGCTCTCTGTTAGCGCACGGAGGAGACGGACAGGAGAAGAGACAAAGTGAGGAGGAGACAGAGAGAGAGAGAGAGAGAGAGGGATAGAGGGAGAACATGTTGCCTGACATTAGAAATCTGATGTTCCCAAGCGGCAGCCTGCTAGAGCTAAAAAATAAAGCTGACATGGGAGTGCCAGAAACTGCAGTTCTTAAGATGGACACATGAGGCTGACTCCAAAAGTGTTCCCATTAAGACCCGTGTTAAAATTCCAAACTTTACAGAAGAAACTTCACCAATTTTCATATGACTAACTCATGTAATTATTATTTTAAGTCTTGGCCATTCAGAGTGATAGCAGCTAGCTGCCTGTTAGGTGCCACACATTCATCAGTATTTATGCAAAGTTTCCCAAGCTCCACCCTTTCATATGGTTACCTCTGGCTCCTAAAAAAATGAGATAGCAACAGTTATAATGCTATTCATGTGACTTTAAAACAGCACTTCCCAAAACCAACTATATAATATAATGTCTATGGTTGTTCTATGCAAATTCTCAAAAAAAAACGACAGTTAAAATGCAATTAAAGCCTCTGTGACCTTCATTTTGCAGTCACAAAGGTCTCTCCAGATACTGGAAAATTTCAGTCCTGTCATTAGGCACAAATCCACCAAGCACCAAAAACTTGGACCCAAAGTCAGTAAATTATGAGGTGAGCAGAGATAGGATTGGTGTGCAATATCTGTTTCTAATTGAAACTGCTTTTTGTGAAAGTGCTCAGTACAGCGAGGAGCCCTTAGAGGTTAACTCAAATGCTCAGATCAATAGATTAAAGAAGTGCTTAGGCTGGCACAACTGTGAGTGCTCGAGTGAAAGACTTACAGGACAGAGGGAACTTCTGATGCCCTGACCACACTCACGCCAGGAGATAAAGCAGAGAAAACGTGGGGTCAAAGAATCAGGGGAATCTGCTGTGAGCAGCACATACAAGCTTTACAGTAATCCCACAGTGCACCCATTCCTCTCCTGAAGCGCACACATGCATGTATAGCGTACGTATATGCACCCTTACAAAAATAGTTCCTTTTGCTTAATGAGCAATAGGTGCAGGCAAGTAGGATAGAAACAAAGATAGAAGCGATGCGGATCATATGCTAATATGACTGAGAGGGTAAAAGTGAGATTGAGCGCATTTCTAGCATGTTTCATTGCTATAGCAACAGTCTTTGTACTTGTGGAGGGAAGTGGGTGGCAGAAAAAAGAGCAAGAGTGAGAGGAGTGATGGAGAGAGAGAGAGAGAGAGAGAGAGAGAGAGAGAGAGACTTTGGCTTGCTCCTCTCTCTTGGCGAGGTTCAACCAATTGAGCTCTCTGCCAACCCAAGACCCCGGGGCTTTAAACAGTCAAGGTCACTGAAGAGGAAAAATGAACAACTCCTAAATGTGTTCCTGCATACTCTACATCCAAGAGAGAGGCGATGAGGAGCAGTTCCACCTCTCACAGACAGAGGGAGCCACCACTGTGCACTCGTCCTTCACAAGACCTACTGTATATACCAGCAGAAGGATCATGGTGGCTGTAAAATACCCTTGAAGGGTCACTAAAAGAAAAAAGGGGATTTAATCCTTATTGTTGGTCTTTGAATGGCTTTATTTGAAAAGCAACAGAACTTAATATCCATGTTTTTTTTTTATTTAAACAACCAGCCCTGGACGTGCTTTGTATTTACTATGCAGAAGCTCATGATCCTAAAAATGTTTCGTTCTGAGCTGAGTTTTTATGCCAGCAGTGCTGCTGTTACAGTGTGAATTACAATAACATCAGTATAGCCGAGCATAAACACGCAGTGAGGCATACTTCATATTCAACCTCAGTTCAGTTGTATCGAACATTCACACACACATGAGCATAAATTTGTGGAGAGCAACTTTGAGTCACGAAATCTGTGTGTGTGTGTTTGAAGAGAAAGCCCTTACGAGCCTCAGAGGTAACACAGTGAATATCAAATTAGTTAAGGTTATTAAAGGTTCCCTTGTTTCACAGAAGTTTGTAGTCAGTCTGTATACAAGCTCTCTCCAAATACACACACACACACTCACACACACACATCCACACAGTAACTATCCTCACATGTCCTTTGAAAGACTTGCGAGACTCTAAAGGCTTTGGTGCCTTGTGTAAAGCTGACTGGTTACTGTTGCTGAATTCAGTGACGGCTGCTATTTTTAGGATATGTGAAATGTATTTTTCCACACACAAATCATGATGAAATATGTGTGTGCGCATGTGTTTGCCAGTAAGTATTCACACACACACACACACACACACACGCACGCACACACACACACACACGCACACACACACACACACACACACACATACTTGAAGACATAACCAACCAGAGGAATCGAGCAGATTTGGGGAAAGGCAGGAGGCAGAGAAGTGTGAGAAGCTTTTACATAATATCATTTTTTCAAAATTTCTCTAAATGTCCTGCATCTTTTTGTCCTCTGACACCACAGTGTGGCTCATGTTACGTTTATGAGCTGATTTGATAATTAAAACAGCTCATTACATAAGTCAGCCTTGAGGTGTTTCAGGCTCAGCACAGAACAGGTAACCGAGTGAAGGCGGCCTCACACTGTAGTATCACTATGATGTTTTCGCTTTGAAATTAAAAGTGTACTTAAAAGAGTACATTCGATCTCAAATTACAATCCACGTTTACTGAGGCAGTTAAATAGCTCAAATGTGTTTTCGTATCCACTTCACAGGCAACAGTCAGCATTAAAAGAGCATTTAGTGGCTGTGTTAAATTAAGTTATGCAGTTATGCTGCCTGGCCAAAAGTATGTGGACTGTCAACTCATTATATAAAGTAATGTTACTGCTGTATTCTTGCGTACAGGGTTGCTGTTTAGGTTAAGTTGTGCTATGGAAGAACAAGAGTGCATGGCAGCATAAAAAAATGTTCACTGAAAGACATGAAACAGTTTCCATACCACTGAACTCAGGTCGCCTTTCTGAAAACCAGAAATCTTGACCACTAAACCACATGGAACCTGTGCATCAAAAGCATTGTGCTTTATAATGTGACCCCGATAAGACTGAGTCAATTAAATGAGGATTTGAGATCCTTTTTTTAAATTGTTTGGTGTCCACATACTTGTGGCCATTTGCTGTATTTTAAACTTTGCATGTTTTTATTTATTTATTCTCAGCATGAAACCTTTGTAGCTTTGAGAATCTGATTTGAAAAGTAACAATATTGTGATTTCATTCATTTTCATGTCATAATTTATCCATAATTTAGCGGGACACTGCAGCAGTTAGCACAGTAACCTGCCTTTGTCTGTTATCTGAGAAATTTGACGCTTTTTTCATGCACTTACAATAAAATTATCAATCACTGTCACTGTGTCATGATCTTGTCCTCGTCACAGCACACACACATCATTTGTTAAAGCCTCTGCCAAACACATGTAAGCCTTCAGCAGGAAAAGGTGCCGCCTCAGATAACTTCTGAAATTATGCCAGGTGAAGGAAGAAGGCGATGTGATGATGAAGGCCTGTTAAAGTGTGGTGAAGCGGATATGGAGTCAGTGTGTCTTCCACCAAGGGAAATCAAGTGAGGGCAGAGAGCATGGAAAAAAAGCAAGGGAGGAGGAGTCGTGGCCAATAGGCAGAAAATCCTCTCATTAAGAAAATCTGCTGATGAAATTAGAACATCGACATCAGTCACTCTCTCACACACACACGCGTGATCGACCTCTTATCTGCACTGTCAAAGATCACTGAGACCTCATCTTTTGATTTTTAGTCATTAAACAGACTCATGAGAAGGCCACAGGTTCAAAACCTACATGGTTTTTTAGTGTTAAGGAAAATGTTTGCCAACCTGCTCACTGTTTATGCCCAAAGCTAAAGCTGTAAATTACTTGTAGCTGAAACAAGAGGAAGCATCAAACTTGTTTTTACTTAAACATTTGGTTTATTAGAAATGCTTCTTAAAATATTCCATTATACTACAGGTTCATAGCACATAAATCTTCAATACACTGTATAAAAAATAGCACCGTTTCTCTGACAAGTAAACATGCAGTGGTGATCAGAAACACAACTTTCCCCAAACAATTTAAAAAAAACACTATGTACAAAATATTGGCAGAATATTGTGCTAGATTCTTCATATTTCATACAAATGATGAACCTGTTTTCATAATAACAACCCAATATAGTGTGCTTGCATAGTTATGATGTAGAGAAGAGTGAGCAGTTATTTCAGGCTTCAGTGGTTCTGGAAGTAAAAATCCACAGAGACGATCAGGTGACACTTTCAGGGACAAAATCTCCTGGTTAAATTAATTCATTATAACGATGCTGAAAAAAAGCTGCTTCTTTGATAAAAAGTCAAAAGTATAAGACTGAGTATAGAAAAAAAACTTCGGGAGATAAGTATTAGCTGAGTTTTAGCTTGAACAGGAGAACTGCATTAAACTGTTCTGTGTGCATCACTGAGGACTGAAGTTAGTTATATGAATTAAGTTTTCTGCTTTTGGCCCGGATTTATTTAAAAAAAAGGTAAATATTTAGGCTTAACTTTATAGAAATACGTTAAGACTTTTTTAAAATTTAAATTCATTTTTGGATTCTTGATTGATTGTGGTTGAATTCGGTGTTAATGATGCAGTGTTTTGTTCTTTATTGAATGTCTGATTTGTGATTAGGTATTTCATCTTCTTCACAGCAAAGACTGCAGAGGGGTGGGCGGATACAATAGTATTGATATGACTGATACCAAAGACTTGCTTTGAAGATTGGTTCTAGTGTCAATAGGATCGATACCTTAAAATGCATCAGTTTCCCTCTCTTATGTTGCACCTAATTGTATTTCATCAAAGAGTAAAACTGTCTTTGCAACGTTTCCTTGCTGTAAACAAATCAATACACTCTCTGCTTTTCAACTGCTGCTGTCCCGCTGTGTGAACTCACCACTCAAACAGCGTGCATGAGATCATGCAACTTGTTTGCTAACTTGCAACACAGCAAACTTGTATAAATACAGCAACAAAAGAGAAAGATGACAAAGTCTTTTTAGAAAGACTCAGGCTGGAAATACCCAAGTAGATAGCGGTAAAAATTAATACTTATGCCACATTGGATCTTCAGAAATGGACAATACTACATTTACTTTACTTTAATTAACTATCATTGACTTTTCTCTTAGCAGACAGATTAAATATTGCACATTATATTCACGCATTCAAATAGTATATTCCCTATAGCATTCCCTATTGTTGAAACTTGATGTGAAAGGTAAAGGTTGAGGATATATGCAGTCTATCACAGCATATAGTTTGAGTTTATGGTGTCTATGAGAGTATTTTGGTGTTTCACCTCCAGCAGGTGGATTCTCAGGAGCTCTAGATTTTACAAGAAGCCTTGCAGAAATAAAGAAAGTACATAAGCTGCTTCTAATGATAAAAAGTATTAATATCAGCCGTTCTGGCCCTGTTTTACTTGGTGTCAGATCAAAGCCAGTTTTTGATGACCGCCCACCCCCAGCGTAGGCTGTTGCTAATCACTACAGTACTTAGATCCATTTGCTAACCAAGCATGATTTCTCAGACACAAAACCAAAGTACAGACTTAAAACACTGTTATCCAGGCGATGCTGACATAATGAGAAAACTTTCAAATGCTAATTTACAACAGGGGGATTACTTCCAGTGGACACTTTGCCTTTTTACTTAGCAATAAGAGCAGTTAAACAGTCTGTATATACATGGAGTGAGCAAAATAACAAAAAACACAATAATGCAGCATTTAAGCAGTAATGAGGAGTCTGGTAAATTCTGTGCTGTCTATATCAAAAAGTCCTCTTATTTGTACTTAATATAGTCTACTTGTGTTCTCCTTCGCTAATGCAGCTTTTCTGTTTTAAGTCGACACATAATTCCAGTCCCACAAATACTGTAAATCCTGATCACAAAGGCAGCTACACAACAAATGAGTCATTGTAAATTGTGAGTAAGTTGTTAAATACCAAGTTGCAGTATGTGTCAGCATTGATGGACGTCTTTTTATTGATGCTTTATTTTGTGATTTTTCAAACAACAAAAAGCACAGAGGAGGAAACAAGCCTAGGCTAGTTGGTGTCAGACGCAAGCCGCAAAAAACACAAGAAATCTTAATCAGCGAAGGGCAACACTGTCACATGTAGACGTTTTCTTTAATGAAATCAATTTGATTGAGTCTCACTCACAGAAATTAATGACTGCAAGAAAAGTTGCATCTGGACTCCACTATCACTGACAAACCTTTAAAAAAAACTATGAAACTGTCAGGTGCTTGGTTTACTTCTGCAAAACTTGTAACACATCAGTTTACATTTTTTTAATCAGAAAATTCCTATTAAGTCACTACGTTTCTTGAGTACTTTGAGGCAAATGGTGCCTCTGTGATATTGGCTTGTATAAATAAAAACTGACTCAACCTGATGGAGAAAACTTTAAAAAGTGAAACAAAGTGCTTGAAAATGCCAAACAATGAAGGACAGAGAAGTGCATCTTTCCAGTGGAACACCTTTGTGTTAACTGAGCAGGATAGGAAAAGAAATTTCTTTTTTTTTCTTTTTTAAATGTATGCAAACATTATTATCTAAATGCATCATCAAAGTACTAAATATTTAAAAACTGTGACCAGGTTTAATTGAATTAACTACAACAAAGTCTGATACAACACTTTCTTTGTGTGCAAATGGTAAATGCTTGTTTTACTGCTTTGGCACTTTTTTTTAGCCTATATGGTCTTTTCTGCTTGATTTGGAGAACGTAACGAAAACAAGAAAACACTGTGGTATCCCCTCACACCCACTGGATAAAGCCTGGCTGGGTTTACAGACATAATAAATAAACAAAAACAAATCTTGATCATTGACATTTGACAAAATAATTAACTATAAAAGCAATATATATAAAGGCTAACAGCTGTGGAGCTGAGGAGGATTTGGCCACAATCATCGAGCTGTTCTTGAAAGACCTGCACAACAGAGCAGTCGTTAGTCCACATACAGTCATACCTGATATAAGCTAGCATGTGTGTTTGTATGTGTGTTTGGGTGTGTGTGTGTGTGTGTTTGCATACCTCCTGCCTCCCCAAGGCAGACCTCCTCACACTCCTCCAGGTGAAGGAAGCGGTTGTCGTTTCCTTCACAGCCGCTGTAGATGAAAGGCCTGCAGGCCTGAACCTGACTGTTAAAGTACCAGCGCAGAGTGTATCGTCCACAGCTGCCCTCCTCCATAGGCAGCAGGCACACGTCTGCTGGAGCTGCACAACACACAACACACACGCACGTATGAGGAGTGTGTACGCACAAATATAGAACATGCAGAAGGAGGAAAGGGTTGGCAAGACAAAAGAGAAGCAAAGGCAGAGCAGCAATGAAGAGCAACAGGGGACCCAAAACAAACGTTCATGACCACTGAGCTCAAAACTCCAAAAACCAACCTGTTTATTACAATAACTGAATATTTTGGATGCAAAGCAACTCATTTTTAAAGGATGCATACATGCCTTTAAACAGCCAGAACAGCCTGAGACATGCAGAGTTGACCCAACACCTGGCAGGCAGAATGAGCCCGTATCAAATCCCAAAACAGGACAACAGCTGCTTTACCTTCCCCTTCGACTCCCCTCTTGGACCTGCCTAAGCTGGACTTGACTGCTTTCAGCTCTGTAACTTTGACTGCTCTCTGACCAGCATTTGCTGCTCTTCTCCGAACGCCAGCACTGGCTGATTTGTTCGGTTCATCTCTGACTGTTTTGTCAGTTTCATCTTTGACAGCCTTACCTGTCAGGACACACACAGAAACACACACACACATAAACGCAAAAGCACACTCATCGACACGCTGCATAGATACGCAGCATGAATGGAAAAGAGAAATACATTATTGTGATTACAGGGCTTTAAAGATGGTGATCTACATGAAAGGTCACAGACTCAGCGGTGTGTGTGTTTGTAGCAGGCTGTGCGAGGCCAACAGTCACAAAGTGTCATGAAACGAGCACAAAGTGAAGCGCACACACATTATATGACACGCTCCCCACAGCACAAATTGGATTATGCACCAGTTGAATAAACCGAATTATAGGACATGAGAACAAATTTGAAACGCCATCTTCTGTTCATCACATGATAAGTTTCTAGCATGTAAATGAATTTGGTTAATGTTGGGGTCATTGGAAGGTGACAGACATAATCAAATTAAAGAGGAATCCTCACATTCGGTTCAGCAACTTGGTTCTTATCTATTTGTTCATTGTGATTTCTGGATATAATAACTTTTTAATCACCATCTTCTTCATAGAGATTTATAAAACTCAGACTTTATTGCATAATATCTTAATAGATAGGCATTTAAGGTCATACCAGACAAAAATCTGGGAGCAAAACCCAGATTGACCCAAGCATTGCATACTCAGCATTGCATACTGTCAAAACAACAAAACTTCCGTTGTGTTGGTTTAACATTTAATTAAAAAGGACCCTGTGGAGTTTTTCAACATTCACAAGGTTATGGACCAATATAAGCTTTCCATTATATTCTGTGTGTCTTTTTTACTTGCACAAGGACATACAGGCATGTGAGAATGCAGGCAGGCAAGACGACGCACAATCCTGCCAATAGTTTCACATTGTTCTGCTGATCTACAGCAGGTGTTGGTAACCTGCCACGAAATGTGCCAAAGAGAGATGAAGGAAGCCAGAAAGAAGGTAAATATATAAAATTCAGATTCTTCCAACAATCATCTGTGCAAATTTTTAGTGGGAAGATATAGATAAAAACAGATCATCTTTAGCACCTTTATTTCCATTTGTTACACGACTATTTCTGCTATTTTTTGAGTGAGCAACCAAGTTTAACACTTCGAGTACGTTCCAGGTGAGACTGTCTGAAAATATGCACCATTACCCTCCTTACTTGAACATTTTTAAGTTTTATCTCCCACCTCATTGAAAACTCTTATGATCACTGTTAGTTTCTGCTAAGGACGACACCATAAAAACTACTGCTGCTCCAACACAGCTCAACTCTTAAGGACACACAGTGTGTTCAGGTGAGGAACACTGAATGTCATCTGACTCTCTTTGAGGTTTTCCTTCACTTTGAGGCGGGGAACACACGTGTGTTTAGGACAATGTGCTCATTTCACACATTTCACTTGAGACCAGGCTGGTTTGGGTGATACTCAGCGTGTTGGAAAGAGCTCCTTCACTGCATGAAAGCTTTGAACACAGTGTGAAACACAGTACCATCGCTCTGGTTGGCGAGGGGAGGGAAGTAGAGCAGCTCATCCATCGGGTCGTCGTAGGACTCGATGGAGTAGATGTGCTCGTAGTCCGGGTCGTTGGTGTTCATCACCACACGCAGCTCACGACCTGAGAGGAGGGCAACGCCACAACAAGAGAGATCACTCACATCAAAGCCTCCAATGGAGGGAAGGCTCAGTACAGTCAGTTAAACAGAGTCTCAACATTTATTTGTATTTGTCTGGATGTGATCACAGATGTAACACATGATGTAAAAGCGTGTGGAGTCCTCTGTTTTCTTGATGAGAAAACCACCCAGTGCTCAGAGGTCTCCAGACGTAGCACCGCAGAGTTAAACCTGTTTGTTAGGGACGGACACGCAGACGGACAAACAGATCCCAGATCCCAGCGGATCGACACACTCACCCTCCTCACCCTTCAGGGCCAGCTGCTGCTCTGATGCGGGCCGAGCCCTGACTGTGGGCAGGGACCGAGGTTCTGGAACCGAACCTGAGAGAGCCAGATAGGACAAGGAAGAGCGAACAAGGACACCGAGGGAGCGGAGATGAGATTCAGGGAGCGAGAGGGACCACATGAGTGTTACATAAGAGAGAGAAAAAGGGGAGCCGGGGGGGGGGTAACATGATGAAAAAAAAGCAGGACAAACATTCTGGTAGTAAAACATTGAGACACATGAGACAAAAACAACCCCAGAGCACCACAAAAATCATTCCAACACACACAAAAACACACCAGCTAAAAGGATTTACGAAGTTTTTTGCAAAAACTGGCTGTAATCCTTTAAGGACCCAAGTCGCTCCTGTATGGACTTGTGTCGCGCTCGAGACAAACATTTTTTTGACTCGAGCTCACATTAAGTCAGTGCTGATTCAAGACTACAAGCTCATATAATAACAGACTTGAACATTAGGAACCACAAACTGTCTCTGATAACAAATGAATTTAATGTTTGTTTTGGCCTCATTCTCAGTAACACTGCATGTTTATCGCCAGCCTGCCTCACCATCACTCATCTCATGCTGCTGCTTCACATCACTGATGAAGCCTCGCATTGATTACCAGCTCAGAAAGCAAACACATTAGTTTAAACTTTGGGAGGAATAATCGTTTTAGGGTTTTTGCTAAGTTTCTTTTTATTAATTTACTTAGATATATCAACCTTATGCCTTTTTCTGTGAATGCTATTAGATTGGGTTTATTGATTGGAGAAAGTAACTGTTTGGTCAAACATCTTATAATATAATATACAATAAAACAAGGCCAGTGCAGAATATTATGTCTTGGCATAAAAGTTAAATGTACAGATCAATTTAACATAAAAGCTATTAAAAAGGCCCTTGAGACAAAAAAAAATTAAAAGGAACATCACAAAACATCTATGAATACTGTGATATGTTTTCGGCCAAAATTAAGATAGTTTTAAGGTTTATCTGAGGAATCAGTGTAAAATACACACAATCAGTGTTAAATTCATCATCTTTTTACTTTCACTGAACTAATGCTGCAAAGCATGGAATGAACATATGTTTTATATGTGTGCATGAGGTTAAGTAATCATGCATTTCAATACTTTGAAGGAACAATATGTAAGAATTTCATTTCCTGCTTGCTTCTCTCCACCTGCACCTGAAAACCTCCTTCTCCCAGCAGTCTAAAGCGCCTGTGCTCACAGTGTAAACACCAACACTCCTCTACTTTCAGTATGACATGAGTTGGCTACCAGGACAACCAGTTATATAGCTAGCTCAGCTATCTATCTAGCTAACAGCAGCTATATGTTAGCGGCAGTTAGCAGTTCTGCTTCCCACCTGTCTGTTTGTAATATGAATTAGCAGCAGGCAATTTCAGAAATATTTCAGAAAAAAATGTTTCAGAAACTTCAAAAAAATGCCTAACAAGGGCATCTCATTACAAATACATGACACACGAGGCTGACCGCTCGCACTACAGACTCTGCAGATGAATACGTATGTGTTAAAGTGCACCAGTGTGACTCATGTTATATCAGCTCGTGTCCACCCATTTGTCTCCTGCTGCAGCTGAACGGCTCGCTCACCTCCACACGCTGACGATCAGACAGATGGAGAGGAAGGAAGCAGAAAGAGAGGGAAAAATAAAGGTCACGATAAAGAGTCATAGTAATGCTGCGTCTTATTTGGCATATTTTTATAGAGTTTAGCTGAGGCTGTGACTCATGTGCTGTGATTAAAATCTGAAGTTCAACTTGGGGGCAACTCTGTTATGAATTAGCAATGCGAGCTGCATAAAGACTCACCACAGTGCTGACTCATCTCGGAGCGGACATACTGTCTGACTTCATCCTCCTGAATTCAAAATAAAAAGGGGAACAGAGCCAACCACTGTTAGAGCACCAACCTAATATCAACTCTGCAAATGTTTATATCAGTGTCTGTGTGTGTGTGTGTGTATGTGTGTGTGCTGTTTGGTGTCAGCATCTTCAGATTGAGCCCCGCGGTAAGGCTCGAGCACTGACCGACATGCCTGGCTCTCCTCTGTCTCCCTTGGCTCCATCTGGGCCCATCTCTCCCTGCAACATGGACAGGTATGAGGACCCACAGAGAGGCTTGCAGCACATTAATTCATTAAACTGAGAGCAGGTGCAGCACACGAACTAAATGCAAAGTCAAAGTGAAAGGTTAAATCAGCAAAAGTGACTCAGCCCCTCAGTCTTGATGTCGTGTCCTTGTATTGTAACCAAAAATTATTATTGTTCAAGCCGAGACAGCTTTAAAAATACGCGGCTTTCATTTTAAATAACCATTTTTTGATTCACACAAATTTTAACTATCAAACTCCGTTGCAGAGAAGCAAGAATAAGAGAATTTATTCTCCCTGAAAAAAGTGACATTTTGCAAAATGTGAAATGCGTCATACTGAAGTATAGCAGGTAATTGCTGCTGTGTGATGTCAAAGCGATGAGTAATTTTTCCTTTTTTCTTGCATAGCAATAAGTTGATGCAGTGTATTTATTTCATAGCTATGCAAGACTACTAACTATATTATAATGATGCAAAAAAAGCAAGCCTTGTTTTGATAGCATTCATACACACATCTTGAATGTAATCCTACAACTAAAATAATTCATTGCCTAAGTTTTATGTCAAACTTTAAATTGTGGATTTTGAAAAAATATTCAAAGTGAGCTGTGAACCCGATAAGTCATGTGGTACTTGAAAATTGAATGGTTTTCATAAGGTTCCCATTCATTTCCCTGGATTCAGCAACTAAGACACAAACAAAAACAAACCAGGAGACTTAGTGTAACACTAACCGGCTCTCCTCTCTCCCCCGGGATCCCTGGGATTCCTCGTGGACCCACTGTGGCAGGACCAACAGGACCTCGCTCCCCCTGAAACACAAACACAAGACAGCATTTCAACATACACCATCTGCAGCAGGTTTTAGTATAAAACTTACATTAGGAATGAAAAAAACCTGCACAGCCCCCAGTGGTACCTGCCACAGTTTCAGTGAAAACAGAAATATAACAGTAAATGCTCTGTTTTGTATGTCTATGTAGTAAATATTTACTTTGTTAATTTAGGGGAAAAAAATTGACGGAGCATGAAACTTTTTTACAGAAACACCTAAGTTATGATTGATATGGGCTAAAAAGAAATATAAAACATGTTACAGCCACAAAAATAACAATAAAATGACAAAAAGTCAAATAGAAACATAAAATAGTGGACATTGCCGGCAGAGCGACAAAAAGTCAGGTCACAACAACTAAAATAAAATCTTCCAGGAGGAAATACAACCATGTTCAAGAGCAGGAGCCTTGTACAACAACCATATCATCTGGCAGACACTTACAAAGATCTGCTGACACATGCTTGTTCGATCTTAATACTTCTTGTAATTTATTCCATTTGCTCGACGCAAAAAGGCTCAAAGCTAATTTATCAAGCTCCGTATTTATGTGAGGAGTTTTAGGAGATATTAATTCCTGTGAGTGTGTTTGATGACAGATGTTTTTGGCTTCTAACAGAGAAGTGAGGTAGGAGGGGGACCTGCCTAGCAATGCCTTCTAAATAAAGAGGAGACAGTTTCTTTCTCTTCTGTCACTGCTAGAAAACTATCCCACATTCTGACAGAGCTCACAGCGGCGAGTTTCCAACTAATCCCCACTAATAAGACACAGAGAACTATGCTAAACTGATTTCAGCATAGATGGTGCTGCGTGCATATGTACAAAATATCTCCATAATCTTACACTGACATTAGAGTTGATTGGACATTGTAATTCAATTTTCTAAAGAAAGACATGATCTTGTATATGACACCCAGTCTGATTCTTACCTACTTTTTGGGCTCAAATATGTTTTTTTCAAATAAAAGTTTATCACTCTGCCAAATAAACAAATACTTGTAATCTGTGACATGTTAAATTTGTACTAAACTCATGTCGCTGCAGTCCACACACAATAAATATATGTTTGAATAAACAAATACATGCACACAAAAAAAGTTGTGATATTACTCATCTCTCTTGTATTCTTATTAAGATTTTACTGTTATATAAAGTACATGAGGTCATTATAGGTTTACAGCTTTTGTGTTTGTGCCATTTGCATCCTATTAGCAGATTAAAATGGTCAACCTTCCTTTCAGGGTGCATCAAAGCAAAATATTTGCTTAGGAAAATAATAGAAATGGGTTTGACTCAGAGAGCAGCTCGGTTTGAATAAAAGGTGCATCCATCACAGAGACGGATACGGCTGCTGCTTTGCTGTCACCAGCTTTCTTAATTTACTTGATGATGCGGCAGACAAGCCAACAAACACACGAGCCCTCAAACTCTCAATCATCATGAAGCAACACACAGCAATCGAACAAAGCTACCAGTCAGGTGAAGAAGAAAGAAAGAAACAAATTGAGGAGAAAAACACAAAGACTGAATTCTTTTTATATTAGTCTTGCATCATTTTTTTTTTATGTCAAAACTGTCAAAAACAAAAGTTTTATCTTTGTTGATGCCTCTGACCGCTGCTATTTTGTGCAATCAGAGACATAATTTACTTTTGTCTGTTCTCGCTTCCATTATTATTTTTCTTTGCTTTCACCATCAAATCTGCACACAGCCATAAGTGATGATTCACACATCGCTGGTGAAACAAACAGGATTGTTGAAATGTAATCAATAAAAAGAGTAAAACAGTCACCTTCTGTCCCTGAAGACCCTCTGGGCCTTTGGCACCAGCTGGTCCCTGAGGGCCAGTCATGCCTGGAGCCCCATCTGTTCCTCTGGGACCAGGAGGTCCAGGTACCCCAGGCGGACCCTACATGAAGCATAGGGACAGTTCGTTATGTGTCTCAGGCATTTATGAGGGTATAAATAGACCCCTTGTTTATGTGTGTACTGTACTGCAGATGTTACATTTACAAACTCACCCTTTCACCTTTCTCTCCCTGAGCCCCTTTGGGTCCTGCAAGCCCATCAAAACCACGGTCTCCCTACACAGACGGAGAAAAGGGGCTACACTTCGAATTTCTACACAGTTTTTGCACAAATAGAAGTTGTACAGCAAATACCTTGGGACCCACTAGTCCCTCTTTTCCAGGTGTCCCTGGGGCCCCAGATGGTCCAACTTCCCCCTGAAAAGTACAGAGAGCAGGTCTGTAGATGCCTGACCATAAAGAACCATACTGATGCATAAAAGACATGATGTGATACCTGTTTTCCAACCACAGAAAAGAGTCATACCTGTTCACCCTTTCTTCCTGGTAGGCCCGGCCGTCCATGGATACCTGCATCCCCCTGAACACAAACCACGACGGCGACATGTCTGACTAATTTAATTTGATCAAATTTTACATTTAATCACAGTCAATGAAAAAACTGTCCCATATTTTATTCACCAGTCTTGTAGACCTCCAAACAGAGGCTTAATGTTCACACGAATCTAAAGCCCACAGTGTCAAAATGCCAGTGGGCATGACCATATCTCCTCCTAATTTCCTTATTATTTCTTCCCCCTTTCCTCCTATCAAATCACATCCTGACTGTGTGGCTCAATCCCACCTTCTCGCCTTTGGGTCCATCGCCTCCACAAACCCCCTTTGATCCTCGGTCACCCTGGAAACACATAAATTTATCATTTAGGCTTTTGGATCACAAGGTGACCAAATCCTCCAAAGCAGCCAGACAGGATTCCCGTCTACTTCACAGACGGTCCTCTCACCTGCTGCTCAGGCTGAATCACTGAAGCACTCACCGAACACATTGTACAGGAAGCATGTGGAACATTAAGTTCCAAACAGTGAAGAACATGATGCAAAACTGGTTGCTATGACGCACAACATTGACAAGTAAAAGCAAGGTAAGTGGCAGTTTTTCAGCCGTAGAGGACACACAGTGTTCATGTTGTGTGTCGGCCATGCTGAATCCACACGCATGGAAGAGGACATTCATGCTTCAACATGGAGCTACAGCCAGCAGTGAAAATACATCAGTATTCTTCTCCATCTCTCAAGTGAAAAGCAAAAAAGTTGTTTTTTACAGTGCTGTCACATCTCAGAATGCTGTCACATTTGTACCTTTTCAGAGACGTCTTTGATTGCCTCTCATGCTGTCTGTAGTGTAAATGTGTGGTGCTGGCTGTGTCTGTTGTGTGCCTTCTCTTTCACCCTGTTTCTTTCTCTTGTACTCAGTGATTATTATCTCAATCGCTGAAACCAAAACTCCATATTAAAATGCTGTTTAGTAAGCTCAAACAGTGTGTGAGATTTCTAGTAATTCAAACTCAGTATGAAGGCAAAAGTGCATAATGTGCATACTCCCTCTGGGGACATATCACAGTATGTAAGCACCGAACAATGTACCAGCATGAAAATCCCACAATGCAGTGCAGTTGTGATGACAAAAACAACAACAGACAAAGCAGCTCTGGCGTAATGAAATTAAAGCTTCAAATTAAATGTAAGCAAGGTTTAACTTTGTTAACTGTCATCCAGTTTTTAATTTAGTCCATCATTTGAATGGGTTACTATAGGTACCCATCTTTTACCATCAAGGAGGCTCTCAGGAAGTGACATCAGACTCGCTGAGCAATCCAAATAAGAAGATGGATGCTAATGTCTATTAGCACAAAAGCAGGTCAAGCTGTTGTACACATTCTAGGTTTGTGGTGCATAATATGTGTTTTCAGATACAGGGAATGGTGAACTAATTAAATAAAGGTAACAATAATGATAACAATAAGGACTGTAATAATACAAAAAATAGTTGCTTATAAAAATAGTTTACCTCTGTAATGTTGCTCTCATTTTAAGTGTCTCAATGTTTGAATCTCTCACAGATTCAAACAGAATTCAAACAGATGCATTAAGACAAAGAAAATGGATATTTAGTCTTTAAGGTTGAGCTAAAACCCACTTTTAAACATTAATAATAATAGTAATACTGTTAGGCTAAAAACAAATATTTGGCTAAAATATTTTTGACTTAATTTGTATTATTTCTCTGCACCATCAGTCTTTATTTTATTACTGAGTTGTGACTGTAATCAACGACTCCTGAAAGATGTTTTGAGGTCAAAACCTGCAGAATTAACTTTAAACTCTCTCTCACACACACACACACACACAACACACACACAAACGGTGAAATTACCTTGATTCCCCTCAGTCCCACAATACCGATCTCGCCCTTCTCCCCCTTACGTCCCAGCAGCCCATCTTTCCCTGATAAACCCTGGAAGAAAAAACAGAAGTCATCTCTTTTTTGCAAAAAAGACAGAAAACAACACACAAAAGAAGGAGGCAAAAAGTGCGGACCGATTCACCAGGTACTCCAGGCTGGCCGGCTTCTCCCTGCAGAGCGGAGAAAAAATTACAGTAATTAGAGCTGTAAAAATGACCATATTACCTGTACGGCGTGCTGATGGGCTTTGCTATTAATCACGATATTGATTTAATCACGATGATCACCCATGCTGAGCGTCACTTGCCTTCTGTCCACCAGGACCACGGGCACCTGGGAATCCAGTGGATCCTCTTTCTCCCGGCTCGCCCCTCAGACCCTGTTTTCACACAGGCACAAATATGCAGACTGATCATTTGTAATATCAATACAGAGAAATCTATTTAAGTAATTGGCTTAAGGTTACTTATCAGATTATTGCTTGAATGTGATCAGTAAGTGATTCATATTTCTGATTTGATTTGGCTGTTAAATAACCAATCAATGCCTCAGCCTGCCTCACTGTCTAATCAGCATTTTTATTGACAACCATTCATCCACCATTTAGACTGAATGCTGGTTAAAGGCAAACTACCTGAAACAAATGGTTTACAAAAAAAATTGACAACAAATTTCATAAGTGACTGATTGATATTGAGTGGAAATGCCCCTGAACAGCTGATTTCAGCTTC
>JAPZDY010000012.1:14885559-14926194 GCA_029783645.1 Ctenochaetus hawaiiensis | reverse complement strand
AAAAAATTGACAACAAATTTCATAAGTGACTGATTGATATTGAGTGGAAATGCCCCTGAACAGCTGATTTCAGCTTCTCAAATACAAAAATCCTGTAATATTCTCTGCTTTTGCCTTTGAAAATTTAAATCTTTTGATGGTTGACTGCAAAAAAGAAAAAGCAATACAAGGATGTCATCTTGGGATATTGGAAATTAAGGTGGGAATATTTCACTGTTTTCTGCCATTTTCTCACCAAATCAGTAGCTGATTCCTCAAAAAAATCATTACAAAAAATCACATAATCACATCTGGGCAGAACAAACATATTTACCTGCTCCCCTGGAGGCCCCTCTTGACCCTTTCCTCCTTTTTCTCCCTGCACACCTTTGGGTCCCCTGTCACCCTAAAATGGAACAACAGTAAAGTTCAAAACATATGAAACCAACTTTGAAAATTTCGCTATAATAAATATTTGGACCCATCATGGTGTTCACTGACTGTTTCTCCTTTGTTGCCTTTGTCTCCTGGAGGTCCTCCCACCAGCACAGTGTCCCCCTGTGAGTGACAGTGCAGCTGTAAACATCTGGCTTCACCCCCCGAAAGCCAACACATCAACACACAATGTTTCATTCTGTTCCCTTTTCTTAAGCTGTGTCACTCAATAGTATCGCAGCTCATTAACATTGTGCGTATTCATATATTCCTCCTGTTCTCTACAGAGCAAATCTCATGAAAGAGCTTTTTCAAAACAGCCGCCGCTGACACAAATATGGATTATAGTTTCCTCTTTCTCCATTTCTGTGTTGCCGTTTGCTTACAAACACAAACACTGAGAGAGAGAGAGAGAGAGAGAGAGAGAGAGAGAGAGAGAGTGGGCAGTGGAGCTTATTAGATATTGAAAATGCACACACCTTGTCTCCTTTGTCACCTTGCAGCCCGGCATCTCCCTGAAAATAAGATTGAGATTTCATTCAGGCGTGACAATTTAATTCACCGCTATAGATGAGCAGAATTCTTGGGGGACTTAGCTCGCATGATGACACATAAAAATGGAAGAAAAAAGAGGAATTGGTAGTATTAACCTTTTCTCCGCGAACCCCACGGACCCCTGGAGGACCCTGATGGACACACAAACACACATACACACACACCATTATATACTGAATGTGAGCACAAGTTGATCTGGCTTTAAAATGGTGGACACTGCAAGGACAAGACCTATAGAGTCATTCATTCACTATCTGAGAAACACAGAAAACAACTCCTCTGTAACAACAAGGACTTTTTCTCCCAGCGTTCTCCTTTATTCTTCTATACAGATTCCTCCTTGTATATAAGGTCTTTGTATAAAGAAAAAAACACTAAAAGATACTGAAAGCTTTTGTGGACAAGCTGTGTTAATGTACATCAAGTTTCTGAGTGATAAATAAAAAAAAAGCTTGTTATTTTACCGCTGTGCCTCTCTCTCCATCCAAACCAGGACGACCCTCCTCTCCCTGAGAAGTGACAGACACAGAAAAGAAGACAAAAAACAAGCGTGAGTTTCTATCATCTGAGGGCAATTCATATCAGATCACATCTTCAGTGATGCAGAGATGTAACCGATGTCTCACCCGAGGCCCTGGATCTCCTCTCTCTCCTCTGGAGCCCGGGACTCCAGTGCCAACTTCCCCCTGGCAACAGAAATAATACATACACCTTTCAAAAGAGTCCATTAACATTGAGGAAGGACAATGCAAATATGTATCAGTTTGGATAGTCACCTTGTCCCCTTTGACCCCGTTGGTACCAGGAGAGCCCTAAAACACAAAGTACTGATCGTATCAATCATCAAATACATCTCTCTTCTCTTTCACTCTGTTTAGAGAAATCACTGAAAATATTTACTACATATTGTAACTTAGTAAACTATCTGCAAGCAGGCATCCAACAGCATCAAAAAAATAATTATAATTACTTTTAGCTAAAACTAAAAACTAATCTAAATGTAATGGAAACTAAACTCACTGTCTCTCCTGGAGGTCCAGAAGGACCAGGGCCTCCGACATTCCCGGCACGCCCTGCAAAGCCTTGGAGACCCTGAAAATGAGACCTCAGCATTTAAATATCACACAGCAGAGATTAAAACTGAACACGTACAGCATTGTGTAATCAGTGGCTCCACCAACCCTCTCCCCCTGGGGTCCAGGAGGTCCAGGAGGTCCTATTTCTCCTCTCAGGCCAGGTGGCCCGGTGTCACCCGACTTCCCCGCTGGCCCTGGAGGACCAGGTGGACCAGGAAGGCCGGGATCCCCCTGAAATCATGTTGCAGTTAGATTCTGTCCTATGGCACATCTGATAAACCACACAACCTGATTTCAGAGGCATCACACTCGCTGTTACTCACCTTTAACCCCTGAGGTCCGACCCGACCTGGAGGACCTGCCATTCCAATGCCCCTCTCTCCCTGAAACACACAACTTGTCATGACTGTGACGTAGTTTCGATGTGACTTCAGGCAAATTACAGAAAAACACAACAAAAGCTCACCTTATCTCCTTTTGACCCAAGAGATCCAGGTGCTCCCTGCACGAAAAACAAATATATTAGTGTGAAATTAAAAATTACTGATTGTGGACTTTTGTAAACCCGTACAGATAATATATTATTTGAAAAACAGATAAAATATCCCTTAGTTTTTCTCTATTCTTCAAACTTACATTATCAATAATACATTTTGGGTTATTATTGTATTGCTGGCGAAAACACTTCAGTATCGGTGCGTTGTGTCAGTAGTTTGGCTGCCATTACTGATAACATGCCTTGTGAATCTCATGGACGGCAAATAATCAAAACCTCGAGCACCAGAGGAGATTACAGCTGACACTTTAAATAGAAGCCTGCAGACTTTAATCACACTGTGACAGAAAGATGGTCGATTACACTGAGATTAAATAATTGTCTGGCTTTAGAGTGAAATAGCTTGACAGAAAGAATCCTAGTTTAACATGTTGTGCAACAAAAAAGGCAAAAATTTCCTTTTATCATTAGATTTTTCTTCCATTTTTGTGTGATTTCACATTCAAGCAGAAATATGCTTAATGTTAATATGCTGCATATAATGAGCTGGATATTGAATCGGAGTTGTTTCTCACAGGCTCACGATGAAAACAAGCAACTCATTTTTTACAGCTTTAGCAGCATGCTGAGCTCACAAAACAATGTTTCTCAATGATGTTCAATTAAATTTATTGAGGGTGATGCATTGCATTGAAAAAGAAAAGAAAACCAGGTAATTTATTAAAATAACACACTGGCTCAGTAATTTATAAATAATAGTTCCCAAATGTGCAAAGAAAAGCAGGAGATATTCAGTTCAAAGCATATTAAGTTCAGCTAAAATCTACAGCTCAAACATAAGCCATCTGTTGATAAGTGGACATCTTTGTTCACGATACCCATTAAACCCTGAGATTGTATCTTAGAAAACACAGCACTAACAGCACTGTAATAGAGTAATTAAACTCTCTCTGATAGATGAGAGCATTAAGAGTGTCAGAGAAAAAACATGAGTGTGTTTAAATACAACTCACATCTTCTCCAGGCTCTCCAGGTTCACCATCCACTCCCTGCCGTGAGGACAGATCACATGTCAAAGTGTTGTCATGTTAACTGTAAGTATGTGTGTTACTCTGTGGTGTGATGGTACTCACTCTCTCTCCTTTGTTGCCAGCAGCACCTTTGTCTCCTCTGACACCCTGACGGACAGCAGACACAGTTTTAATAAAATTTTATATTTTCAGGCGGAGTGAGCTGTCACCGCTGAGGGTGTGGTCAGGCTTACCTTTTCTCCAGGTAGACCTCGCTCTCCAGCTATGCCTGGTAGTGTTTGACCAGGAAGACCCTGCATCAGTCAGAGGAAAGTTATGTCAACTGCTGTCTTTTGTCTTTAGCTTAGGCTATAATAATCAAGTATTCCATCATCTACATTAAATACTCAGAACAGCCAATGCGGCACCTAAACTGGGGGGAAATAAAGATTATAGTGTTGCTTCTTCCATGTTAATGCCCATAACAGTGACTCACCCGCTCTCCTTTGGGTCCAGGAGGCCCAGTGACAGCCTGCAGGTGTGCAGAGAAATGGAGAAAATAACAGTAATTACCTGTGCAGCACAGTATGGATTCTTGCTCATAAAAAGTTGTAAATGTGCACTTGAAAGCCTTTGTATTAAGACATTATATGAACCCAACCATTAGCCCTTTCAGCAGTAAGGATTAAGAACATTAACGCCATCAGCAAGTACAGGAGACAAATGCACAACTCCTGCTGCTTGACTGAAAGTCTGAGTTGTAAACTCTTCCGCTCTGTGGCAGGAAAAAGTCTAACAGCAGGTCATGAGGTAATAATATTCTTATTGACTTGTGCTTGGCAAAACTGAAAGAAATAGCAGGCACAATTCAGGAACAATTCAATAGCTCATACTCCAGAGAAACTATGTGATCAAGTGTTTCCTTTGTCATGTTTTGACAGAAAAACAATTCATTGTAAGTCGCTTCGATCGATAGTGAGTGAAAGCAGCTAAGTGGAAGGCCGAGTGTTGGACTCAGAGGGGCCGAAGCCAAAGAAAATTCTTCCAGCTGGAGTTTGGAAAGCTTTACACGTGTGGGTTATCAAAGTACATGGCAGCTGTGAAGCCTGAAAATGCACCATCACCTCATCTTTGTTTCAGTCTGTGCGTTATGAGTGTGTCTGTTTGTGTGAGAGAGAAAGTGAACAAATGGTGGAGCCGCTGAGCAGATGGACAAGTGTTGCCTGGTTATTTATCATGTGAGTGAACTCAGTGACACTGTGGTCGTGGCTCTGTCCGAGGTGCTGAACTTGAGGCTGGCGACAGGCGGGGAGCTGTCTGAGACACTCATCACCATTCATATCAACATCACAAACAACAGGAATGGCAACGAATACTGAGTGGCAGGCAAGTTTTGTACGCACTTTGTACCAGATTCTTGAACAAATGACTTTAAACAGTTTTAAAGAACAGAAAAGGATCTGGTGTCTGGTGACCTCCTGGTTAAGACACATTATATGAGCTGTAGTATCTTTGTTTTATGTAATAACCTACTGTTTTATAAAAGTTTCAATATGATAAGAACTCAGGGAAAATATTCCCTCAGATATAAATGTAAATGTAAATATAAATGTTATGTGAATATTTTTAAAGTCAACCCAAAAGGAGCTACTCTGGGGTAACGTGATCATGAGAACAGAAACCTGCTGCTGTGCTTTTTATGTAACACCCATAGAGGCATCATGCAAAGAAATACAATGAAGTTAAACAAGCAAACATGGCTGAGGAGAAAAGGGGGAACAACATGAACATTAGTGGTAAGTTTTTTGATCATTGCTGAGGATAAAACCCTTTTCACAGTTGAATAAATGTGCATTTTGGGCGCTTCGGTAAACAGCCTGGGTTTTCACATACTGCCAAACAGACATTAGATCTCTAAAACAGCTGTACCACATCTGTGCAAGCGACTCACTGAAATCCAACCCAAAAAAAAGCACTGCAGTAATGAGTTAACAGCTTTTAAATGAGAGCGCTACGACATGTCATTATGAAATCTGGCAGCAAATCTGCTGCTTTGCATTACAAAAATCTGTGCTCCAGGCGAAAAAGTTTGATCGCTCCTGGCTCAGACAAGGGGGAATACGATGCACCAGCAACAGCAAATGAGGAGTACGGTGCACATCATAGGTAAAGGTCATGTGCATGTATAGGTTACTAATAGCTCGGTAGCAGCTGAATGAAAGTTTACATGATCAAATGAGCCTGACTGCTGTCGGTATCTGCTGTGTAATGGTATTTAATGATTTTTTTGACTGTGTGTGCGATGATGTGATGGGCTCTGCTTTGAGATAATTATAAGTGCGTGTGACCTTCTCTGTCATTTTCAGTCTCACTGAGCTGAAATCGGGCTTAATTGAGATCCTCATCGGCAGAGTTGGCACAGACTTTGTCAAGCTCAGCCAGTGAATCCCTATTAACAGAAGTCTGCAGTCACTAAAATACGGACGAGTGGTAGACAATATTAGTTCATTGTCACTTTGATATTTTCAATTTGAAGGCTAAAGAGCACTAAAAAAAATTAGAACTGAACTGAGGCAGGGCTTTATTTTTAGTTCTGGTAAACTATCTACCAATGTGTCACCTAAAATGAAGAAGAAATACTTAATTTAAGAAACAGTTCACAGAAATACATATCATGGTTGTCTTTACTTGAGCGTGAAAGCAGCTGCACTGGAACGTTCAGTTCACTTTGCCTGCCAGGTCCTACAAGAGATTCATTGTGCAAGATTAGAGTGATTTGACCATATTGCACGCTCCTTTGTGCTGGTCATTAGGCTACATTGACAAAATCTTCAACTAGTGCAACTTAACAGTCCACAGTGTTCTCCAGGACCTTTTTTTCTTTAATAATGATCGGGTCCAAAATGAGCTTCCAAGCAGTGATGTTCTTTACAACACACCTACTACAAGAACTGTTACAAGGCAATCCAGATTAACTTGTGCCACCTGCAGACTGACCTGCTGGTGAATTGCTTTAACAGATGCCTTTATGCATCACACACAAATTCACATTAATGGTTGGATATTCTTAGAGAAGGAGGTTCTAAGGACCCCCGCTGGGTTTTCCACTATTTAAATACAATGGGAAAAATGGGTACTCCAGGGTTGTACTGCACCACACAATACAGACCTGTAAAGTGAGCACGAAAAAAGAGTGTTTTTGATGTGAAAGCTCATTTAACTGAGTCACTAAGCTGCCAGAGAATTTGCTTTCTGAATGTCAATTAATAACAGTTGTTACAGTCCCCCTGAGAGGCAGCTTGCACAGGAAGGTGAAGTTAAAGTTGTTGCTGCCTAATTCAGCTCGAAACATTCACTAAATGGCACAGGTTGTTTGTGCAGGGTATTTAAAATCACAGTGAGTAGCTCACTGACACACTTCATTTCATTAAATTCAGTACTAGTTTGGCAAAGATTTGGATAAATGTGTCTCCTGCTTCTGGCAAGTGACATGAATGAAATACACATAGGCAATGTTCACACAGATATATTCTCACCTTTAAAAGCATTTTATAAACTGCACTTGAACATGTCCCAGGATTTGCATGTGCAAACATTATTGTAGACAGAAATAAAAGCAGAATTTCCAAATTCACTGGCCATGAAACACCTCAAACTTCTGCCTCACATAGTATATTTGCTTTACTGGATTCAACCACAGGCTGCTGATAGACCCTCTGATCAGCACGGTCAGACCCAAAATATCCATATTCTGTTGTTTGTTGTTGAGCTGTTTGAAGCTCACATGGTTTCAGCCTACCGAGAGATATCAGAGTTAAAAATATCACTTTGTAGAGACGACTAGCAGCAGCATACATGTGACTAACAGTGAGACTGGACCAACTTCAAGAAGAGCACAAACAGCAGGGTGATATGTCTGCAGGGCTGTTTGGGTTACAGGCAGCCTCCGCCCCAAGATGACAAACAACAGCCGCCTGCCCACTGCCCTTAAAGGAAGATTCAGTATAAGACCACCTGGTGTTGTACATCAGAAAACTCTGCAGGAGGAAGCTAATAATAGCGCTACAGAAATGTGTTTTTTTTTATTACTTCAGGCGGAGAATCATTCAGTTGCTGGGATCACATTCAATAAAAGCAACCACAAAACCAATTTCATTGACTGTCCCTCCAGCCAGAGGCTGCTCGGTAGATACACCATGTTCTCACCTTCCCCGGGGGACCGCTGTCTCCCTGCTCCCCCTTTGAGCCCGCCTGGCCTGGAGGTCCAGCAATACCCTGAGGAGCAAATTACACCATGATGACACCGAGCAGGACCTGATAAAAACAGCACAGTGCACACTACATACATACACACACACACAGTCAACTACATGAACACACACACCTGCTTTCCTGGTAATCCAGGTATTCCTTCCTTGCCTGGCACTCCATCTCTTCCTGGTACTCCTGGTTTACCTGCCTCACCCTGAGGAGCAGCACAGACATCAATATATTTGAATGAATTTAATTATAAGCACGTGAGGTCACATTTATGTTTAGAAATTATATTTTAACACATTATGGTTTTATTACAAAGGACAGTTAGTAACATGTATGGTTTGATTGCTAATAAAATCTCTGTACTTATTATTTTAATATATTTCTTTCATAATGATGGGATATTGTTACAATAAAAATTGAAACAATAGAATAGTGGTGAAAAAAACATGGATTTAATGGCCATTGTTACAAAACGTCTGGCTTGTTCACTTGTTTTTCAGCTGAAGGTACAACAAATGATTTGTTCACCAACGTGGTTTCTCAAATTATGAACACAAAACACAGCTGAAGACGCCATTTATCAACAAAAGTTTGGTGCACATGTTTTGGCATTTTTATTTAATTACCTTCCCATTTTCACTTCTCACTGAAATGCCTCAGGCTCAAAGCATTTCTTCAATTTTACACATCGTCTCTGTGCAGTGCAGCAACAGTAACAGCCATATCAAGAGTGCGTACTCACCACCTGCCCTGGTAGTCCTGGGGGGCCCTGCGGACCCTGCAGGGCAGAAATAAACACAGTGTTATGAGGGAGCACAATGTGATATGCAAACACACACACACACACACAAGGTTTTCAATGAATGAGAAAACAGAAAAGCATTTTTTTTTCCCCCCCTGAAGAGAAACTGTGATTTATGGGAACACTTACGACAGCTCCTGGAGGGCCTGGTGGTCCCGGCAGACCTGTGCTCCCTTGGGCACCCGGAGGCCCCTGTGGAGAGGAGGAATACGCTCACAGACTGCAGATCTGTTACACAACTTCACTGTTAGATTATTATGTGACTCTGTCCTAAGGTAATTCAATCCAAAAGTTTGTGTGTTTTACCTGGACACCAACACCTGGCTCTCCTTGATTGCCCTGTGAAAAACAAACTTTTATGACTTTGGCTGGAAAGTAACAAACAACAGGATTTCAGTACAGTGACAGGCAGTAAACTCACCTTCACACCTGGAGCACCTGGAAGCCCATTTGGACCCATTGGACCCTGATTAAAAACACATATCATCAACATGTAAACTGCTACTGTATTGATTCTGTTTATTGACTTTACTGCCTTTCATTGTCCTTTTATATCAGTCTTTATGTGTATTCTGGATGCCTTGCATGTACACATACAGTTGTACAGTTACGTTCATCTTACACTGATGTGCATGAGAGGTTTTGAAGGTTAGCAAAGGACTGAATTAAAAGGAAACTAGCAGTTCTTGGATCTGTACGTCCATTTGAGGATTTCTTACTGTATTCAGTCACACACATCTAAGTCTACCTGACACAGTATATATTTCTATACACATTACAGCAAACACAAGCACACACACACTGAACTTCTACAGGAAGCCCATGTTTGTTTGTTCTTGGCAGAATCTCTAAGCTCGTAAACTGACTAAACACAATTACACTGAGCTGAGAATCTACTTGTGTTAGTTTATGTGACATGTCTTGATAACTGACTCAGATTATTGGCCTATTAATTCCGTCAGGTGTGCGATACTTACAGTTGGCCCTCTTATGCCAGGCTCTCCAGGGTTTCCCTAGAAGTAAAACACATGTCATAAACAGCACATTCACATTGTAAGAAAAACTTTCTAAAACTGCACACAGGTCTGTTCTAAAGGGACATTTTTGTCATTTTAGAATAGTTTTTTACATCTTTGCTGAGAGTTACTATTGTGTTTATCAGTAAATGTGACTTTCTGGAGTCTCTGCTGGTTGCCTGGCAACCTTGTGATGATGACGATGACATAAGTCCAGGGAATCATCATGATAAGCTTATAAATGGTACAAGACACAAATATGTTTCTGAGACTGAGCACATACAAAGGTGATATACATTTTTATGTGATTACATTGAACAACATGGAGTTAACATTTGAACATCAGAATCACACAGACGAGTGAGACTGAGAGACATGAGCGTCTCTCTAAGAGACACAAAGATACAAACATGTGACATCTGACTTATGACAACAGGTGAGACAACACAAACACAAGAGGATCAACAGTGTCAACATAGAAGCACTCACATGGTTAAGCTCTGAAAAATCTGCACTGCGAGAGGGATAAGCACACAACAGACAGCAGGCACAGCTGCATGCACGATAAGCAGACTCAGGCGACAACACGGTACTTTTTGGAGAGCACCCAACTCTGTAAACTGTAAAATACCCCCCGCCCAACACCCCACCCCACCACACCCACCCCTACTCTCACTATTGCCAGGATGTCAGCTGACTTTCTTTCATCACGTCTGACAAATCTGTGCTGTTTCACACGCTTAACATTCAACTTCAAAACTCCACTCCTGAGTTTGACACAGATTCTTTGGGAACAGATGGTCTTCATTAATATTTCATGATGAACCAATCAAGGTCACACTTTTATCCCAGTACCCCAAGGATGTTTGCAACATAAATGAATTTGGATTAAAGCGTTGAAATTTGCCTGGAAGGTAACTGATGATGTCCATGCCTTGTCTCCTGTTGTCTTTTGAGTTAACATGCTGTCTCAGCTAAAGCCCACTGGTACTGTTTCTCTACAGCTTTGGTCCTTCCCCACTTCTCCCTCTTGTATCTGATACCACAGGGACCAGTTCTCCCAGCCCTCTCTCCTCCAGAGCCCAAGCATGCCAGCCAGCAGCGGAGAACCTACCGGTCTGCCTAGAACTCCTGGGAATCCAGGCAGGCCCTGGAGAGGACGAAAGACAAGAGGAAGGTGGATGACAAAGAGGGTTGGGGGGACAGGTGGGTGGAGAGTAGAATTGAAAGAGGGGAAACAAAACAACAGAGACAAAGGAAATGGACAGAGATCAGGCACATATGAGGAGACAGAGGAAGGAGGTGACAGCTGCACAGCTGCAAAAGGGTTGCTGTCTATCTATGAAGCTTCGGCCCAAAAGGGGGAAAAGAGCTCCATCAGCTACGTGCTTGCAGCCAGTGGTTTTTCTCTGAAGAGCAAGCCTCAAAGAAGGCCCCTTTGCTGGGCTACTGTTTTACTCACTGGTTGGCCTCGAAGACCAGCGGGCCCTGCTGGGCCCTGCTCCGACATTGAGGGAAAGAAAACAAAAAGCGTGAGGAAGTGCTTAATATGTCTCCTCTCTTCACACCTATTCCTGCACCAACCAAGCAGTCATGACATTCACTGAATCGATTGACCAACTGTGTGTTTGGGCTTTTATTGCAACAGGGATAATGAAACCTTATTGTGTCCTCTGAAGTCGACTCGAATCCTCTTTGTTTAATGCTTTAAAAAGTTAAGCTGCATTACATCTTCAGTATGCATTAATAATTCAATATTTACAAAGCACAATGTAGTACATTTATTGACACAATTCAACGATGAAACAGAATATATTTTTAACTATGCACTTTGCATATTACTACACTATATTACTGTATTCATATGAAAAAAATCGCATTCTACATCTTTTAAATGAAATACATGAAAAACAAAATAGTAGGACAAGTGTCTCTAAAACCAACTCAAGTCACTAATTTATCAGAACTTAGCTCACATCCAGAACTTCACACTTACCGGTTTCCCATCCTGACCCGGTTTTCCTGGTTCTCCTGGTATTCCCTGAGATGGCAAACCACAGATTGCTTCTTATAGAAATATATCATAGTTTTCCATTGTGTCTTAGTATCAACAGAATAGTGAAAATAGTATCATAAATCTGAATGCCATGTTTCAGGAGTTTTTGATGACAGCAATAATCCAGAATACAGCTGAGGGCCATCTCACCTGCGAGCCATCACGTCCTCTTTCTCCAGACTCTCCTCTGTCTCCTTTATCACCTCGAGGTCCTCCTAAACCCTGTGAGAGACATCAGAAGTAGATCATTTGAATATAAAAACACACAACAAACCCAACAAAAGATGTTGACATGTGATTGCATTATTTGTATTTTGTGCAAATTGTACCCGATCTCCTTTGGGTCCCATGGGTCCGGCAGCACCAGGCTCTCCCTTCGGTCCTGCAAGTCCTGGAGGGCCTCGGGCCCCAGGTGTACCAGCCAGTATAGCATCAGCAGATGCTCCCTACAGTATATAAACACACATATGCTGATAAACTCCACTCTATGTGCATCTTCATTTTTTCTGCATTAATTAAAGGGGGAGTAAGGAGGAGTTTACCTTTTGACCTGGTGGGCCAGGTGGTCCTGTTATCCCAGGTTTACCCTGAAAAACAGAAGAAACTCTCATTGATTACATAAAACATCACTTGTTTCCCACAACCTTGATTTGGAGAATCAAAGCAAACAATGTCAATGTAACATCCACACTTACTGATTCTCCTTTGTCCCCTTTCTCTCCGCTTGTCCCCTGAGATACAGACATACATGATTTTATTAGCAGAATCATGTTCAGAAAAATGAAGAAGTTAATCTACCCAGCTCTCCTCCTCACCTTTTCTCCTGGTCTTCCAGCCTCCCCCAGCTCCCCAGCTCGCCCAGGGACTCCGGGTATTCCTGGTTTGCCTGGCTCTCCAGCGGGCCCTGGGGGTCCCTCAGGCCCTCGCTCTACTATTGCTCTACCTGGAGGCCCAGGTGATCCCGCGGGTCCTCGCTCCCCTTGGTCCCCTTTTGTTCCTCTCTCTCCAGGAACACCGCGAACACCCTGGTGCACAACACAGAATGGAAAGAGACACACAAATATTGTTTTTAAACTTTTTGAATCATGTTGTTTAGACATTTTAATAAATAACCAAATGCAGTGTTTCATGTGAACCCCTAATCATTTTAGTGGGGGTCTGAAACAAGTTTTTTCATTTGTACCATAAGCCTACTTACATCTAAACCAGATGGTCCTCTAGGTCCAGGCTCACCCTTGTCTCCTCTTTCACCTTTGTCTGCCTTCTGCACTGTAGGAGCCGCAGGTATGTCCTTCCTGTCCACAACCACCTTCAGATCAGCCACCTGAGTGGAGGGCAGAAAAAGAAAAATGGCTGAAAAGATCTTCCTAACTTTTAGCCAAAAGGGCTGGCCTCTGACTTGCCTCAGACTTTGGTTTAAAACCAGATATTAAAATTTGAACTCAGCAGGTGGAAAATTGCTTGTCATTAGCATCTTTTGAGTCACTTTCACCTGCTGAGTCCAAACAAGCTCAAGGTGTAATGGTCTTTTCCCAAAGTATTTACACACAAACTCTAAAAAATATGCATAAACATTTACAAAGAGAGACAGAGGAAGTTAGTAATCTGCACAAATAATGAATAAAACTCCTCCACATTGTTTGGCAGTGATGCATCCCACGCCATCAGCGGGTTGAGCAGATCCTGTGAGCTTACTGGAAAATATAACAGGCTTTGGCAGGGGGTCAAAACAGCGACTAAACAGCGTCTGTGTACGTTATTATTACCTTAAAGACACACTTCATGCAACAGATCACTTTCAACCTTTACTTTCTCTCCTGTACTTGTAGACTTTATAACAAATGCTTGGATGAGTTGCAGAATGCCAGGATGGTCTCCTTTTCTTTTGGAGGCACCACTGTTACACCAACCCTCTCCTTTACAATGCTGCTGTGCATTACAGCAATAAGTGCATCCAAAGAGCTCAGCCAGCTAGTCATGTCTGCTAGTGAGCTAGTCGCGTGCTTGAGTTTAACAATGGCTTAAGAACGACAGTATAGGCCTACAAATTCAAGTCTTCTATCTACCGTTGTAAGTGAAAGACTGAGAAAGATGAAGAGAGAGAGAGACACAGACAGAGAAAGCAAGAGTTCATGTTTTCGGTGAAGGGTTGCTAGTTTTGCTGCTATGCAACGATAAAAAAAGAAACCCTTTTGGAATAATTCAACTGTATATTTAGCCTTGTTCTTCCCTCTGTCGTGACAGCACTCGGCACAGCTTCTCTGGCTGCTCCCAGCAGCAGGATCAGCACCTTGGCAAGAGCAGCTGCACTCAGCCTCAACAATTGTGCTGCTTTAACACATACTTGTGTTGGTGGATTGCACATCTGGTCATTCAGATTTATTTTTGCAGGTTGCTCGGTGCCCATTTGGTCAATAATGGGTCAGCTGGTTTCCAGTATAAATAAACAAGCGTCGGTTTTGTGACTGTTCATCAGTCTTGCAGTTGCAGCTGCCTTGTTCAGTTTTTGTATTTTCACCTAATTCTTTGAATTTTCTTCTATTTGCTCCATCAGCTTTTGTACTCGTATATCAGCTTTTTGCTGCTAAAGCTAGATTTTCATTTTATCATCCTGACATCTTGGTGTTTTTGTTTTTTTTTCTGTCAATTTTTATCCCAAGAGATAAAAATAAAGACTTAAATACAATAGGGAATAAAACTAAACAGTATCTTAAATTTGTAAATGTGAAAAAGCACAAAAATACAGAAAGGGGAACAAAGTACGACATAATACAAAAACTTACAAAATAAAACATGAAATGACTTGACTAAAACCCAAATCATTACAGATAAATGTATTACTGATGTCTAAGTTATATCTGTTCTGATAATTCATGAACCCATGTTAGTCTTCAGTCTACGTCTGCGACATCAACCCCAACATGCAGCTGTGGCTTTAAATCTTTCAGTCCTATTTTTACGATGGACATAAAGAGCAAATCCCATATTTGACCGTGACAACTCTGTTAATCCACTTTTACTGGGGTGAAGACATTTATATTTTCAAACTAAATGAGCATTTTGAGCCTGTAAGCTAGAAATGGCATGATGATTTGGAAGGACAAATGGACAAATATAACATTTGAACAAGTTCTAGGAAATTTTTCATTTGAAAGACAAATCAGCTTAATATTTTTTCAATATATCCATAATTGATACATGAGTAGGAACTGAGATTTTTCTGATATTTGTATTCATTATTGATTAAATAGTCTTCCTGCTTTTATGAGACTAAAGTTTACCAAATGTATTTTAAAGTCTGGACATCTGAGAAATACAATTTAACATATCTGACTGATAAATGGCCCATATAGTGATGCGCTGACAGACAATGATTTTGAATTTTGAATTTTGAATTAAGCTGTAACTTCAAGAAATCAAAATTTAAAGTTGTATCTTCCCATTTAAATATATTTCCAAAAAATGACCTAAATATAAAAACAGAAAACTTTCTTTTAACATCTTTAAAGGCACAGCAAACAAACATTTTACTTAGGCACTGAAATAAAAAATTATAGCTTCACATACCCGAATGCCAAAGCCAGCCAGAGCCCTCTGCACATCCTATTTATAGAAATACACAAACATTATTAAACAGAGATGAGATTACAGACAATAGATGTTTCCACAAGTCACAGCTGAGTCATGATGGATGAAGTGCTGACGTCCTACCACTGCTGTCCCCGGTTTACCCGGCGCTCCGTCCTCTCCTGGGTCTCCCTGCCAATACAAAGATATCAAAGTGTCAGCACAAAACACACAAAACCTCACTGGTGTTACACTTTCACTATAATACAGACAGAAGTTTAACTTACAATTTCACCTTTAAGGCCAGCTGGACCTCTTTCTCCCTGAAACAATGAAAGTTAGAAGGTCAAACAGCAGACTTAGCTTTTAAAAATCAAAAGCAAACTCAAAATAATAGAGACAACCACAACTTACTCTGGCTCCAACAGCCCCCGGGATGCCGGGTACGCCCTGAAGGAGAGAGCAAGGGCAATGATAAAAACATCAACAGATAAGACTGAAGGGAGGCTGCAGCAGCGTACAGAGACAGATGCAGATAAAACACACATCCCTGCTGCTACATGAGGGAGAGTCACGCTGCTGACCACACAAGAGTCAGATACTGTTCCTGTCTGAGGTTTTGGTTAAAAACTTCCTCTGTGATGGTGTGCAAGAAAACAGAGTCACGCAAACACAACTAAATGCAGAGGTGTTGTTTTGTGTGTACAGTATAATGACGTTATCTTCTCTTCTGCACAGGGGCCCTCGAGGTCCATATTGTTTCTGACACACAAAACTGCAGGAAATGCAGTAATGTGTGAACTAGATATGTATTCAAAAAAACGTGATTAACAATAATGTGAAAACACTGCAGAGTCATGCCCACTCACAGGGGTTCCTGGAGGCCCCTGTGGGCCTGGGATTGGTGCAACTTCTGCTCCTTTAACATACACAACCTGAAAGACAGAGAGGATGCATTGATTTTCAAAAATGAAATACAATAAATTGCATTCATGATGATTTTCAAGCCTGTTTTTATCCATTGCACCTGTCCAGGGGGTCCAATGCTACCAGGTACTCCAGGAGGCCCCGGAGGACCAGTGGGTCCCACAGGCCCTGCAAGGCCTCTGTCTCCTTTCAGCCCATCACGACCCTGGAAAACACATGTGAGTACACAGCTGAGACTCTTTCTACACAGGGTTACTTCCTCCTGCACTACAGTAGAGTGAAATATAAAATTAAAGCAGGTGGCCGCTGCCACCCCTCCACTGATGTTCCAGAGATAATTAATATAAATTTGCACATGAAAACAGCTCTCTGACATTTGGCACCTCTTTAGATTCCTCTCAGAAGTGGCTTCCCCTTAAAGGCTAAGCTTGATCATTAGAGGCAAGCGAATCTATATAGCTGCTTCTGAGAAGCCTATTGATTCGGCAGTGAGTGAGAGTGTGATGGTAATGTCAATGTCAGAGCAAACTACAGTTGATAAATACACACTTGAAGGGGAAAGTGATGAGGAGAAAGTAAAGCAGGAGAGCTGACGTGTAATACAGTAATGTAAAGGATGGCAGGATCAATACAGGAAGGAGCAGGTGAAATAAGGCAGATTGAGTTCAGTGTCGAAACAAACTGACACAAAAAGATAAGAATAGGAAGCAGATTTGGCAACACTGACATCTCTTCCAGATGTTCCTGCTTCTCCTTTGTCACCCTGCAGATTAAAGACAGCAGAGTCAGGTTCACGAAAAACACACAAACATAATAAGCACAATCTTCATAAACAAGTTTAAAAAAAAAAAACAACCTTAAAATAAGAAGACAGTAATCCTGCCATGCTAAATTATTGCTGATTTCATTTTTAATTAACTACTTTGACATAAGTTGTTTCCTGTAGAATTAAAAGCAGTGCAGTTGCTTTAAAAACACAAAAAAATAGTCTTTTTTTCATAAGATGCTCCATTTTAACATGATACCGCTGAACATCATAACACTTAAGAGAATCATCAGAAAAAAACTGTTTCACAGATTTTTTACATAAATCTGACAGCAACTTTTAATACAGATTAAACCAACAATATGTAATTTTTCCTGCTATGTGTCTCTTTATCAAAACAGCGTAAACAAAAGATGTAGCTTGATGACATCACGAGATAGTGTGGGATCATGGGATTTGTTTATTTATTTTTAGCACCCAAAAATAATTGCAAATGAAAACCAAACTGACTCAAACAAAAATGGTTTCAGATGAGGTGATGCCTTTAAGTTTTTTTAATGTTTCATTTGATGACATTTGCTAACTTTCTTTCTCACTTTCTGACTGGGTTTACCCTGCAGGTTAGCTACAGGCGACAAAATGAAACACTCCATTACCTTCAATAAAATTACAGATTTCTCTGAGTTTGGAAATTGTTGTAGTCATTTGGGATAATGTAAGTACACAGCTCTATAACTTATGGTAGCAAGATACAGTAAATGTTTGAGATTTTAATGTGTAAATGTTACAAATTTTACATATCAGTTACTTTTTATAAAAAAAAAAAAAACAATGTTAAACCCTGCCTGACTAAACCTCACTCTGTCAGAGCCACATTATGGTACAAACCTTCCTTCCATCTTCACCTGGAACGCCGTCCTCTCCCTGTAAGTCAAAACAAAATGCTCATCATGGAATGCATCAGGAGGAACAAACTGAGTAATGGCCGATCTGCTGCAGGAGCAATCAGATAATTCAGTGCCATTATGCCAGGACAGCCATTACGCAGCAGAGCCCGAAATAAACATCTGGGCTGCTTTTGATCAGTGAACATCATTCACGGGAAAGAGTACATCAAGGCTACTGCCATTAGAGAATGATAGAGAGGCTTACTGAGAGGAAAAACCAAAACACTATAAGTCAACATTCATACTTTCATTCATATGGCTGAATAGATTGAGCACAAATAGGTCGGTCTGGCCTATAATGTAATAATGTGCAATGTGTCATATTACAGTATGAAAAGATGAGAGGATATGATAATTAAGATGCTAAAGTACACAAGCTGAGGAAGATCACACTCAAGACTTACCGTTTTGCCAGGAGCACCAGGTTTTCCATCTTCACCAGCTTTACCCTGAAATATAAATCAGCAGGCAAATGTGTTTGAAATTAGAAAGAGATTAAAACACACAAATGGATCAGACTGACACAAGAAAGTTTTTTTGTTTTTTGTTAAGTGTGTGGTTACTCACAGGCGTCCCTGGAGTGCCTGGAGGCCCAACAGGCCCTGGGGGTCCCTGTTCACCTCTAAGTCCTGGTAAACCCTGGAAAATGAAATCATCACACATCACAGAGAGTGGTTTCATTGAACTTTTATTCAAATTAACTGCCTCTACGTTAAAAGTCATTTAGATCAGGTCTGGTGCGTCACTGTCCTGCGGGGAGGTTTTGGATGTCTACACTTTGGTAGAGTAAAAGTGGAGTAACACTAAAACACATGCCATTTGTACATCTAAAAAATTTAAATGTGCACAGGATTGCACCAACAGAAACATACAGCAGGAGTATTTATAGGCCTGCCATGTGCCTTCCTCTTAAAATAGCATTTATGCTCTTTAATTACAGTGTGAGCTGAGCAGTGTGGACTTTATGAATCGCTGTTATGGTCAATATTACATAATAATCTCCTGTGAAACTGCACTGGGAATGTCTTTTTCTACAGTCAGCTTATGCAACTGGCCACAGGAGTGTAGAGCTGATCTGAACACCTCCACAGCGCCCTCTGCTGCAAGTATAAGTGAATTGTACACATGTGATGGCATTGAAGGGGGAGTCATGTTTAATGAAACAGTGTTTAATACAGAGAAAAAATAGCATAAAATAATAAATAGTTACATAAATATTCTAAATGATAAAAAATAGTGAATATTTTTGAATAACTTACTGAATATATAGAAATATACAAGACAAAAATATAAAAATTTATTTTCAAATGATTACTGATAACTTATATGAATCATAGAACAACGTACATCTCTCCCAGGATCACCCTGCTTCCCAGGATCCCCCTGTAACACAAAGACAAAAAAACAGTGTATCAGTTACAAACATCACCACACAGTGAGGCTCTGTGCAAAAAGTGTTTTGACTGGTGAAAAGACGGCACAAACTGAAGTACCCTCTGACCAGGCGGTCCAGGAGCACCAGGTTTACCATCAAGACCGGGACGTCCGTCCAACCCAGAAGCTCCCCTCTCTCCCTGATCACAAAGAGGTTCAGCATGAGAAAACTACATTTACGTCACAGACAGCGAGAGTTGAACAGTTTGTGTGGCTGTTTCAATCAATGACAGAAAAAAGGATGGATGATGTGTCCTCCTCTTACAAAGATGAAGCCAAAATATCACTAAAACAAGTGCTGACATCTTGTACCACTGACATTATTGGAGTCAGTGTCTGCATGGCAATGATCAGAGGACGGAGCTCTGCTCTGCTGTCGAGGTCCTGACCGTCATTCATGACTTTTTACCCTGTTTTTTAAGCATTAAATATTTCATTAAAAACAGACTAATAAGAAAAAATAAACACTTGAACATCCACAAGAGTGATAAGAAAATACCTATGACGACAGAAACCATCTTGTTGTGTGCTTTGATTTTTTTAGACTGACCCATCTGTTAACATGGAGGGGAACGATTTATGACCTATAGGCAGACGCTAGGGAGAGGATTGATATATTTTGGCTTCACTTGGAGAAGAACTGCCTTGTCGTTCATCTTTTTACAGTCAATGGGCCCAATTCATAATTTCTGCCAGGCCCTCATTGCATTTCATCTCACTGGAAATCCACTGCACAGTACTGAAGACCCAGAGGAGTAACAGCTACACATGCTGCTCACCAGAAAGCAGAAAATCCTTCAATATTTAATATCGATAAAATTACATGGGTCACTTCAGCGAGTGAGACTGTCACACTCACTGACTGAGCTCAAACCTTGTCTCCAGGCGCTCCTCTTTCTCCTGAATCTCCCTGGAAATATGTACAAAAAAATTCTATTAGCCATGGAAGTGATTTAAATGTGTGTGAAAGAAAATAACAAACTGACTCAGTTGTTTATGCATATCTAGTTGTGAGAGTTGAAGCAGAGAAACAGTGACAGAAAGCAAACTCACTCTCGTGCCTGCAGGCCCTCGTTGTCCCTCAGGTCCCTTTAGATGCAGCAGGGACAAAACAAAAAGTCACAGAGGATCATCAGTCACGCATACTAAATTAACAGGAAAAGGGGTCAGCGCGCATACAGATGCATGTACAGTGGCTTATCAGATGTTCACAGAAGCATTTAGAAATTGCAAGAATGAGGCAAACTCACTCGTATGCCCGCGGCTCCGGGAGTCCCTGCTTCACCTTTCTGACCTTTGCTGCCATGCTCTCCTGGGTCGCCATCTTCACCCTGGGAACCATGATGACGTGCAGTGTTTTAGCTGTGCTATCTTTTTGATCATAACATGGTGGTTCTGTTTAATTTAGATTTATTTTTTTAACGTGTGTTAGCAGTTACTACAACAGCTGCAACAAGACGGACTCTTCACGATTACAGCACTAACCTTCTCTCCTCTCTCTCCTTTCAGCTGGCCCTGGATGTCACCCTGTTCAAAAGAAAAAGCAGAGAAGCATGTATGTATTCTCCGAGCTGGGTTAAACCAAAGCCCTGCTGTTCCCACCACTCAGCAGCCATCCAAGAAACACCCCCGGGATGCTTTGTGGGGCAAACATGACCAGGTCCCTACTTGCATGAATGGCAAGAGAGCATAAACTCCACCTTCAATGATCACTATGACAAAAATCTGATTAAATATGCTTGAAAATTTGAGTGACTTTGCCCTAACATTAGGTTTAAAATGCATGTTTGGTTTTTTTTTACTGCAAATTATATTTCTAGTATACATGTGCAAGGTTCACGACACCAACTTCCTCTAGGGCCAAATTCAGAGTGTAAACATAATTGACCAGATATTTTTCCTGGTTTGTTTGTTGTAAAGCAGAGTTTTGATTTGTGATAAAGGGTTATGATATGTGTCATCTCTGGTATTAGGGTGTTTTCTATGCTGATTTATAATGTCTCTAGTTAAATTATGATGTAGCTAAGTTGGTCTAATGGTCAGAGGATGTTTGAGACTGTAGCGTCCCCAACTTAAGTTTGCAGACATGCATGCCTTGATGTTTTTCAAGCCGATACCAATAACCATCGGATTTATAGACTATTATGCCCATTAAAGACATGGAAAAAGGTCTGGAACAATTAATGCCTAACAGATACATGGTATTACCATTTTACTTTCAAGATGTTAATTCTTTATCAATTTGCTTCATTTAGTTTAAAACAAACATCATATTTTTAAACACACTCACCATTTTTCCTGGAGGTCCTGGAGGCCCTTGGGGTCCCTTGAAGAAAAGAGTGAAATATATGAATCCTCTAACAGCAGATTTAACGTTAAAAAAGCTCTTTGTAAAAAAGAAAGCCAACAACAAACCACTTCTCCTTTCTCTCCTCTCGGTCCCGCAGGTCCAGGGCTGCCCTGTGATCAAACACAGATCGATAAAGATGCTGAGCAGCTCATCTTCCTCACTCTTTCTTCTCTAACCGCCTCAGTTGAGCAGCACAAGAGCATATTGAAAAGCTGTCTGTATGATGCCTCATAAAAGTGTGTCTCACATTTCGTCCGTGCTCTCCAGGGTCTCCCATGTCTCCTTTCTCTCCTGGTCGTCCTGGTTGACCTGCCAGTCCCTGAAGGGGTGTCAATGCAAACATCTCTGAACTAAACTTTACACTGATGTATTTTGGTGGTTTTAGAGTCAAAACTTGACAGTAAAATGTGTCAAAGACACTCGGCTTACCCTCAGTCCTCTTTCTCCTGTCTTCCCTGGGAGTCCTGACTCTCCCTGTTGAGAAGCAAGTTTAAAAAAAAAAAAGACGTTTGCAGTGACACTGCAGACTAATCTTCTAAGATAAACACATGTTAAAATGTTCTCACAAAAAAGAGGATGAGATCATACTCACAGGTAAGCCGTCATCCCCCTTCTCTCCTCCGGGTCCCTAAATGACACAAGCATGAAGAATTTGTTACTTTAAACTGAAAGGAAACCTTAGTGACTTTACAAGAATCTACAGCACTAAATGAGCAGTCAGAGCAGAGACAACGTGCAAGATTAACAGTCAGAAGTTTGTAATTAGCACAAAGCGTATTGGGATTTACCTCTGAAATGGCATCATTAGAAAGAGATGCATGTTGGAAGGAACAGGAGAAAGCTTAGCATGTGGTCTGATCTTTGATTACAGCACTGAGCAGCACACAGCAACAATTACTGTTATGGTTTTAATATAATGTCATGTAACAGTGTTGTAGTATACAAACAGTGAAAATAGGCAGTAAAGGTTTTTTAGATGGGTGCCACAAGAGCTGGGAAAAATTATCGACATTGGGAGTGGGACAAAAAAATCTATACAGGAATGTATCATATTACTTCCCCTTTTAATACCTTATTGATAAACTGGCATTAAATATTGATGTTTTTCATCAAAACATGCAGGTATTAAAGCTGAGGTATGTTAATTTATACAAAATCTAAACCAAATGTATTATGTATAATACACAACCAAGTCATTAGTTGAGTTCAGCATTCAAAAGCTTGTAAAAACAGAGCGGCATTGCATGTAATGTTTTTAATGATTATTATTTTGTTAAAATGTCAAATTCTGTGAAACAGGCACCACAATGCAGTGAATAAAAACCATAATACTAATTTTTTGGTCTTTTAAGGGGTATTTTGCTTATATTTTATTAAGCTTGGATGTAGGCAGATCCCAAACATCACTCTGACCTCTTTCCCTGGAAGACCAGGCTTTCCTGGGATTCCTGGTCGCCCATTCTCCCCTCTCTCCCCTGGTTCACCCGCGTCTCCCTGAAGAACAGTTCAAAATTTTTTAAAAATCAAATGAAAGTAATAAAAAGAACAAATGAAACATGACATATCAGGCCTCTCACCTTGGCACCCGGCCTTCCACTGATACCAGGGAGTCCCTGTGGGAAGAGCACATGTTTTATGTATCTTTAAGGTTTGAGCAGTTTTGGCCCACAGCTTACACTGACAGGCAGCAGAAGGGAATGTTTCATTAATAATGGATGCTATCGGCCCTGTTTACAGCTGGCATTAACGTGCCTCTTGGGTAATCTGCTCACAAGTGGACAGCTCCAAGAAAAGGTGTGAATGCACCCAAAAGGCACCGAGGTCAGACTTCTTGGACCACAGAGGTGGTGCGGGATGCAAGGGGCCATAGTGTGTACATGAATGTGACCTGGGCCACGTTAAAGGTCCGCCTACCCCAGTTGCATCTTCTGTGCAGTTTGGTTCACTGTGGTGCACATCAAGTGTTTGTGTGTCTTACCAACAAAGCAGCAGATGTTTGTGAACATAACGGATTCACCATTAAACAAGTAACTGCAACATAACCAGACTTCATTAAAAAAAGTGCGATTTTGTTAGCGGTTTCATCATTAGAAATGTAAAAAATCTTTGTGAAACAGTGTTTATGGCTACTGAGCCTTCCTGTAAACTTGGTAATATTATTTTTGAGGTAAATTAGTTATTGTGAAAAAATATCCATTCATTTCATTCATCATATTCTCTACTACTGTTAGTCTTTCATTTAAAAACAACGATTGTTATATTTGGTCTTTGCAAACAGAAAGATGAACACTTGATGTTTGCCTGCATATAGAGAAGGAAAGTGAGATGTTATCTCACTTGTGACCGGATCATCCATTTTAAAACCCAGTATAAACAGCCTCACTGTCAGGATTATGTATCACAGCAGCTGTAAATATTATGAATGTGCCATTTGTTGTTGTGATAAGAAGGTGTAACAATGACTCCATCTGTACTTACTCTCTCTCCGGTCTCTCCTTTAAGTCCAAGACCTGATCCTCCTGACCCCGGTGAGCCCTTGAGCATGACAAGAAAATCTCATTTTTCTCATACCTCATGCACAAACAGTTTGATATCTCCTTGATCATAATCATCATCAACTGGTTGCTCACTCTCTCTCCTTTTTGTCCACCTTCTCCCTTTTCTCCCCTCGACCCCTCAGAACCAGGCAGGCCTCGCTCTCCCTGTGAGACAACAGTGAAGGAGAGGAAACACATCAGAGTGAAGGATGGTGTGTGACCGAACGGTGAGCTTTGTCAAAATAAAAAGTCATAAGAGAAATGAATTTGACAGCTTACCTGTTCCCCTTTTTTTCCTGGCAAACCTGGAGCCTGCATGAGTTATACAGTAAAGACTCGTCATCACAGATAAAGACTGTCATGGGCATGAAGTGCATATCCAAAATTAAAGATAATTGATTATATCTGATAACTCACACTCCTGCCGGGCTCCCCTCGCGCACCTTCGTTTCCCTGGGAACAAAGAGGTTCACTTGTTCTTTCATCTTTTCTAAGAAATTCATTACACCAGATTATGAAACGTTCTGCGATGAAATCACGCTCCTATTGACCAGCTGCTGCTCATATGATTACACCTAATTGAATCAGTCTCACCTTTTCTCCCGCAGGTCCACTCTGCCCCGGTAAACCCTGGTGACAAATGCAAAAACTCATTAATCCGACTCGCTGTGAATTTGTAGCAGTTAGACAGCACAGCAGGAGACAAAGAGGCAAAGTGATGCCATAAGCACACGGCAGTCTGTCACTCACTCTCAAACCTGGTGTTCCTGGAACGCCTGGCTTCCATGGGTCTCCCTGAGAGACAATGATATTCAGTTAACGGCATAAAATCCCACTAAACGGCAAAAGATGTCAGCAGTTGCACTGATTTAAAATAAAAGCCAAACCAACACCACTGAACTCACTCTCTCCCCAGTTTCTCCAGCTGGTCCTCTCTCCCCCTGCAAAGAGACACATTTCCAGGTTTACCGATTGTTTCCTGGGTGAAGTTTGCCCAGATTCCCTCTTTATCAACACGTATATGTGTTATCTGCAGGATCTTTGACTGTTTTTGTGCCAGCCAGAGTCTTTCCAGGTCTTGTTCTGAAGTCTTTGGTTGCATCTTCCATTCTAAAACTGATCTTGGTGCATACACTGCAAATTATGTTACTTTTAAAATGGTCATACTGTAAATGTTGCAGATAATCATTACTGTATGTAAGGAAAATGAAAGGAAATAAAATGTGCAAATATGTTTCCAATGCAAAAACGCTATATTTATCAGCCATTTGTACAGCTTTCCAATTACTGTTAATTATCTTGCACTGACACACAGCCTTTGAATAGTTGATTTATCCTGAAAAATAATTCACTAATCAATTAATCGCAGGAGATAAATCAGATTTTTTTTAATGATTAATTGTTGTCAAATAGGTCTCAAATAAACCAAGTAAAAGTTAATAATGTGGGTGATACACAGTGTGTGTGTGTGGGGGGGGGGGTGAAAAACCAGGCGTCTTGATTGGCTCTGACATCTGTTTACAAATAAGTCCTGAGCTGATTGGACAGCCTGTCTGAGCTGGACAAATTGTGTTTGACTGCAGCGACAACACAGCCGCTTTATGCCAGGGAAAACAGGAGTCCTACCTCCTCTTTAATAACTTTCCTTCTGTTTCTTTAATGTTGCATAAAGTGAAAAATGATTGCTTAAACAAATCTGTGTCTGCTCTGGTGAAATACTGCACTGGGACGTACAGCCATGGTTCTTTTTCCTCTTCCTGCTTTAGCTGCATGTCTGCTGCTTTAGTGCCCCACAAAAGCTACCCAGAGCTCCTCCAGCTACATATCTGCAGGCGATGCATTGCCACTGCTTCATTACTGCACCATGCTAAAAGTGCAAATAAACATGTTTGACTATCTCATGAAATCCCCAACAGACTAACATAAATCTCATAAAAAAATGCAATAATAAGACTGAACAAGTTCTCTGCATCATATTTTTATTGGATGGAAGAAAAAAACACCTTCTCTGCGGCACTTAGTAACTTGAACTTCTCCTACAGGCAGTATGTGAGCTTGATGGGATCGATATCTATCTCAGCAAGATTTTTAATATCATCCCATTTTGACTTTTGGAAACTGCGTGTGTGTGCTTTTCCCTGCACTAAAATTCACTATGAAACCTGGTGTCTTATATCATACTAAATATATATGTGGACCACAGTAGTTTGGATTATTAAAAACCCACAGTTGTATCACACACACTCTCACACACATACAGAGGGACATACATACCTGACAGATTCCCTCTCATATCATGCTACTCACCCTGTCTCCCTGTGAACCAGGCTCACCTGGCTGTCCTCGGTCACCCTATCAGAACAGAAAGAGTGACGCAGGTCATTCTTCTATTCGCACCTCACAGTAGAAGTGGTTTCAGCTCACTTTATCTTACCTTGCTACCGATTTCTCCTGGAGGCCCACGTGGACCCTGAAAGACACGGGCAAAACGCTGAAATGTAAATGTTCTTTTATGATTTAGTCTACTGATTTCAGTTATAGAAATTTGAGCTGAGAAGGACTGAACAGTTTAAACTTTGGAAAGGGCTTTGGAATGGCCATTTATCAAGTACTTCATATCTTTGCTCACAACTCTCTTGTGAGGCACAGAAGTATAATTCTTTATGTCTTGATCAATCATGTATTAGGGTCTGGTGACTGGATGAGTATACCGACTCTTGGCAATCAGATGAGTCTATTCAGGCAATTTCTTGAGCAGTTTCTGTACTTTTAATTTGATAGGCCCTGGGAGAACAAGTGAGAGTTGCAGTTCAGAGACAGACTCTTGTTTTAAGAGCCAAGCCAAGAGCACAAAGAGGACAGCGAGGGAAGAACTATGAGGCATATGCTTCACACACACTTGACAGTTATCTCAGCAGTGGCTAGTTGTTGGGCTGATGGTGCCCGGCAGAAAAATACTGATGTTTTTTACGATGATTTTATGACATTCATTCATTTATTCTGATATAAATTTTCCACATGTGATGGAAATTACAGAATTTCTCAAACTCATTGTGACATTGCATCCATTTTTTGTACAAAGCAGCATTGTGACATGTTTTACCTGTAGGTGGCGCTATAGCATTATGATGGATTAAAAAAGACATAAAATTACTGTGATCAGTCTCACTTGAGATTGAATCCTCTTTGTAAAAGCTGTAGAGGCGTCAGGATTAAGGTAACATCCAAAAATCTGTGTGACAGTCGTCCTCTGTGTGATGCAGATGTGGGTCAGAGAGTTTCGACATGGTGATGGGTGTGGAGAGGATTGTGCGTGCGCAGCATAGGTATGTGCTGTCAGTGCTTATATTACAGTATTCACACTATTTATCATCACAACATCAGCCATTTAAGAGTGCTGTGTGTTCAACCTACCCTGTCCCCGGGCTCTCCTTGCCTGCCAGGAGGTCCAGGCTGCCCATCACCTCCGTCACCCTGAAAAAACAACCATTTCTCTGAGATAAAAACCTCACACGCTCAATCACTCACACATTGAATCAGTCAGCGGCTACCTTGTCTCCTTTGCTACCCTGCGGTCCTGAAGGCCCTCTGGCTCCGGGGAACCCCGGAGATCCTGAATCGCCCTGATGATAAAAATGCAATTAGTGAATGCAAAATACAACCCCCGCGCACATGTGCATCGAGTTCATCTGCAAACCAAACATGTCAGCACATTGGCGGTGATTGACAGCGCTTACTGGGGAGCCCTTCTCGCCCTTCACGGCCACCCCGCTGCCGACTCCTGGAGGTCCCTGTCAGCGAAGAGAGATAAGAGCCGAGAATCATTATGCTTGCGTTCTCCCCGGGACATTTCTGCAGTGAGAGGACAAGCTGGTGATGATGTAACTCACCCTTTCTCCTGTGCTGCCCTTGTCTCCCTGGAGAAACAAGAGAGAGAGAGAGAGGATGCTGAACATTGTTGTTATGGAAAGTTTCTCTTTGATGATCTACCAAATAAACTAGACACATGCTCACAGATTGATTTATACACAAACAGCAGACATCTCTGCTGTTTCACATAGTATCTTCACATACTGGTTCACTAATAAAAGGAAACAAACACATTACCAGGAAGAGAAGAAAATTACTGAAATAAGAGAAATAAGTGACTGATCATTGTTTAACCCTCAGAAAACCGCAATTTCTATCACTGAAGAACAAAAAACTGTTGTTTGCTTACAGTAAGGATCAATAGTTGTAAATAGTTCAATTCAGGTGAGATTTACAGGGAAACTGGAAACATCTGAATGAAATATCAAATTGCATTTTTGACATAATTGAAAAATAATTAAGATCTCAGTGAAAACTCTGACTTTAAAAATCAAAACCATACATTAAAATTTATATTATGTGACATGAAAATTACCTCTTAAATCTCACACACAGTAAATTTTTTAAGCGTACTACACTACTCCATTAAATACATAAGTGGCTCAATGCTACCACCATGTGCATGAGTCTTACAATAACAGCTTGGTGGGAGTTACATAGAGTTCACTGAGATCTTTAAATTGCCTCAAGAAAACTGAGGATTTTTAACTTCCACTTTTACAAAAATTTTCAAAATTTCATCTGTTAGTACAATAATTTGCTGTCTAGTTTGATCAACATCACAAATACATCTTGACTAATTAGCTGCGATTGTAAAATGTTTTCTTGTGAATGTCTATGAGCAGTTTTTAAAAATATATCAAACCAGTAAAAATTTATTTTGTACAGTGTTGCTGGCCTGTTTAAGATCAGTCTGTGACCTGTTCTGGGTCCTGATTCTAAGTTTGGGACATGCTGCAGTTTTGAACTGAACACAACACACTCATGTTTACAAACTCAGCTGCTCCAAAATACCACAGTGATGAGAGCAGCAGGAGATCAGACGCTGGTCTGTTTGTGGACAGAAAGATGCTCACATGCTTTCAAAAAAGCAGCTTCTGTCATTTGCACTCATTTAACATGTTAGTGACATTGTGAAGTAAATCATTTTATTCCAGTTCAGCAGTGAGAAAATGACGGTGTGTTTTCAGACGAGCATCTTTAAAATGTTCATTTGTGAGTGAGTGAGACTCGGTAAGACCTAAAGTATAAAGTAAAGTTACTTTCCAAGTGAAGTAAAACAGAGAGCAGCAGCATCAGCAGAGGAGGCTAACCTTGATGGAGAGGCCTGGTGTTCCTGGTATACCTGGACGACCGTCCTGACCTGGTGTCCCGGGGATGCCAGGGGCACCTTTGGTCCCATCTAAACCTGGCCGACCTGGAGTGCCCTAAAAACACAACACAAACACTGGTTGGTTTATAGGAAAGACTTAGTACATCCAAACATCTGGACAGCTCTCTGCTGCGGCTGTCACTTTACAGAGGAGAGCGTGGACACTTTGTTTAAGTCTCACAGTCTGCTGTCCAGTTTCTTACCGGTATTCCTGGGATGCCCTGCTCTCCCTTTCTTCCTGGAAGACCCCCTCCGGCTGTGACTGAGCCCGGCTCACCCTGAAGCATCAGCAAAGTGCCATGAACACATAAATGCAGACATACACATACACCCACTTTGTTCTCTTTTTCTTTTCAAGTGGCAGAAAAAAAAAAACTTTAAACACTTGTGAGGTGAGTTAGGAAAAAGGTTAATAATGATCCCTCAGCTCACCCTTTCACCTTTGCTGCCCTTTGGCCCTTGTGGTCCTGTCACACCTGGTTCACCCTAAAATGACAGAAGAACACTGAAGTAGCACCGTGTGTCATTTTCAGATGACCAAGAACATCTGTGCAGGTCAGGAGAACAAGAAATACTCACCGGGTCTCCTCTGATACCAGGTAGGCCCTGTGAGCCCTGCAGACACAAAAACATCATTTTGTAACATCTGTGCTAACATGCCACCATGACATGTCCAATGTGTCTGCACTCACCGGGACCCCTGCGTTTCCAGGGGAACCTGGCCGTCCCGGCAACCCTGGATTACCATCAATCCCTGGAAAACCCTAAACATAAAACAAACCGCTTGGTACTTCAGTCCTTCCTGTGCACAGCTGTAAGGTTTTTGTACGGCTTTATGCTGACTCACTCGCTCCCCCTTTTCTCCTTTCACCCGTCCTGAGGGTTCATAAGGGCCGGCTGTGCCTGGTGGACCTTGGCGTCCCTCAGGTCCCCTTGGGCCCTCCCTTCCAGGTAAACCATCACGACCCTTCATTACACACGCAGATAATGGAAACCATTTCAGCATCTATAATCAGTTATCATTTTGAACAAAAACTGTACATTGAAGAATCATGAAGGTCAAAGTCCATGGCTGACTCACAGGCTCTCCCTTCCGTCCATCTACACCATCTCTGCCTCTTTCACCCTGTGGAGCCAAACAGACAAACAATGGCATGATAACAGCTCAAAATACAAACTACAAGAAGAGTGATGAAAAACTTTGTAACCTTCTACACTGTACCTTCTCTCCACGATCTCCCTTCTCACCCTAAAAGAAAGAGAGATAATTAAATTTAGAAATCATACAGCAGGAAGGAGAAGGCAAGAGAAGAGGAGAAAAAGGCCTAATGGATATGAACATCAGTCATTAAATTCACAGTATGTTCATCAAAGCTGGGCCTAAGTCTTTAATACAGTTAGGAAGACGATAACTCACCCGAGGGCACTGAACGGTGCAGCGGTCTGGACCTGGAACTCCCTGAACAAGGACAGAGACATCAGCCTGGGAGGTTTCTGTCTTTTATCCTTGTTTAATGGTGTAATTCAGGCCCATGCAATTTTTATTAAATACACAGTATAAAATTCCTGCTGGTAGTATCTTTCAATTAAAACTATAATAAAAGATGCAGATTGAAGATATAATGAAATAGCACTGGATCATGGAAGTTGTTGTCTTCTTTATTTAACAGCTACCACTGCTGATTAAAATCTGTTTGACATCACCTACAGAAAATGTTCATGGACCAGGTAATGTATTTAACTTTTTTTTACATTATGTTTTTAAATGATAACCAACTTAATTCCTCACTGTTTTCATTGTGTGTCCATCAAAGTTTCAGAAACTAGAGGGGTTGAGATGCACCATTATGTTCAGTAAAATTACAAATTTCTCAGGATTTGAACACATTACAAATATTTTGAATCATTTAAGAGGAGAAACAAACTTAGATGAATATATAAAAAAGATATAGTTGTTTTTTTTTTACCTAAGGATGAGAGAACATGCTATTTTGCTGATCATTACTATGTTTATATAACCAAAAAAATATATTTACAACAAAAGAAATACTTTTTCTTAGTTTCTTTTTACCTCTTGTGTTCTCGCAATACCACAGAGCAAGTCTGCTAGTTCAGAATGAAGGGTGCCCAGCTGTGCCGCGTCTCTGGTGTACAGGATGTTACGAGTGCTGCCGTCCGTCACCAACTGACGCAGCTCATCGATATCCGCCTGGTCTATGCCCACTGCTAACACTGTCATGCCTAGCACACACACACACACACACACACACAGAAACACACAGAAGCAAAACAACAGAGGTGTCTAACTGGAGCAGATTTTTGGGCGTGTGTATGTGTGTGTCTGTGTGGCCTATAAGGAAGGGCCGTCAGTGTCAAGTATTCCTGCATATAACTGAAGTTCCAGTAAAATCAGGAGAAGGTAGACTAGTTCAAAGAATATTTCAATGTTTTTAAGCTTGTTTAAGTTCAATATTGAGGACATCTGTCACTCAGCCAGTGACTTGAGACAATATTGTAAAAAATATTACAGAATCAGCTACATGCACTTCTGTGGCTTTAAAACTTGAAATGATCAAAAGCAGCCATCTACACTGATCGAGATGTACGAGCAGCTGCATCCAACCAGGCTGAGTGTCAATGAGTGTGTTGTGACTGTGTGTCTGTCTGCTCCAGCACACCTGATGCTCTCAGACTGCTGGCTGCGACGGTGAGATTGTCAGTTGATTTCTTGTCGGCGATGATGACAACGGCACCAGGGACCCTCGGTCTCCGTCCGGCCGTGGGGTTCAGAAGGTACTGTCTGGTAAATGTCACTGCCTCACCTGCAGAGGGAGACATACAATATCAGAACTGCTGATAAAAAACACACACCCACACACACACACACACACACACTGGGTAGCAACAAAAATGTAAGTACAGGAAAGAATGAAAACAGATAGGACATCTATCAGACAAAAAAAACTGACCCATGTTATTTCCTGGACTTTCATCAAAGGGAGTGGACTGGATCTCTTGAAAAAGTGTGTCAGATCGGCCATGACGGTTCAGCAGGAACCATATTTTGGGTCTGTAACCGTACACTACCACTCCCATCTGAAACAGGCAGAAAATAATCAAGATGTTAGTAAATGTGCACCTTATATTTACCTCCCTGTGCTCAGTTTTGAGGCCTATTCTTTGGGAGTACCTGTGAGTCACGGGGTCCAATAGTGTTGAGCGACCCTGCTGCACTTGTGAGGAGTTCACGTAGAGGTCTCGCAAGGCTCAACCGATCAGCAGATGCCGGCACTAGAAACACAACATCTAGACGCCCGTTCACACACACTGTGGACAGAGAAGTTTGTAGGTGTTAATGAGACATTAAAAGGTGATTATAAGGTGTGTTAAGTATATGAAAGTGTTGGTGTGTTACCGGTGCGCTCATCGACGGCACTTTCAGCTCCCAATCCAGTTGTAAAGGTGGGCTGCACGGTAAAGCGATATCGCCGGCCCAGACGCAGCCCGGTTACCTGGTACGAGCTGGACGAAGCAGGAACCGTGACAGTCAAGCCTCCACTGAGGTCTGAGAGACGTGAACAGACGAAATGGTAGGACTGTACAGCCAGCACATAAATAAGGCTAGAAGAAATTTAATTTAAAACATTTAGAAAGATATGTTTCACCTGACTCATCTTTCCAGCGGAGAATATACCCTGTGGCACCTGCTAGTGGATTCCAGCCGAGCCGCACAGAATTCTGGGTAACCTCTGCCACTCGTAAAGTTGTGGCAGGTCGCTGGGGAGGCGGAGTGACTGCACTAGCTGCAGAAATAAAGAGAAGCAGCAATGTACACATTTGATTTTACACTTAATATAATATATTTGCTGAGATACAAGATCTTGCATATGGTGCAAAACTTAACAATTGCGCACAACAAAGACAGAATTTCCATAATAGCAACCTTTCAGGTTTTACTTGGAGACTATGGTATGTTCAAGAGCATATAAGACTTAATATTAGACATGATGTTCCTGGGGCCTTTTAGCTATATTCAGCTATTACTTAAAAAAAAAATTTTCAAGGGTTATTTACATTTGTGGAAAGCTTGAAATCATGAACTGAAGGACTCACGTGTGGTGACTCTGACAGACACCGGGGTTCCCTGTCTGTTCTGGACCAAAGCAGTAACTTGAACCTCATACTGGGCACCACGGTCCAACTGGTCTAAATCCACTGATGTCACATCTCCCCCCACCAGCTGACTCCTCTCTTGACCACCTACAGCAGCGCGAAAAAACACAGAAGAAAACAACAAGTTTCTCATAGAAGTCAAACTTAAACATGCATGCATATTTTAAAGGGCAACTTGATGCTTTGAATGAAACTTCAGCTGTTGCTCTAAGATGTGAGATGTGTGCAACAGATCTACCATCAGTTCTCCTCCAAGACACACGATAAGCCGTTGCTCCCTGCACACCGACCCAAGTGACACGGACGACCTCGCCCTGACTTTCCTGGACTTGAAGTGACGTTACAGTCCCGACCACTTGATCTGATTCTGAGGGTCAGAACAGGAATCAGTTATTCTACCTTGTAATCTCGTTCTGGTGTCCAAGCACTTTAGACAAAACCAGTAATGCACATTTAAGAGATTTAGTTTTGTACCTGTTCTGATTACCAAGGTGGAAGGACTTCCCTCACGAGAACCACTCAGTGATGAAACTAACACTCTGTAGGATGAATCTGACTGTAGTCCATCAATAGTGAAAGAGGAGACATCAGCAGGCACGATACGAGTGTTTTCAGTTCCTGCATCAAGAAAAACATGAATCACATCAAGACATTTCTATCTGCCTCCAACTGCAGATACATAAGGAGCAGCTAAAAGTCAGGTCATCCCAAGATCTGAACACTTTTCATTATGTTGCCCTGTTATCATTATTTTAGTATTAATGCTTATCTCTGCTCACCATCTTCACTGCGCCAAGTGATCTTATAGCCAGTTGCCCTCAGGGAAGGCGACCATAGAACTTTTATCCTCTGAGATGTGACCTCAGTGACGCGGAGGCTGGACACTGATCCTCCGTGGGGATTGGTCCTTGAAGACAGCATGACCACCTCCCCGGTCCGCTGATCAACCACAACTGCAACACCGATCACCAGCGCCTCATCTGGTTGCAGGCCGTCTATAGTGTAAGCCGTGGCCTCCGCTCCGAGAAGCTGGAACTGCTCTGCTCCTGCAAGGAAGGTCATACAGGAATAAAAAATGATAATGCACACAAGGAGGGATCTCAGAGTTCTGCCAAGATCAATAACCCACTCATCTATGATACGTAAAAATGTTACAACAACTTCAGTGCATGTTCGGATATATTTTCACATGGGTGTTATTGTGAAGTTCAAAGATTTTTTCTTAATTTCTCTGCTAGAGTTTATTGCAGACAATTAACATTTGGATGTGAGCTAGAGTATAATTGGTCTCATTATATGTGTGTATTTAGGTTTCCATAGCCACACCTTAGTTTGAAAAAAGAAAACACAACTTTTTGAACTGCTGTCCGCAAATGCTCCGTTACATTTGCTTTCTCTATAAAGTGAGAGCAGCTCAATGTGTGGCTACCCCAGAGGATAACTGAGGAAGCTGCATATTTGATGCAGACTGCAACACGACCATATTTCCACTATTGGCTATATTTATCAATGCTGAACTTTGTTACCATCTTCTGAACTGTGAGATGTATGACATTTATTCCAACAAGGTCAAAAGCCCGAATCTTTCAATGCAAAAAAGTGTTAAATCATTTCTAAATCTGCTGCATAATTTGTATCCACAATCAATTTCAATGGCTTCTTACTTTGGCCCATGTTACAACCTTCACAATGTTTTTTCACAATCAATAGTTTAGCTGCAGTTTTTTTATGATCCTGCTGACAGACAAGCAGACAAACAAAAAAAAACAAACAAACAAAAAATCTCCTAGGCAAAGATAATAACAGAATCATGCACGGAAAAAAATAGACTGTAAGCCAAAACAAACGGAGAAGACATGAGACTTCAAAGTAGCATTTATATCTGCACACCACATTTTTCAGTGGATCATAATGTAAATTCTCAAAATATGGCTTTTGGGAATACAAAAATACAGCAATCAAACAAAAAAAAAACATAACACTTACTGTTGCCTTGTCTCCAAGTAACCCTGTACCCGGTTGCTCCGCTGACACCTGTCCAAGCAATTCGAAGTCTCCGGCTGTTTGCATTCGTCACTCTGAGGTTAGTCACTCTGCCAACACCTTGCTCTGAAATGAAGGGTGTAGAGAGAACAAAAAAATTCTAACTTTTTAGGAAAACAAGCCTATGTTTTTCACTTCTAGGGAAACAACTGGGACAGAGGAGATGTTGTAAATTAAGGATTTCAACCAAGTTTATGAGCTGTCAAAGATATTTACACATGCAAGGGGTAATTGGACAAAAGATAAAACACATCAAACATAAACAGGTTTTAATAAGATCCAGTGCTGGTAATATTGCGTGAGACCAACAATCTCTACAATGTGAATGTTCAGGAAAACTATGGTCAAAAGTTGAGATAAAACAGAATAAAGAATACAAAAGCTTAATTGATAGCAGAGGATGATGAATCATATGAGAAAAAAAGATGGGAATTTTTCATTTATCTGCTATCGGGAGTCAGTCGTTTCCAGAAGGATAAAGACACGATGAAGCACACAGCAGCGCTGCATCACCTGGTTTGATGTACACAGTAACTGGATCCCCTTCATTTTCTCCCACCAGTGCTGTGACACTGACACCATAAGACACTCCCACTGTCAGGTCTCTGAGGTCAAGGATCGTCTGGTTTCCAGGGATGATCCGGATTTCCTCTGTTCCCACTGACATGAGAGGCAATCAGACAATCAGATATTTGATTATTACAAGCTCGTCACCATTCATAACTGGGCATCAAATAAATCAAAATGGATAACACACTAAAAATCAGACAGTTCACCTTCTGTGTTCAGGATGATGATGCGGTACTGCGTCGCCCCGGCTACACCCGTCCATCCGAGTCTGACGGTGCTGCCCAGAGACTCCACAACTCTCAGGTTGGACACTCTCCCCACTACCTGTTCCACTGCAACATCATGAGATTTAGGACATGTGGAAAAACATTTCTGACCCATAAATCAATCCAAATTCAGTGTTTAGTGCCCCCTGGCTGAGTCACTGACCTCTGGGGGAGGTGGACACAGGTGTGGCCTCCTCACGACCTTCGTACAGGGTGTACAGGGTGATGAGATACTCTGTGTTGGGCTGAAGGCCTGTTAGCTCATAGCTGGACGTGCTTCTAGGAAAAGACAGGCTCTGGACGCGGCCTCCTGGAGACACAGCAACACCCCGGATCATTACAGCCACAGTGTCAGCGTACAGTTACTACTGCAACTTGTGGAGCATTTAATACATTAGGACGCTGCCTGTCGATCAAATGTCATCATGCTATAAGAATGAACAAATCACCATAAAAAAAACACACACATTTCATCACTGTTGCCTTTAATAACACGAGCAGGGTTTATTATAATTAAAATGAGATTTGGAACAGCTATACTTGTATTAACATATAGTTCAAATTAATTCCCTTTTAGGTTAGTTTTTACACATGATCATTATAATAATTTGTCCATGTTCCTCATTAAAACTGCAAAACTTTTCAAAGGCAGCACATTAAAGGAGGAGAACGTTCTCGGGTGCTCGTAACTCCTGACCTTCCCCCTCGCTCCACTGCAGGCGGTACCCTTGAGAGGACTGAATGACTCTCCAGGTGAGGCGAATAGAGGAGGGGCCGGTGGTAGCTGCTCTGAGGACCTGCTGCTCCTGACGCTCTGAGGGGGAACACACGTTACATAATATGTATGTAATCATGTCATATTTCATACAGGTACAGCTTTTTTTTCCCATTAATCAACCAAAAATATATATGATTCTGCTGCTGTTATATAAAGTGCAGGTTCAAACAGAGATTTAAGCCCCTGAGTTTATCTGTTTGACTTAACTGAGTATACAACTGGCCACAAACAGACACATATAAGGAATGAATAAGCCGCTATAAAACCCTTCCTAACCCACAATTCATCAGTTTCACAGTCAGATATAGTATTTAACACACTCACATGCACAAGCTGCACATAATCATGCTACAACAGTCATGGCTTTGGGTTTTAGTTCATAAAATTCCTGTTTTGTTATGGTGGGTTCATTCCTGTCATGCTTCTGTTGTTACTTCCTGTCTTTGTTTCTTTTCTTGCCAGTTTTCTTTGTCACCTGTTGCTCATTAGTTAATTAGGTCTTTGTGTACATAGTCCAGGAATTTTTACTCTTTCAGTGCCAGTTTATTGGTGTGCACCATGTGTCACGCGTGAAGCATTTTCCTGATGTGATATGCTTTGTTTTTCCTGGATCTCACTAGTTTTAAACTGCCATGCAACCCTTTAAATTCTTTTTTATCTTGTTTTTTTAAAAAATCTGCTGAAGTGCCCCACCTCTGCCCTCGCCTTCTCTCTTTCTCTTCTCACACATGTTGAAAAGAACTTCAGTGTTCTCGTCTTTGGGGTTATGAAATTATTTTAAAAAACTACTGAAGGGGAGCCAATAGTCTACCACAGACAGCTAAATAAATTACAGTTGTAGAGTTTTTCGTTTTTAGATAAAACACCACGCCTCTGGCCTCAGGCTGCTGGTGTGGTGGACTCAAAATGATGCTCCCTGTGAGGAAAAGCAAAACATTATCCCACAGCTCATTCCCACAGGACAGATAAGCACCTGTATGAGGAGACAGCTCTTATTTTTGTATGCATCATGAAATAAATCAACAAAAAGTGTCTGTGGGGAGCACACAGGCCAAAGTCTATAGACCAGTCACTGAGAAATAGGTTCCCACTGACGTCCCTTTTAGACCTGACAGACTATACACAAACAAATTCAACATTTTACTCCACAACACATCTTTTTTTGAAACTGAATGCCACACAAAGCTTTTGAAGTGGTTGCAAATGAGGAAGACAACAAACACTTATGACATTTATGTTATGACTAAATAAATAATAGGCCTTTGTTCAGTGTGGTCTTCTTTATGAGCAAAAAAAAGACAACATATTTTCCTAATGAGAAGCTGGAAAGAGACAACTCATCACAAACCACAGACACAACAGTTGATGCTCTGTTAGTTTAAACAGGAAGAAACGAAAAGTGAAACAAGCTGAGTTTTGGTTTAAAGTACCGTGGTGTACAGTATGTAGAAGACTGTACAAATCTATTACTCTGACAGCAGATTTAGGTCACAAAGAGGTTTTCAGTCGTTCCTCTCCGTCAGCTCTCTGTTAAACGCAGCCGTCCTGCAGTGACTCAGCCTTTATCAGAATAACTGTGGACAAACTGAAGTGACACCATATGGGCTTTATTCATGAGAGACAGATGGCATGTGTGTATAATGAGTGCGTAGGTGTACTTGAAATGTTCCTTAAACAGAACTAAACAGGAACATGTGTAGGTTTTCAGAGGAGAGACAAACAACGGCGGGGATAGTTTGCCATCTTTATCTCTGCTTCCTGTCGCTGTGCTCGGCAGAAGGCATCCACCCATTCAAACAGCAATCTTTTATGTCAATTTCTAAACTAAGAAATTGAGGGACACAAAGCTAGAATGTAATTTTGTGCATTGTGGCAGTTAAGCCTTTTGGAGCATGTTTAACTGTGAGTTTGGAGAGGGAAAAGGGTGTAATGAACACTGAGATTACATCTCTACATTCACAGAGAGCAGGAAGAGATGTTTGGTGTTGTGAGAAACTACTGAAACCACACCTACCTATCTTGAACCTTGCTGTTTGTACAGGGCCCTCAGTGTTGCCCTCATACAGCGGGATGACTGTGACGATGTACTCGGTGTCGGGCTGCAGGCTGGACAAAGTGTGAAACTCGCTGTCACCTGCAACCTCCACAGTCTCCACATTTCGACCTTTGTGACCAGAAAACCAAAACTTTATTAGTATGTGTGTGTAAATTTGTAAAAAAAAAAAAAAAGTAATGTTAACATACTGACTGACAGTTACGTGAGATGCTGTTTGATGTTTGTTTCGTCCTGACCTGTAAATGGTCCCCAGACCAGACGGTAGGCACGCACGCCGCCGACGCCTCTCCACCGCACACGCACGCTGCCCTCTGACACAGTCTCCACTGATAACTGCTGCACTGCCTCAAGGCGCACTGACACATGCAAAAACACGAACACACAGACACCATGAGCAACTTTTGCTAATTATACTGAAACACATTCCAAACCACAAACAGACAGGATCACTGTGCTGTATTACTGTACATACACTCAATACTGTTTCAGCTCTTAACTTCAGTGTATCTATGGATTGTGGCTGCTCAAATTACAAGCATGTAGCATCATCATGTAACAGTACAAAAGGTGTCACCAATGGGCGGCAGGGTGGACTCACATGTGCGGGCGTTGAGGATGGACGGTGATGCAGAGTTTCTGGGGAACAGCGGGTAGAGGCTGAGGACGTACTCTGTGTCAGGCTGAAGCGACTCCAGGGTGATGGATGTGGAGTCTGCAGACAGAGACTGCTCCAACAGCTGAGTTGCAGGCTGACCTGCTCTTCCAACCACATAAGACAGGGCACAGAGAAATGGAGGACATGCAGGAGACCAATTATTGCGCTAATAGCATTTGCAAATTACACAGCACAGTGTGTCATCTGACAAATTAGCTGACAATAAGCTGCAGAAATATGGAAAGTGTCCACAGCCCATTAAGTTTACCTCATTTTCATCTAAGAGAGAAGAGACCAAATATGGCAGCCATACTACTAGGAAATATGGTTTCGGATGCAGAGCACAATTTGTGTGCATGTCTCAGTGTTGTATGTGTGTCCTCTATGTGCATGCACACTTCCCTGAACTGCCACCATGTAGCTAAATATTCATTTCACTGTTAATTAATCTGCAGATTATTTTGGACACTAATCCATTAATTGTTTAGTTTATTAAGAATACTACTATAATCAATTATTATTTAGTTTATTTTCAGGAATCATTGCTAAACCATTCAATCTAAATATGTCAAAAAAATGTGAAAAATGCTCATTACAATTTCCCAAAGCCAAAAGCAAATTCCTGAAATTGCTTCTTTG
>JAPZDY010000012.1:14849363-14861233 GCA_029783645.1 Ctenochaetus hawaiiensis | reverse complement strand
AGAAAGAGGAGTGCAGAGCAGAAAGAGAGAAAGAGGAGTGCAGAGCAGAAAGAGAGAAAGAGGAGTGCAGAGCAGAAGGAGAGAAAGAGGAGTGCAGAGCAGAAGAAGAGAAAGAGGAGTGCAGAGCAGAAGGAGAGAAAGAGGAGTGCAGTAACTCCTCAGTGACTCCTCACAAGCTTTGCTTTGTGTGGAGGGCCGTTTCCTGCGTTCACAGGAAACACTCATATTGGAAACAGATTTTCTCTGACAGATGATTTGAGCTAAAGCCCGGCTGAAAGCACACTCAGCTGCACGGGCCTGCTCACAGAAGAGGAGGAGGAAGGAATAGTGGGAGGGGGGCAGCTTTGAAACTCATCTCCCTCATCTCGCAGGGTGTGGGGTATTTCCTCCATTATTTTTTTCTCTTTTTTTTATGACCACATATTTTCTCCCCCTCTCTTTCTTTCACTCTCTGCGACTGCCCTTCTCCTCCTCGTGCAGGTCTCATGTTTCACTGCTGAGTGCTGTTTGGTTTTTGGAAATGTCAACAGACAGGAGCCTGCCTGGGCGGAGGAGTCACCCCAGCCTCAGTGCTACGGTGAGGGTCCACGCGGAGTCCTGGTCAGATGGAGCAGCCAGGGCCCAAACATAAATACAGCATGCGACACACCATCACAGCACGCTTTTAAACCCTCAAACAGAGGAAGTTGACATGTGAGCGTCGCAGCGCGAGCAGCCAGTCATCTATTGGGTATATAAAACTGTCAGGAGAAACCAACTGACCCTGGACTCAACCCAAACAGTCTCTCTGCACTACGCTGCATGTGGAGAGGCACATGTTGGGAAAAGGCACATGCAGGAGCATGGATACAGTCTTATATAACAGTGAAGAAATGTTAAATAAATATGGAGAGTTAAATAAATATGGAGTGGTTATAACGTGTTGTTTAGATCAGAAAGAAAAGAAAAGATTTTATTCTAAATCACTTGTGAAGCTTGTGCAGTGTGATCCAAGAGGTCTATTCAGTGCATTAGGCTCAAACAACCTTTTATTTAGCTTTACACTCTAAAACACACTAAATTTGTGAAAACCAATTGGAGGTTAAGTCATAATCTACAATTCTTATCCTTTTATTCCATTTTTTAAAAATAATTAGACATGATTAGTGACACCCTAATGTGTGAAAGAACAGATATAGTTTTATCTGTATCGATGCAGCAAATGACTCCTCAGTGATCAGCACACCAGGCCAGCTGTCTGTCCAGGCTTCATCCAGTAGCCCACCATTCCTCATGGGTGCTGTAGTCAGGATTACCATGGTGATAACCCTGAGGTCAGGGGAAGTGTGCCAGGGGTGGGACCCCCCACATTGCAGGCAGGATCCCTAGGGTCCACACTGTTACCTCTCAGGAGACTGTTGTTTACCTCATGTCATCTTAAAGTGGTCAAATGGATCAAGCAGAATACAAACTTAAACAAGCGCAAGAAGTCAGTGATAGTTTCTCCTGTCACAAGCTTTGTGGGGAGAAATTACTGGAAAAACATCTGTCCAAAGAATTTTATTTTCAGTGCAGCTCTTTGTTAGCTAAACACTGACGAAAAAAAATATTTCAGTGATGTAATGTTCAATAATGTGGGAGGGGTCTTAAATGTTTCATTTGATTGTTATTATGTTTCATTCTCCACTGTGACTAGTGAAAGAATCATGTGATGTCTGAACTGTTGTCTCTGCATTTTCAAACTAGTAGGTCTGAAAGAAACTGATAAACAATGAGATCAGTTACATAGTTGCCAGTGTGTAATTAGCATTAGATTATCTGCTTGTTAATTAGCTTGTTAGCTAATTTACTAGCTTCATGGCTAAAAATTTTGTCTCAAACACGTCAGCTGATGATCCATGTAAAGCAACAATCCCATTGTTTCTTTGGTAGTGCAAAATAAGTGAGCTCTAAAATTATTTTTACAATTATGAATAATGCAAAATAAAATTATTTTCTTTTTTATAGGCCTGTTGAACTGTTTACATACATCGACCAGAAAGATGGAAGTTAGATATACGAAGCTGTGCAACTTTGTATTTGATGCCATATCAAATAATAAGTTTGCTGGGGTTGTCTGAGTGTAAACTTGCTTAAATTAGGAGGACTGAGCCGCTGACATGTCCACTCTGTCCTCTGATATAATATTTTACTCCCACATAGTGCAGAAATACCACACAGCGACTGTGCTAGTTGTAAATGTCTTTAAGTGGCCGGTAACTTGCAATAATGTGGCATAAAACTCAACCATCCAGTTTCTCTGTATTTGTATAGTAGCCTAACTACAGCCACCATGCATTTCTTCAAAGTTTAAAAAGCCTGCTTTCTTACTGTTGATAAGCTGTTGGGCAGCCTCTCTCAGTAGGCAAAGTTTAGTGAATAGTCAGTTGGGTTTGTAATGTTGCTGCTGTGGTCTGTTTTTAAGGATTTCTCACCTTTTCGTGTTGGTGTTGTATTTCTCTACCACTAACCATGATCTCAGTCGTGATCCTTTTCTTTTAGTCCAGTCATGCCGTGTGCTGGTTTGGCCTCCTTGACATCTTTTGTCCTGCCATGCTGGTGGGCGATGCATCATCTTACCTTTCAGGTGTTTTAAGTGAGCCATAGGCATCCTGGCAGGGAGCTACATCTTGGAGCGGGTGCTTTAAACTCCCTCTGTCAGCAACACTTAAACCATTCAAAACCACTCTCCCAGTGGATACCATTTTCCCATCATGCTATGACTGCATCTCTACTTTAATTATAGCACGATCCTGAGATCAAGCCTATGCAGCAATGTACAGACACATGCACTGTGACCCAGTGAGGGTAGGAATAAACCGCAGAAGAGAGGTTTCATCTGCTGTTGACTGTGGACAGGAAAGGCTTGCTCAGCTTGTGGGAGAGGGCGAGTGTGTTCACAAAGCCCTAAACATGTAGTCAGAGTGCTCTAAACAGGGATTAATGTGAGAGAGGTTTCCCCTCCATCATTCACAAGAGCACCAGGCTGCCAAACAACATGGTGATTTTTATATGAGTCTTCAGGGTGTGTGCTGTAAGCCTCTGCTGGGAAAGAATGTGCTCTCTGTGTCATTTTGGGCCTCTGCTCTGGTCTATATTTGAACATGAGAATGTCCACTGTGGTAAACCAGATGCTTTGCTCTGGGTTCAGATTGGGAGGTTTTCTTTGGCGTGGCCTGCTGATTAAATACTGGAAGAGAGGAGAGCAGCTGAGCGGATTGAGATCTCACACCACAAGACAGGATCCTCAAACTGCTCTGTGGTCACAGCTTGATGTGAACTACTATCTGCCAGGCTGAATTTTGTTTTTGTTATACCTCTCATGAAGCATTTGTTTTGTCAGGATAAACAAAAAATGAAAAACAACATTTCACTGACCCTTATCAAGCGCTACATGGGGGACCCAGATGCATGTGAATGAGATAAAGAGGCTTCTGTAAATAACATACATCTGTTTGAAATTGCAATGCAAATGTAAGCAAAACATTTCAGTTCGACAAAGTGATTTTAAGCAAAAGCAGCGGAGCTACAAATGTCTCCCACTATGTTTTTACTGCACTTCCTGTTTTCATTCCCCATATTCTCTATCTTGCACTCGCATCTTGCTTTTGCCTTATCTCGCTGAGGCTCGCCATCCCTGTGCAAACCTGAAAGTGCATATGGTTGTGCTTTTGCAGGTCTGGTTCCAGGGAGAGTTGCCCAGTTCCCCCACTGCATCCAAAAGCTTTTCACACCTGGGTGCCAGGGGAGGGCCAGCTGCTGTGCAACCCACTGCAGAGCTTCTACAGCTATAATGAAGTGCTCACCATGCAGGATTAAGATCAGAACTTAACCTAAAAAGATACATCTCCGTCTATAATAGTTCATGTCTTATTAAAACACGTATAAATCACTAGTTTGACACTGAAAAAAAACTTATTCTGTTTTTTGCAAAAATTGACATAAGGCAATTGTTAGGACCCATATGTCTGCACATTAAACATGAAGCTAAGCTGGCGGCCAGTTAGCAGAAATACTGAAAGCAGGGGGGAACTGCTAACTTGGATCCAGTTAAAAAAAAAGGTATCAAACTTACCAATTAACACAGTATTTCCATATGTTTTATTTCCATTAAACAACATGAGGCATAAAAGAGTCTTTTTTTTTTTTATTATTTCTTGGTTCAGCGATGATCTGTAATCTTGTTGTTACAGTGAGGTTTTTATATTTTTCTAAAGTGTGAATCCAAAACTTAGGAGTGTTAACTGTCTTTTTTACCCAACTTTCATCAATACAGAAAACACACAGATTTCCCAAAAGGATGTTTTCAGTATGGCATGACTGGTTGTTTGAAATCAAAGGCTGTGAACTGCGAGGATGAATAAAAGAAATTAAGTGGAACACAAGCATGTAGCAGCATGTACTGGTTTTAGATGTTCAATGTCTTTGTGGTCACATTTCAAGGCAAATTCTTATATGTGTTTGACATTTAGAAAATACCTTAATCAGTAGTGAAGCAAAACAAATAGTGAGCAGCTTTCTTAGCTTAGTTTGATCACATCTCCTTCTTGTGCTGAGCCACGGCTGAAATCAAAAGTCTCCATCATCCTTTGTAAACATGCAGAAAGAAAAGAAGTGTTGCAACAGGAGCAATGCTGATATATTTCCTAATAAAACAAAGTTGTTCTTTATTTAATGCCAGTTCACCTTCTTGACCTGAACTTCCCACTAATAAACACATATGAGAAAAGAGAAGAGAAGAAAACGGAGCTCAGCCCTCCCTTTGTAGTTTGCAGTCTGGTGCCAATTATCTTGATTGGACAGGGCCTGCTGTGCGAAGGTGATTACATGCCAGCACCAAAGCCACACACCATCAGGTGTGGGACCACATGAGAAACCTGAAATAAGAGATGGGCAGTGCGAGTTCAGTATTTGGTGCAGTCCAGCTGTGAATCACTCAACAAAATTAGAGTTTAGTGCTCTTCGCAGCCGCACTAATTGAAATCTGATTCCTTCACAAAATGGTGCACCATTTTTCAATAGAGTCTCATTTCCCTAATGTGTGTACCAAACTAGGTTTTACAAGGAGGTTAGCACTAAAAACAAATATGTGGGATGTGTTACTTCCTTGGAATGGCAGCCCATTCATCTTTAAGAATAGTGATATACGTGCAGGAATGAGTTGAGGCCAACAAGAAATATCTCTCTTTGCAAAGTTTTTGAAAAGTTGTTATTCACTTAAAGCTGCTAAACACAACTTTTTTTTAAAAAAAAGGCTGATCTTTTTGCTTTTTTAAAAAAATATATGGAAAGTATCTGCTTTAAAACTCCCAAGACAAGCTTATCATGCTCAGGTACACTCCATCATTCACAGCATGATAAGCCACAGCTGTCTTTTTCATCCAAATATGGTATTGGATACATAAAGTGGAACCTTTCCTCTCCATATCCGCCCCACTTGCTATTGTTTGGACAAGTTGCTGTAAACTTCTGCCCATAGGGAGGACTAGCAGAAGTTAACATCGCTGTTTAAGCTCAGCAGCTTTCGGTGCTTCTTCAGCCCCTCTCCTTATATAGACCTGGATCATCAGTTTGTTTGGCTGCAGCATCTCATTTCCTCCAGAGCGGCGGACAGTGAGCCTCTCTGAAAGGGCAGCTCTCAGGGTGCAGGAGGTCAGTGGCTGCAGGCGCCTTGGCTTGGCTCTAGCTGACCTCTTTTGTCTCTCTGAGAGTCCCTCTGTTCTTGTACTCTTAATGTTGCCACACTTCCTTCTCATACTCTTAGCCGCTAAAGCCCCAGTGGTCTATAGAAGCCTGTGTTGTAAAATGTGCGGCCAAACTGTGGACCAGTCTGTGACAACTGACCCTATTGATCCTCACCCTTACTGCCATGACATCTGCTTAGCACTAATTGAGAAAAGTTTCAAGTGTACAACTGTCAGTCGCTATTGTGCCAGACTGTTGTAAAGCTAATTTTCTCAATGGCGTTAACAAGTCTGTGTCGTTTACTGACACGTACCGGAAAGAAGTCAAGATAAAAGTCCAAATAATAAGTGTTTATTTGATTCTTTTCCATTTTAAACTTTATATGCTGACAGGGATATCTTCTCTTAAGGTGGATTCATGTAGCATATTTACTATCTTAAAAAGCTTTTTTATCCCAACAAATTAAACTTGACACATTTGGGGAAATGTTTGCTTTGCCAAGAGTTTAATTAAAAATATGAACACAACTGTCATATCTGTCGATTAATAATTATTAGACATTAAGTAGCCATTTGGCTCGCTGAGTAAGTACAAACTAAGGCTTTGTCTGATGGATAGCACAGTGATATTCAAGGTTAGTGGAAAAATAATGAACAGATCAGAATATGGGAAAGGTCACCATCACTTTAGAAATTATACTAATTTTTAATTTTTCTTGTGTAAAAACAAAACTTTTGTCAAGACAGTTTGGCTGTATCAACTAAGCATTTACATTTACCCATTTAAATGGAATTTATTTATTTTTATCAGATCTCAGTGACAGTACATACACCATGCAGCCCGTCGTCTGTACTGTATAGCATAGGAGCGTCAGATATCCCAGCACAGAGAGCAGACTGCAGGGCACACACCACCTCAGGGCTCAGGGGTCAAGAGGAGCCACACTTCCTGTAGCCTGCACTGTCGAACCCCTGCTGACTGCTTTACTGGCTCTCTCATTGTTCAGATTTATCATCCCTGCCATTGATGTGGCCTCTCGCTGAGGCCATTAAAGACCAAAGAGCATCACCCCAAACCAGATGTTTCACCTGACAAAGTCCTCCGTGCAGTCTGTCACTGAAATATACAAAGTGAATGACAGACTGATGGGCTCATGAATAATGTTTAAAAGGCACAGGCCAACATAAAGCACTCCAGCAAATGAAAGGGTCTGTCCATGTAAAGGACATTCCTCTTATGGTTTCAATTTGAACAGCCACATCCCCCATTAGAAGAATAATGCATACTGTATTTCATAAATTGATAGATGAAGTGAGAGACAGACCCTTTATGCAACAGCTTGAGCTGTTAACACATACTGTTCATGATTAATTTCAGGTCGTTTCCATATTTACTGTTGTTAATATCGTTGTTACACAAAAATATGCAGAAGTAAAAGGTTTTATGTAATATGTGGGGTTGTGCCATAACATTTTTATTTAAACCTTTTGTATAAGGGCAATTTTTCTTCCACTATAGACTCTGCACATGAAAATATGTTGCATAAGTCAACAACAGTGTAACATTATGCACTGATACAGCCTCGTAGGCAGTACTGAAGGGCTGGGATGGGGAAAATTGCATCTGAGACCTAAACAGATCTAAAATCTCTGTCAACAAATTTTGGATTTTTTTTGGATGGGATAATAATTTTTGAGACCTAAAAAGACCCTAAACTTTATCTTTTTTGGTCTACCAACAAAAGTCTAAAGACAAGGACAGCATAAAAAATGCATTACACCCATAATTTAGCTGTCAAAATATAGTATCCACAGTTCATTTTGGAGTTATTTTGGAGGTTATATGACGTTCTGTGGGGCAGCTCTGTGTTTGTTGTGGGTGAGAGAGAGTCCCCTGAGGACAGAATAAAAAGGGACAGAGAAAGATAAAGAAAATGAGGGACAGAAATAGCATGAGGACGTGAGAAAGAGAAAACAGAGGCTGGTTTGACTCTTATGATGTGACATGAAAGCTCTCTGTCATACTGGAGGATCACCACCCCACTGCTGCCGGATGGGCTGCAGAGTCGGTCAGGAGGTGGCTGCAGAGTTCAGAGGGAGGTGGGGGTGTATGCACATCAACCCTGTTAGGAAAATACATCTGTAAACAAAAGGAGTACAGTATTCAATTTTTTAGCCTAATAGAGGAATGTTCCAAATACCAGTGTGATAATTAGATTAGCATTTAATGAAAGGCAGCAGGTCTGATGGCTCCCACTGCAGATGACGTACATTTATACTTGTGATGATCGTGTGGTTTCTTATTTGCGTAATGGGAGAAGAGGGGCATCACAGTAAACAAGCAGCATCCTATTTAACTCTTTGTTCATGGGAGTTCGAAATTTTTAAAAAATAAGATTTTGGAGCCTACTTTGGTGCCAAAACCCTCTATGAGTGAGATGTGTAATATGCGAGAGCATTTTGTTGACTTCCAACTGAGGCAATTCCTAAGTTAAAATCCTCCTAAGGGGATAATTCTCAATTAACACCTTTGGGTTTCACAGTTGTGGCCTGAGTCACAGTGTGACTGACTAAACAAATACTGCACATGCTACAACACAACAAATCTTGTGCCAGGACAGTTAGCACGCCACAACTAGCCTGGGGAAGCAAAACAACACATTATGTTTTACAGTTCATCATCATGCTCTGCTGGTTTGAAGTGAATTTACTTTATTTAGTGAGTAACAATGCTCTAAAATAATTTGTTTGACTTTCTGGAAAAGGGTTAGGTGAGTAAAATGAAAGGAATGAACTTTAGCATTGTTTTCCTAAATATAAAGTTGCTCGTTCACTTAGCTTAGCATAAAGACTAGAAATGGCGGGAATAAAATCCAGCTAGCGTCACCTTAATAACATGTTAAATCTTGTTTGTTCAGTTCATTAAAAAATGAGTTTTGCTCTTTTGAGTTGTATATTTTGAGGATTATCATGTGTTTCCCCTATTTTCAGTCTAAAAACACTAAGCTAACCGGCTGCTAGCTGTGTATTATTCCTGTTAGAGTGATTCAAACCTTCTAATTCTACAAGAAAGCAGGAATTTATCTGAAACTGAGGGGTCACTGCTAAAATGCAGCAGTGTCCCATCATCAAAAAAACAACTCGTATTTTGCAGTTTGATTGAAAGCTTAAAAGTAAAATCCTCATCTGGAATCGTGTGTAACTTAATCCTGGCCCCATTCAGCTGATCATGCAGTAAAAACATCAAACATAGCATGCTTGTGGGTTTACCGCTCAGAAGGAATGTAGATGTTAATTGCAGCTGAGCTAGTGTATTTGATCTGTACTGAGTGGCGTGCATTACTCAGCCTAGCAGAGCGACACATCGCTGAAAACCAGCCAAGAGCACGGCCTGAGTTCACTGTGTAAACACAAGCATTATCTGGAGTTTATTTGCTCTAGTTTGGCTGATGTATGTGTTTGTATTCAAATACAGAAGGTGAAAAGGCAGTGGAGATAACAAAATGGGGCAAAAATCAACTCCTGATTAGATCGCACAGTGTTTACGTGATTAATAGTGCTGATAAGATGATGCAGGGGTGAATGACAGCTGTTATTTGACCTGATATAATATGCTGAGGTGACTCCTGCTGGGACACCCAAATGTCACTTGAATTGTGCCAACCAGTGGTCTTTTTATGCGGCTGCTTGTTAGATAAAGAGCATCACTTTCCATGAATATTTCATCACACCTCAGGTCTTAGTCAGGGTTTTACTCAAGTCAAAGACTTTCACTTTTGTCGTGGTTCAGGCTCTTTGTTTGGGGGAGGGTTGACGGCTGTGTGGTGGGTGGGTGGTGACAAGTCACAAGGGGCCATGGAGGTGACAGAGCTCAACAGCAGAGTAATTAGCAGCACAGTGGTCAGTCTGTGCTGTCAGATGTAAAAGCTGCTGTACTGTTCGGCCCTGCAGCCACACAGACACCACGGTGCCAAAGGGTCGCCACTGCTGCCTCGGTCATAAAATGATCAACATCACAAGTTTAGTGCTGGTGTGTGTGCATGTGTGTGTTTGAATGTGTGGATGTGTGTATCTTTGTTTCGCTGCATTGCTTATGACAGTGTAATACTAATTAAAATTTTTTATGCTTCCTGTACAGTCTCCTCTTTTTTGAATTTAAATAAATTAACTTTATGTTCTCTGAATGACAAAAGGCCAAAGCAAATTATTGTTTTCATTATTAAGTAATCTCACAATTAGTGTCTTCATAGATGGAATGATCTTTTGTCTGTAAAAAGAAATGAAAACAGTAAAAGCAAAACCACAACTTTCTCAAACCTCATATATTTAGATTACTCTTATGACATTAAAGGAACTGATCCACTATCAGAACAATGATGAACCTTCTGTTGACTATGCGATAGATTCAGCTCTAAAGGATATAGACATGACTCTTTCTTATATAATATAATAAAATAATCTTCTACCTCTAGTTGAGCTTAGTGCTGCTTAGTGTCATCATAATTCATTATAAGGGAAAAGGGGAAGTTAGGGTGTTTGAATATGTGCATTAGGTTTAAAGCAATAGTTGCAAAGACACATCAGTCTGGAGCAAAGTTGACTAACCACCATTGCCTTTCCTAGAGCCCTGTAGCCATCTTCACTGAAAAAAATCCATCTCAGCATTGAAAATGTCCATCTGGTAAAAAAAAATTATCCAACAACCTTTCAATGCATGAGTGAATTGGCTTACACCAATAATATCTTTCCCCATCCTGCCCTCTTTCCCCTGTGCTGGTCTGGTTCAGCCGGTCTAAAGCCTGACTGGAGTTCCCACACTGCTCTGCCTTGGGTGTAATAGTGATCCATCCCGTTTCCTGACTCAATCTTCTTTTATCCTTCCTGCCTTTATATCCTCATTAAGGGACAAAAGGCGTGGCAGCAAGCAGAGGAGAGACAGCAGGTTATTTTAGGACCGATCTGCAGTGGCAGTTTGGTTGAGAAGCCTCGAGGCCAACGACGAGCCACAGTTGTCCTGATTTTAAAATCCGCACCTGCAACTAGTTTAATCTCAGCTGATGACTGGAGGCAACTCCATATTACAACCAAACAATCTACTGCTGAGTATAACTGCTCTAATGCAATGCACTGTGGGTAAATTTGTCCCCTAACTTGTTGGAAAAAAAACTGTTTTAGGCACACATTTCAACCTTGTGATGTTATTGTTGATCAGTTCTCAAATGCTTTTATCAGATGAGACCAATCAGAGGGTCGCACAACAATATTTACCACATGACTGCATGCTGCTGACCGTCCATCTGTCTGTCTCTGCAACTTACACTAAAACATGACCTCCATCACAGTAAGTGGTTTTGTGTAAATGATCAACTGACAGGAAGAGTCCAGTTACAAAAATCAAACGTGTAAAATCAAAGCAATTGTTCAGTTAGATGAACTGTCAAAGCAAATGATGACTGATCTGCACAATTAAAACGGTGTTTTTGTGACATGTCACCCAACCTGTCGCACCCTTTCTTGTGTGCGGCTGACTCAGCTAACTGTTTACAACCCAGAGTCGAAGCATACGTTAAGGCTTGAAATTCTGGTTGAACTGTAAACCTGGTAACTGTAAAATGTTTGAGGTTTGTTTTTTGGTTTCAGTTTGACTCCACTTATTCATACTGAGGCCTTTTCTTATTGTTTGTAAGAATATTTGTCTGTTATTAGAATAACTGGTTTCACGCACACACAGTTATTCAAAATTATTTCTTAATATAATACATTGTGAAGTCAGTTCACATGAAGAGTGATGACTGTATGAAAAACTATTAGGGAAAGATCAGTTACTGACAGATTTTTAAAAACAACAATTTGCATTACCAATGTATTTCAGATATTTTAAAGGGAAACCATCTCTTTGCTTCAGCTCTGAAATGCAGCAAATGTTCTGATTTCTTAGATTTGAGACAGCTGGTTGGACAAACTAAGGAAATTGAAGAGGTTATTGTAGGTTCTTTAAGTTTCCCCTTCAATTAATACATCTGACATTTTGTGAATTCAAAAACAAATTGACAGAGTGAGAAAAAAAACTGATGTAATCAATACTCAATTCTGTAATGATCATTATTTGCAGGATTTAAGAGTTGGTCAGTAATGCCTACACAGTTCAGATTACTTTACATGCAATGC
>JAPZDY010000012.1:14833255-14847008 GCA_029783645.1 Ctenochaetus hawaiiensis | reverse complement strand
TTAAAGGATTGTCATACAACAGAGGAGCAGTTTCAAAGAAACTGGTGAAGCTTAATTATAGCTGGCATGCACATCTGTTTTTAATGGACTTTTCTACATCCAAACCATGTTGGTTAAACTGGTCCAGGATGGCCAACAGTAGGGTTAATATAGGAGCCACACTGCAGTTTCTCTTTACTCGAGCGTATGAGGAATAAATCTCTGAAAACATAAACAAAACAAGCGGCGGGGTATCATTATGATTATTTGTGTGAGCCTGCATGGCCTCTGTGGACATTTTCTCTCATTTTTCTCAACATTTCTATCTACACTCAGCCTGCTCTGGCATATATCAGGACAAGAGGTCACTAAACAAGTTCAGCCGTCATAACAAATTATCCATAGCCAGACACAGCATGCGAGCAAGTCAGCCATGACCGACTGGTCCCACAGCACAGTAAAGCAAAGCCTGCATGAACAAACAGCACATCTTCACTAACAAATACCTGCAGGGGTCTGCTCTCATGGGACAAAGTTCAAATGCAAATAATTTATCGTTTTTATTGCAGTGTATTGAGAGGACATCATTAGATGGAGATGATGAGATTGCGGGGGTCGTCAGCAGGAAGTGAAAATGTCAGAGAAAAAAGAGTTAGAGGAAGTGAGAGACTGAGAGATCTTTGAGACCACACAATGTCAGCTTTCTGTCCGTCTCCTCAGCGTGGCCCATCTCAGACTGAAGAAGGACTCTATTGTGTGGACGTCTAGCGGTGGTTTTCTGTCTGGGAGCTGCAGAGGGACAGTTAGTGTCATGACCATGCTGGGGGAGCACCACAGGAAGACAACTTATCAAGGTCACTCCTCTGACCTCCATTTCCTGCTGGCCAGAATCACCAATTGTGCAACAGAGCAGCTCACAGGCTTTATGTTTTGATTCCTGCTTTCCCACTCAGACTCTCACTTAAACTCCCATCTTTAACAGCTATTTCACTGCAGTCTGCTAAACAGATATCTCCTCTCCTCTGGTATTTTATTTATCATGATCATCTGCTCCTTCCCTTCCCTCTCCTCTCTATAGTGCAGGATTTATGTGTCTTCTCTCCACTTCTTCTTATCTCTCCACACCTTGATTTCGACTGACGATGAGCCAGGAGAGCCCACTCTCCCACACTGCCCAAGTCTGAGATGCTTCCTGTTTCTGCAATATTTGGGCAAAACAGAGGCTAGATTAATTCCCTGTACTTTGATTGTCAGTCATAAGAGCTTCTTTCAGCCAAGAACTATGGAGAAAAAATGTTATGGCTAATATGGGCAAGTTTTTATAAGCCATTTTAACCACAAAGAGGGTTTTTTAGAAGATCATATGTTGACTACTGTGGGGAAAAGAGACCCCATTATGCTCTAAAGGCCAAAAACCACAAATATTTTACGACATGATGGGAGTTTTTGTCTGTATATTCATGAGCATTTTGATTTTTTAGGCCTCTTCTCTTCAGGGTTCAAGCAAGTTCTTCAGTGGACTATCTGCTTTATTGACTGTAACCCTCTGTGTCTATTATACGGAGGTAAACTACGTGACAATGTTTGTGTGTATGAGAGTGTGACTATTTGTGTTTGGCAGAGAAAGTGTGTGTTTGACTTGGCCAAGCTGCTGGAGCTGAAGCCTTGTCTGCGAGACTATAAACCCACATCGGGTCGTGTGGTTGTGACTGGACTCTGAATGGCCAAAGAAGCTTGTTAGAGTCGTACAGTTTATCTTTGTGACTTTGGCATCTCCCACAGGCTTTGTCTGGAAGGTCTTATTTGGGGTATTTTTTGCAACTCCCCTCCTCCGTCAAATGTTTCCAGTTTAAGCTCTGTAAAATAAGGGAGCTGCATGATGATACGGTTTAATCTTCACAAAAACAAATATTAGTCTCTGTCCCATTGTCTCAAACAATTGCCTTTCCAAGTGGACCCTGTGGGCTCTATCTTTTTTTAGACAAAGCAGGGGAAACTGCTGCTTTATGGCTGTGCCGAAACATGAGCCCCTGCAAGGAATAGAAAAACCATTAATTGTCTCCACAGAAGCTAATGTTTTTTCCGTCCTCTTTTGCTGTGGTGTTTTTCCTCTGCTTTTTTTTCCGAGGCAAAGCGTGGACGCGTCACGTTTGGCAGCAGCCTCTGCAGAGGCCCAGCAGAGGCCCAGCAGTCGTGTCAGCAGCTGAGCCAAATGTGGGTGAACTGGAACTGGGACGCGACACGACGCAGGCCCAGGCAGGTCTGCGCTCACATGCAGGTACAGTTAAATTCACAGTAATAATAGACGGCAAAGAATAGCACCACATTCCACAGATGAGGGCTGTTTATTCAAGCTCAAAAAAAATGCAAGATGGCAGAGGAAGACTTGGAAAAAGATGTAGAAATAGCTTCTTTGTGGTAAAAAGACTATTAATGTGCTGCCGTGCAAATGTTACATGACATATATATGGATGGCACACAACTGAGCCTGAACAGCAGCACTACTTTCATTTTAGTTCCTCATATGATTATTCTTGTCCTTTGCAGTAAAGAAAACTGAACTGAGGAAGCTCTTATTTTGTAAAAAGCAATTATAAATGTTTTCTGCCCTGATTTTTTTCTCATGAAAAACATTAAATAAATAAAAGCAATACTGATACTCTCTGCTTGTGGTGCTTATGTCACAATTCAATCAACCAATTAATGATATAAGCAGAAAAGATTCTATTATTTTAAATTCTAATGAGGCTGTTTTTATTTATAACATGGGATTGTGGGTGTGCTTGTAAAGCCGTGTGTTGTACTTAACAGAGGAAGTAGGGTCTGACCTGAGAGGCCCTGTTTGGCCATGAGAACCAAAGCAAAGTCCTCTGGGATATATTTCTCCTGTCATCTCGTCTGTTATGATTCCCATGAACCTTTATGGTAAGCAGAAGCAGAAAGCAGCTGTGTGGTTTCTAAATAAAGCTCCTGCGATCATTTCCTGATTCCTTCTTTTCAAATCTTATCTGGTCGCAACAATTTATGTAAATATAACGCGGTATAAAAGGAAGTGTGCTGTGATAGGGAAATCAAAAATGAAAGATAAGGATTATTTTAATTAGTTTTTACTAGTCACATAGTAATTAGGAGAAACTAAATGTCTAATGACCGTTTTGATTGTACTTTAGTGCCAAAAAATTCCACCATAAGGGCCAACCAGCTGGAGTCTGTATTTAAAGTCAGGTGAAGTCATGTCAGTCTATTTATATAACATATTTAAACCAACAGAAGTTCAACCAAAGGTCTCTACAATCAATGCAGATGGGTAAGGATTTGCTACAATACATGGATGTGTTATTAAAGAGATAAAAGCCACATTGCAATTATCTAATTTTACAAACCAAGAAAAAATATGTGGTAAAAGATAAAACAATCAAAATCTCAGCAATAAAATGAAAAGAAAAACATTATCAAGTTGGCACAGTAGAATAGAGTGAAGAGAAACACTATAAGACAACAAACAGATTACAAGGCAACAAAAGTGCCAGACCAGAGATGGATTTTGATTTGATTTGAAACTGTCAGTTGCAGAACAGGACTTGGTTCAGACATAAAAAGAATCAGAACAGAAATATCAATGACTCTGGAAATGACTTTATATAAGACAGGAGTTTTATACAGTTGTATCATGGTAAAGTAAAGAAAGTGAAGACAGTCCTGCTCTTTGCTAGCCAGTAGATTACATTGGTATTTGCTAAACTCAGTGTTTGGTGCCCAAACTGGTTTATATTGTATGAGATATTTAGAAACAATATTTCACTCAGCAAATGTGATTATTGCTGTGATGTACTTTTATAATGACATAAATAACATGTCATACACGTCTGAAATTTTGAAATTGCTAAAAATGCAAAAAAAATTTGTAGATTTAGGTCATGAGGATATACCAGATTTTTTCTTTTGGGTTTTGAAGGCTTCATGAAGTGATAAATGAATTCTCTTTATCTGTGAGGGAGCATTTTTTCTGTCTTTGCAGCAGACAAACTTTTAACCACAGTCAGGTTGTGTGATGGACGTGGAAGCCAAACTCTTCTGAGCATCCGTCCAAAACATAACTCCCTTTTTTGAAAACTTCACGCAGTTTCACAGACGTTTTGTTTGAAGAAAAAAATTCTGAACATTATTACACAACTAACTAGCCTGTTCCCTAAACGACACAGCTGATAATGATGCCTTACTTTCTCTGCAACATGGAGCCCTGTAGCTCTGAGTTATGTAAGCGACTCAGTGAATCAGTTCACTGGAATTCATGTATTACTCGAAGTAAATCATAGGCAGCATATTAATTTTGTAATCTGACAGCCAATATCTCAATAACTGTGTTGTGGTTTCACTCCAGCATAAAGCTCTGGAACTTTTTTCAGTTAGAAGTTTTCCAGGTCACTCCTGCAGTTTCCTTTCTGTTGAATGGAAACCTGTTTTCTGTGGAAATGTCACATCCAGCCGGGCTGCTTGTTAAATGACGGTGGCCACATGACATTACTCACCTCTTTTTTTCTATTAAAGTTCATACTGTGTGGAGTCTGTTGCAGATCTACATCCCAAGTGACAGCAGATGTAAAGGCTTGAGAAAAAAAATGTGTGATTTTTTTTTTCTTCTTAACAAAATGGAGAGAAAATCATAAGATTTTGTACCAAAGTTATTGTTATTTTGAAAGAGCTAAATTAGGTATTGAAGCCTCCTCGACTGTGAGTTGTTACTCTAATGTGAAGCAGGTAAACTATGTAGCTTCACTCTGCCAAACAGTGATTATCGGGTGTAAAACTTGGATGCTCATTGTCATTCATCCACTTCAGACCACTTTCCCCCGCTGCACTCCACATGTTTTCCTTACAGAGAGGCTGAGCTCATTAACCTCTTTACCCTGCAGCTCCGTTCACACATCTCACCTGAACACTTTGTCCTTTTCCCATATTTATTCAAATAAGGTCCTACTGGAGCAGAGAAATAATAACCCACCATCTCAACTGCCTTACACTGAAAAATTAATGAGAAAAACTTTACTTAGCAGCACAAACTAAATCCAATTCAACCTGCAGTGTAAGTTCAGACAAGGACATTTAAAGTCCCCTTAAGGACGTCTCGACCTGTAAAGTGAGATAAACTCAGGGACTGCAGTGCAGAGTTGTCAAAGTAAACTCAAACTGACACTGAATGGAGGATATTAAAGGTTGTTGTCCCTTCATGCCTCACATTACATGGGAGATGCTTACAAGTATTTAAATAAAAAGCATTTTTGTTTTATGTTTTGTGAATGTATTTGTCAGTACATGGAGCTGCATGCATGTGACACATTAACCTACCAGGCCCAACACATAAAAGCTAAAACTACTGTAAAAGTGAATATGTAAGAACTAAAACCCAAGCAATGAAATTCACTCTGACAACCAACTAAAACTACACTACCTTAAAACCCAAAAGTTAAACTAAATAAGATAAAACTTAATTGAAAATATAAAAACTACTATAACCTTGCTGCTGTGTGATGATCCTGAATATGGCGCAAATTAGAGTTTGTTTCTATCTCCACACAGGAATCACAGAGATGAGGAGCTTGCCAAACTTAAACACATCTTCCCCTCCTGTTTGCTATTTAATGAACAGGAGATTTGTTGTGTGTCCACCAGACTGGGCCACCCTGCGAGTGTGTGACGCCTCAGCAGATCTGCTCGAGATCATCCTGTGTGCCAAAGGCATGAATACTGTTTATGGCAAAAGGTACTAAGAGTCTCAGTCATTATAAGCAGACTGTGGGTGGCAGCCATCACTTATCCTTTATAGTTTGAAAGCTAAGTCATTTTTAAAGTCTCCCGTGTTGGTTGGCAGACTGTTATTGGCCGATCTTCCTGGAGCTTCCTTTTCTCCTCGCCCCTTTTAAAGTGTCCTGCTAAAAGTTGTGTGACACCCTTTAACAAAGAAATGGAGATCATGTAGTCATGAATGCTGACTAATTACTGTTATTAACACAATAACAGCGGCATTTTGAACAGGAACATTTGCATTTTAAATATTAGGCACTTAGGTGGAGTACAAGATGGGCCTTCACACGCAGCTCCTGTCTACAGACCAGACAAATGAGGCAGAGAATCAAATAGTGATCCAGAAATTTTAGCAAAGAGCAGCATTTAAGGAAGTAACAGACCCAAAGAGGACTGAGATGGAAAGGTGAAAAAGAAAGAAAATATCTAACTGCATCCTTGTCTGTAGGATGAAATCACCTGAGAGTTTCTGTTAGGGCTGTCAAGCTCTTTTACAATCTGAATAATTAGAAGGGAAATGTAGTGTAACAGCCCAAAGTGCTGTGTGAAAACATGTAAATCCAGCACACATGATCAGATAGAGAGGCTGACATAATGACCAGTTGAGCAACTGTAAGCTGCCACCAACACGACCACAAAAGAGCAAAAAATAAAGAGCTGGGAACCAAAAACTGACAGTTCAACGAGTGCAAAGTGGCACTGAGATAAGGTTACATACAGTGTGACGACATGTTCGTCAAGAGGTTACATTTCTCATTGAGTTCACACACACAAGCCTTTTTGCTTTGTACAGTGTGGAAACTTTTACATCTAAAATTTTTATTGTGCAACAAATGTGCAACAAAAGTCAAATAAAGCTAAAGTTATTGGACTCCTTTGAAATTTCTCCCCTCTGCACCTTCATGGATAGTTTTCAGACTGGTATGAAGTGTTGACTTGTGGGAAATAAAGAGTGTTAACAGTACTTGATTCAGCAAATAAAGCTGTCTCTGTCAGAGGAAGATGTTGAGTAATTTCAAGTTAAAAGGCTCAAGTCAAAGTGAAGTCATGAGTCAGTGATGTGAAAGTGAAGGTTATGTTTAAGTCTTTTTTGATTTTGTAAAATTGTGATTTGAGTCTGACTCAATTCCAAGTCATGTGACTCAAGTCTACGTCTCTGGCTATTGGCGTGTTTGCTCAATAAATACAGTGAATAACACATTATGAGGTCATATTTGTAACAATACACCATCTTTAACAAGTCAGTGTCAGCTAGTTTAAACACTATCTACCAGTGCACATTTTATGTATGTTCATGTCTGTGGGAGCTGTGTGTGTAAAGTCTTCTCATGTTTCAGACTTAATGGTTCTTTAGATCTGCTTCTCTGTGTATTTTACAAACATGACCGATGCTCCTGCTTACAGACAAACACAGTGGACTATGTGTTGGCCACTATCTGCTTTTGAGATGACTGTGAGTAATGTGTTGGATCCATTGCTTCCCTTCTCTCCTCCTCTCATCGCCTTCCCTCTGGATGACCCTCAGGCTGAGGAAGGTGATGCACTGATGCTCTTATCCAGCTGCAGACCACTGGGAACCAGCATGTGCTTCAAAGGAAAATCAGCTGAGGAGCCAGAAAATGTGAACACCCTTCTTCCAAGTTCTCTTTGCAAAAAAAAAAAAAAACCTTCTGATCACATGTTTATAAGCTTCCACTGTGGTTTGAGTGTCACATCTGTATTCCAGCTGAGAAGCTCAGCAGTGTGTCGCGGTGACGTTCCACCAGGAGCTCTGGATAAACAGGCCGAGACAAACGGCACCCAGTGAGAAGAGCCATCTCTCTTCTGCAGCCTCCCGCGGCCTTGATATCAGACATGATTGGTGAGGCTGGCTGCAGCGGGGAGCATGGGAAGTCTCTAATGGGAAAATTCTTTATCTTTATAACGTCTGGAGCTATTTCTCCTCTGAATTGATGAACTTAGCGAATGTGTGAAGGCAAAGGTGAAGTGATCATTAGCTTATCTTGGTGCATATGTCACTCTTTTGTGCCAGCGTGCTTTGTTTTAACTTTCTTCTGGACAAATAGAGCCATTAACCAATGTGTGTGTGGATCAGTTGGTACCACCTGTGGGGCCACAACACAGTTAGAGCAGAGAGCGAGTGAAATGAGGCAGGGAGACATTATGCTTCACAAAGCAAAAAGGGAGAGTAAACTTGTGCTCCATCTGCAGCCAGCTGCTTCGCCTCTCTTCACCTCTTTCTGCGTGGACACATGGGGCATTACCTCATCTGGCGCACAGCGCTCTGTGTTGATACAGCCTCTGTTTGTGGCCTGTAAATAGCTCCATCGTCCCATTTAAAGCTTCTCCGAAGGACTGACCTTTTGTTGAGTAAGAACAGAACATTTTTTTTGGAGATCAGTGAGCCACTTGGTATCTAACATATGTGACTTTACAAGCTCAAATGACCTTATTTGTCCCAGAATAGCTACAAGTCTGCGGATGTGATATATATCTGTGTTTTTAAATAATTTTTTTTTTTTTTACTGTAAACTTATAAGATTAAACCCTGCTACTATATCTGCTCCATCATGCACACCCTGGGTGTTACATCCTAATGAAAACAAATTACTAACTTTACTGCAGAGAGTAAAAGCCTCCTTTAATTAAACCAGCAGTGAAGAAGTCTCACTGTAATAAGCTTTAATGAAACTCATATGACTGTGGAAAAAGCTGAATTTAAATGAAAAACGGGTTCTGGTAATTCGAAGTGAAATCAACCAACCACCTGTCATGCAAGAGCAGAAAAACATCAATAAGAGAATGGAGAGTTTAAATTATGAGAACATTTTTATTTCCATTAGCTCAGTCACAGTATATATAAAGTTTAAAAAAAAACAGTCATATAAAAATAAAGTGACTCTGAGGATTAACCAGTCTGTACAGGCTTTATGTGAAACAGTCAGATGTAGCCAATGATGTCCTTGCAGATTATAGGCTGCCTGCTGCCTGATTTCATGAGGGCTGCAAAGCGGTGAAAGTCTGTGTCCAGCTCATTGATGCCCGAGTGAGACTGGTGGAAAAAAGGGACTTTGGCCTGCGTTGCCACAACTGGACAGGACAGACGTTTAGGAGCATTTTCAGCTCTGCTGACCTGAGCAGAGTCCGTGGATCTCATCCTCACTCTGTCCTCCACACTCTTAGAAAACCCAACTAGTTTCCTCCTCATGTTGACAAAGAAACCTCTCCCCAGTCTGCGTCTTGGATTTGGTTTCAGCTCAACAGGCTCTGGACACTCTGGCAAGTCCATCCAGTTCTGTATGAGATCTGCAAAGCTGTTATCACCCAGAACCAGAGGCTGGCGGTTGCGCCCTCTGGTCAATAAAGAGTTAGTCCAGTCCTCTGGGTCGCTGACTTCAAACGATGTCCACCTCTCCAGACAGGCGTCAGAGGTGGATTTGGGGCGAATGCGTCCGCTGGGGGCTCTGTTTGTGCGCAGGCAGGCTGAAGATGACACCCGAACGTTCCTCGTCCTCCTGAGAACCACCCCGTCATCCTGCCACGATGCCTCAGAGTAGCCTGAGTCAAAGTCCAAACTTTTTTGACTGCTGGGAGAGCCGAGGCCCAGTCTGAGGCTGAGGCCCAACCGGCTGCTCGAGTCGTCCTCGTCCTCCTCCTCCAGGGGACTCGACAGGCAGCAGGCAGAGTCGTAGGTACTGGTCGTGCTGGCGTCAGACATCCGCAGGCGTGTGCGTTGCTCCCGTTGCAGCGCTCGTTGCTGACAGGCGCGTGCCACCGCAGATTTACACACTACAGCTGGGAGTTGGGTGCTGATGGGAGCGAGGGGCCGTCTGACCGCACTGCAGGTTTTCCGCAGTTGTTTCAGGTCTTGCAGTGACCTCATCATATACTGCATCTGCTCCCGTAGGCAGTCACTCGAGTCTCGTAGGCAGAGCTGAGGAGAGAAAAACAGAAAGGGTCAGACTAAAGTTGTACGAATGAGTCAGCAGAAGCAGATTTGAAAAGATTCTGGATTTTTTTAAGCCTTCCTAGTAAACTATTGCGGAATGGCTTTAATAATACCAACAGATGAGTAAATGCAGAGTATCACAGTGACTGACTCATGGGCATGCTGGAGCTTGCACACAGTTCCAGCCTATGAAAGAACACCTTTCCTCGTATTATAATGTTGAAGGCCGGCCGACCTGCTGATCAAAGAGCTCCTCGCCTCTTCAATAGGCCGATTTCAACACACAAAGCAAAGCGATCTGTCCGTTAATGTCCACAACCACACCAATGACAAAAGTGAACGCCCTTTTTTCATTGACTCAGGCGTGACTCAAATGAAAACCTAGACAGATGTTGTTATAGAGGGAGCTGTGCTAATGTCTAACCTCAACTATTCATCCACATAACTGAGCCTTCTCCAGGAGCAAAAGTAAAAACATCTGCAGTGTATCAAATCCGTAAGTGGGCCCCTGTGGGTCTTGATTTAGCTACAGGGGTCCTGCCTCTTTAAGGGTGCAGCGTGCCTGCCTATGAAATTCACCAGTGACACACTAAGGAATAAAATACTCGTGTTTCCTCTCTGTTTCACTGTGCTGATTGGTCAGAATCAGCCAGTGAGCAGCGGCGGCTCACTCTCAAACTCAAACAGGGCACAAGAGATCATGTGACGGTGAGTGTATGTGTGAGAGTTTAAGAGGAGATGTAAAGCAAAGGCCACATGTTCTTTGAAAACACAGTCTAGCCGAAATGCTTTTGGTTTGCAAAAATAAAATAAATCTCCATTTGAGCATTTACTGCTTTTCCCTTGGTGGGTTTGCTTCATTTCGATCTTATTACAAGAGTTGAGAAAAATGCTGCAAAAGCCCTCCAGCTAAGCAGGACGCTGCCATATAAAATAAAGAGAGGTGAGATATGTAAGAAAACCCGGCAGAGGAGAAAAACAGGATACAGGTTCATATGTGTCCATAGAGGTCACATCCAACACGAGCCAACATAACACTCAGCTCCTTTTTTTTCTCCTCTAATGTCAGCGCACTAACCTCTGAACCTGTAAGACCTCTCTGCTCTGAGTCTACACTGTCCGTCAAAGCTTTTGACCCTGCTGCAGGACCTTCTGCCCCCGTTTGGGTTCCATCATAACTCTGCGAGATGTTGCAAGAACTTGAGAAAGTATCCGAGGCACAGTCATGACAGTCAGTCATGAAGAAAGAAATGCAAAAATAGAGAGAAAACTGCAGCATAATATTGGATCATATAATGAAAATAAGCTGCAGTCTTTGTCATCAAAGTCAGTGCATAAAGTGCACGTGCCTCCCTCCTATGCACAGTCAAACTTGTGCATAACGGAGAAAAAAATCGTTATTTACTCCAACGCTTCTCTATACAAACTCTTGTTTTCTCTATGGACTCATCTGAGCATCACTGGTCGTTCAGCCGTCTGCTGCGCTGCTGTAGCGGCAGATGTTTTCTCCATATGCTGGAAAAACTACCGGACAGGTCTCCTATGAAGTTCATACTACGCATATCGCTCGAGGTGGGCAAACAACAGAAAACCACGGTCTGAAAATAAATTAAGAGCCCCCGAGTTTGTTAAAGATGTTAAAAAAGTATAGTAGTGACAGTAATAAACTCACCATCTCCTTTCCTCTCATCTGTGAAGCTCAGATCCTGCAAGAAAAACGATGAGCCACTTTTTAGACAGGAACACACACACATGATCACTGCAGAAATCACGACACGGTGTTTAAAATCTCGGTAACACAAGTTAACACTCACCTGTAACGTGGCGCCCTCCGTCCGGAACCGATAACGTGTCTCATTAAGCGGCAGAGGCTCCGGTGGCTCCGGTCTGAGGTGTCGCGGGGCTCCGGTGCAGTCCCTGACTCCTCTGGTCCTCCTGAACAGAGGCTGATGTGCTGTGTGAAACGATCGGCCCCGCTCGCCTCCTTTTCACAGCTCCGCGCTCTGCAGCCACTTACAGCCGCTCGTGTCTGAATGAGCCAATCAGAGCGCAGGAAGCAAACATACAGTCGCTCGTGAACCCACCTCTGTGTGCGGCTAAACACAGCTGCACGGGATGCAAAGGAAGAAAAAAATACAGAAATGAGACTAAAGGAAACGTTTTCTTACTCGTTCTTTCTTCTCTTTCTATTGCTTTTTTTTTAGCCTTTTTATCTGTTTAAATGTTGGAAAAGTGAGTTAGGGTGAAAAAACTTTCATCCTAATTTATTTGATGAATACACTAACATGATTTGGAATAATCTTGTAGACAATTTGCGGTTGTTTGATCGTTTTGGCTTTAGGGTCATTTCACTTAAAGTTTTATTATTTTTTTTAACCAGAAAAATCCAAGTTAAAGATCATTAAAGTTCTTGAAAGAGTTGCTTAGATCACAATAGTTTTATTTCATCACTTGAAGCTCATAATCTTTGTATCCTTGTGTCTCTGTCTGTGGTTTGTTTTACTGCATTATGGATGCCTTTCATGGTAATTCAGCCCTTTACCCTGTTCTGACATTTTGTGTATTAAACAAAATTACAATTTTCCAAAGCCCAAGGTGAGGTCTCCAATTAGTTTGGCCAAATAAATTCTGATTATTACAGAAAAAATATCAAACATACACATTTCAGGAGTTTGAGTTGTTCATTTTTTATTATTAATTTTTAATAGATGACTTAAACAATTAATTTTCTGGCAGTTGACTAAATTAAAAACATAAAAACTTGTTCCAGTTCAGACAGGAAGCATTTTTGTGCAATTAAACCTTTTGAAAATGTAAGGTTTTAATTTCCCTGCACTTCTGCTTCATTTGCATTGATATTTAAAGTCACACAGCAAAAACAAGGCAAAAGGTGCAGTTCAATAAAAGCTTGCCCCCCTGGTGACCAGTCACTGAATGAGCGTAAACAAAATACCCACATGTAAATGTCATAATCTGCGACCTAATTGGGCTTTGAGCCCTGACAGTTATTTGGCACTCAACCTTCAATTCAAACTCCTAAATGGATGGAGCAACTGTGAATGGATGTTTTATGCAAATCTGATGGGCTCAGAGGAATGAAGGAGGTCGGGCCTGATGGCTGCCTGTTCAAGTGCAGATTTATTTACAAGAAGTTCAACATTAGCATACAGCTACATGTGGCATGTCCTTACCTGCTCAACCAGCTTGACCCTGACACACACCTCAGGCAAAATACAAGCCGTGGCACGGTGGCAGAGTGATCAGCTTGATCACATTTAAACTCTCCTAGTCATTGATCCATTTATTAACTGAATAATTCATCTCTTTGACACTGTTCTCTTTTAAGAGGACAGAGCACTTTAATACAGAAAAAATAAATGTCATTTGACTTTTCCAGCTGAATTTGTGATCTCACATCATTGCACATATTTTCATGCAAAGCTCTAACAGAAGCTACAGTCAGACTAACATTAGAAGATGAGATCAGCCATTAAATAACATGGACTCTGCAGGATCCTGACAACTGCAGACTTTCACCCCTAACAACAATATGCTTCTATAAAAAAATGCCCCATTAGTGATAATGCCTCCACTCAAACATTCACCTGTTCATGCACTGAACACCATATGCATTAAGCAATTACACAGGGCTGCTAATGGAAAATGGGATTTTTTTCAATTTTCCACACAGGCTGACTGTTCTGGGGCATCTCTGCCTTTACCTAATGGATATTCTCACTATATGAGCTGGTACTTGAGCACAATTAATGGCAATTAAGGTGAGTAGTTTTCTCTTCTTTTTAATACTAGATTTTATAATGCTGCCATTTTGTATTAATAGTTTACTCTTGACAATACAATACAGTATTGTGTGAGAAGTTTGAGACAAAAAAAAAATCCTGCATCACTAGTCAAGCCTTGCTTAGTCCAGCTTTACAGATCTGTATTTGTCTACAGCAACAGATCTCCCGTTTGTTTCATCATCATTGTTCATATTCACAGACTTTTGTTGAAGCTGTGACT
>JAPZDY010000012.1:14819593-14832019 GCA_029783645.1 Ctenochaetus hawaiiensis | reverse complement strand
AGGTAGACACACTTAATGATTTCAGTTTTGTTTGAGGTAAGGAAAGCATAACTGAGCTGAATCACTGTGACAAATGATGTCTTTGTGGGTACAATTATACTGTGTGTTTTAATATGCTTTGATTAACAATTGTTGCTGGGCACCACAGGTGTCCACTAGATGGTGCTGTCAGCCAGTTTAAAGACTCCTCTCCAGGAGGAAGTTATGGTTGAGCTGACCTTCAGAGTGTTATTTACTCTCTCAACTGGCTTAACAATTATCATACTACGCATATATGTATGTATTCAGTTTGAGTACTTGACATGTATCAAAAGTTATGATTGAAAGCAGACTGATTTTTTTAAGGCGGAAAAACTATCTCACTCAAATCTAAGGTTGAATCATAAGCAGTAACCTATCCTACTTTAATATAAACTCTGCAGGGTTTTTGCTGCATGAGCCTTAACGGGTCTGGTGAGACCAGCTTATAGTGGCCAGTGCTTGCTAACTTTAGATAGATGTTGCTGTGTAACCACCATTAGTGGGTCACTTACTGACTCTGACTGTTCTAGTATTTTGCTATTTTCCACCTCAGCATTTACCACATCCTTACATGTCACATGTGGCCACATGAACTGCTGTTCAGCTCAAGTTATTTTGTGTTGCTTTTAACCTAAAGTTAAATAAACAAACTGGGTTTCTGTGCAGCTTCAGGGTTACGTTACCTTTTCAGCTCAAAAGGGGCCTCATATTACTGTGGGCTTACTTACCTTTGTCACTCATTCATGCGCAAGTGACACGAAAGAGTTTATGTTTGCTTTATTATGGCAACCAAACACCACAGCAGCTTATTTCATAAGTTTGTCTCTATATTTTGTTGGTTAAGGACGTGACTACTTAAATGATCTGCTTCAGTAAAAAGCCTCTGGGCCCCATGATTGAAACTATCTGTCATAACATCCTTATAGTTAGTGGTATAAAATAATCCATTAACTGCTTTACAGCACCCAACAGTGCAGTTTTGTAGTGTAATGATTGTCTTAATTCCACAAAACACTTCCACTTGAAACAGCACTGCAAACATGTGAAGCTGCTGTTGGACTACATCAAGACCATCACAACAAATATGTAGCAATAAAACACAAAAGCAACAAAGTGAAGAGGAAAAACAATGTGCAAGAGTCAGGTGATCTCTACTTTTATTTAAATTAAATCATAAAGGACTTTTAAAGCATTTTAATATTTACCAAAAACACTAACCTTTTTCTGAATTAGATTTTTTGTCTCTCATTAATAATCACTATATATTCATAGGTGCTAGGCAGAAAATGGAAGAAAAAAAATATAGGCGCACAGTAGGTCAAACAGTACTGAAAGCAAATCTAGGAATCAGTTGTAAACAGAAGTCAAGGCACAAACATACTGCAACAGACATGGAAATGGTACTATAAAAGTGAGAGAATGTTAGGTACACACATACTTTAAATATCAGTTAGAATTTTGCCATCATTTCCCCCTGCATGTGAAGCTTTTTTTTTTCTTTTCAAAGTTTTAATATTTTTTATTTTCATTTTGTAGGAATGTTAGATAATTTGTGCAGATTACAGAGCTAATATTTGCCATGTTGAGTCATGCGGAACAATATACGGTTTGGCTATGAATGATGAACTTATGTAAACATTATAAAAAAAAGCACTTTCCGTTATCGATCATATTTTATGTCCATGCCTGTGCTTCATCTCTTATAAAAAAAAGCTTCATGTGATTAAAAGTTTAATAATTTGCACATCAGAATTTCTAAAAGTAAAATGAATGCATTTATATAAAAAAGTTTTCCTTTGCCTCCTCTAGTAATTGAACAAAAAAGAAAGAAAAAAAAAGAACAAAAATACAATAATAAAAGTTGATTTTTGTGGTCATAGCCCAAAGAGTTAACAATACGAGTGATGGGATCAGCAATCGTTGAAATTCCTCAAGGCTCGTCGGGTTTCAGTCTCTTAGGTGTCTTTATAAAAAGCAGATCAAAACAGAAATTGTGGTTGGCCAGTGCAGTCATTAATGATGTGTGTGTATTCATTCCCCTCTCGTTATGGTCACCGGAACTGTTCAAGTAATCTAAGAAAGTACAAAAACACACACAAATCAGCCATAAGAAACAGGATAATAGTGGAATAAGGAAAGAATGGGAAATAATCAGAGCTGAATCACTGTCTGAGTCATTCCTCTGAACTCACCTTGACTCTTCCTCAGACTTGTTTTTTTTAAAAGAGGCCACAGTCCTTCAGGTTGTTCTTGATGATGACGTCAGTGACGGCATCAAACACAAACTGCACGTTCTTGGTGTCGGTGGCACAGGTGAAGTGGGTGTAGATTTCCTTGGTGTCCTTCTTCTTGTTCAGATCCTCAAATTTGGTCTGAATGTAAGCCTGAGCCTCCTCGTACTTGTTAGGGCCTGAGGGGCAAAGAGTGTTTGGAGAGTCAGGAGAGCTTGTGAAAGAATCTGCTTAGGTGGAATTTTAGACAGTTTCTGATCTGTATAAACTCGTTCCTGCTGTTTCTCGTAACGAGTTGGGTTTTCTTCATAATGACGAACTCATCATGTCTAATTGTGCCGCAGTTTGCATTTCCGCTTCTTGCAGATGAGGATTTGTTCCACTGAAGAATGACTACCCAGACATGTTCAAAAAAGTGATACAGCTTAATGTATTTCCAGCTATATTTTTTTTTTTACAATTCTGTCACATTTGTCCACAATTATGTTACATTTTTTTTCAATACAAAAAATGTATTGATATGTTTCTTTCATTTTACAAAAAGAGGGAAAGTCATTTCTTACAAACCGAATTAGGAAATACAGTCACATATACAGAAGTGGGTTTAAAATTGTTTTTATGATGCAGCACACACTCAGCTTTCTTCAGACAGATGGTTGGGAAAGTCTTTAAGGATTCTGGAAATACCGCCAGATGAGCAGTCAGTGTTGTTAAACAACCTGCTGGCTGGTTCAAAGATTACTGGGTAATCATTTTTCAGAGGAACAGATGCTTATCTTTGTGACTTAAATGTGATGGTAAAACTTAAGAGGCACAAACTGAGAGCTAAATTTTGCTTTGTTTTATGATTCTCTTCCAGGAACAGAGAAAGTATAAACTCACTGAAACAAGTGAAAATATCACATCCAAGAGACAGAATATTTTATTGGCTTTTAAAGGGTTTAAATTGAGATGACATTTGCATTATCAATCAAGTGGTTTTAAAAAAAATGAGAAAAAAAAATCAGGTCTCATTGACCAAAGTGGAACTGGTTCCAGTTTGTTCTGCTCTGTACTAGTGAAAACAGGGACTTACTCACAACATAGCACCAAGGTTACATCCTAAACAGAACCGGTCCAAAAACCGGTGTGAAAACATTCCAAATGGATTTTTTATGTTGTGATTATGTTTTATATGTTTGCTGTGTCCTGTCTTTCTACTGAGCCATTCACACTGTACCTGTGTACTCAGGGAAGCAGATGGTCAGAGGGCTGTGGGCGATCTTCTCCTCGAACAGATCCTTCTTGTTGAGGAACAGGATGATGGACGTCTCCGTGAACCACTTGTTGTTGCAGATGGAGTCGAACAGCTTCATGCTCTCGTGCATCCGGTTCTGAGTGGGATGGGCACAAATGTGGAGATGAAGAGATTATTGGAGAGCACAACTAGGACACATAAAGGAAATGAGTTCAGCAAAAAACCCCAGCTTCCCTCTCCACTTAAATCTCCCTGGGAAGGAGGCTCTACTGTGACATGCATGCAAAGCTCAACTCACCATCTCCTCATCCTCAGCCAGGACCAGGTCGTAAGCACTCATGGCTACACAGAAGATGATAGCTGTGACCCCCTCAAAGCAGTGGATCCACTTCTTCCTCTCTGACCGCTGGCCTCCCACATCAAACATCCTGCATAGAGACACACAGTGTAAACATGCTGTTTTTTTTATGAGAGAGAGTGGATGTGACTGAGCGCAGGAGCCACATTTTTTCACACTGACAGACAAGCCAAGCAGCTCCGAGGTCTCCCTCTGGATATGTGAGTGTACTCTCTCCCTCCCTGCAGTAAATACATCTCTGCCTCCTCCTCTCTTTGGGGCAGGCTTTTTGCAGCACAGGCCTGGGCATTCTGCATTTTACTTGCATTTGTGTGCAGTTTATTCCACTGCAGTTGTCATAAGAACAAGGCAGCCTTAGAACAGGTTGAGGTGTTGTCTGCTCTTGTGAAAAAACCTGCTCACTCTCCAGGCTTTACATCTGAAACTGTCCTGAATGAGTGCACAGCAAAAATTAAACATTCCTGTAAAACAAGCAGTTCTCACACTGGCAGACTGGAGGGATCCTGTATGAGTTATTCATGAGGGTGACGGGTAGCTATGAGGTGCAATCAAATTTTTTTTTGTGCATTAACGGAGCTTATCAGGCTCAAGCAGTAGTTTCCATAAGTAAGTAACATTACAATCATTCTCAGCACCCGAGTTACACTGTTTTGTGACCACTGGTAAATGCAAATGTGCAATTTTATTATAAACCCAAAACTTGGGACCACTGATTTCTAGCCAAGACCAAAGTTTCTCTCATGATGGCTATCTTTTGTCTTAGACAGCAAAAAATCGCATAGAAGTTGCAGGGACGGGGAGGAACGACTATGTTGTTGCATGTGAGAAAGTATCTAATTTCCAATGCAGTCTGAGCAGACACATTATGTTTGCTGCCAGTGGCCAGCGAACACAGTTTAGGTCTTTTGCATCGAGTGTTCTCACTCAGACACCTAAGAATGTCACAGTAGTACTAAATCCACTTTAATCTGAATCTCTGGGGCAAAAATCTGCTGCAGAACCTCAGCGAATGTCAAAGAAAACCACCTGCACTCATTCCTGACCTGATTCGACTTCTTAAGTCTCAGGGACTGAGATCTCTGCTGTGAAGATTGCTGCTAACAAAGCTGCTTCTGCTCAGGAGTCAGTGAATCACAAATGAGCTCATACCAGTGCTGATGATGATTAAGTAGTGAAATGAAGAATAATTACTCACTAAAGTTATTGCTTGCACCTGCTAAGTGCATCTTACTGTGTAGCACTCAGTTTGTGCGCAACAGGAAGAGTCTTGGAAATTTCGATCGCACTTTGTAGACAGATGAGAGAGGGAATGGATGGTGCCCGACTGAAGATTTTCTTCTCATAATATAAGGAGGAAGCTCTTCAGCTGGCAGCTATCAATTATAGCATCCCAGAGGGAGCCACTTTTGTCATGTGACACTTCATTTATCCCACTAAGCAGTTTTTTTGGACTCTGCAGAATTTGGTTCATTTAGGCAGAACTTTGACTCTCCTGAACAGGCCAGCTTCAGGCTGAGTAAGCAGAGCTCATTATAACAGTGACACACTTTAGACTGTTTACCTCAGCAGTGCGCTCATCTCCAGCACTGCTTACCTAAGCCAAATATATCACAGCTGCACAGCGCTGAAGAGGTGCTTTAGGTAAACATATGCTCGTTGGGTTTGATTTACATCGTTGAGAAGACATAAAATTAATTGAAATGTAAACATGAAACTTTATTATTACACAGACACACAGCAGGAGCAGACACACCAAGATCTCTTCATTTCCACTGCCTTGATGAGGTAGCCAAAGCTTGACTGAAAGTGTTTTGAATCTTTGATATTTTTCATTCAATTTCCTCCGTTGTTTCCACAACTTTAGCAGAGACTAACATCTCTGTCAAATGCAAAGCATAATGTGTCTGTTTGTGGTTTAAGTGGTGACTACAATTCAGATTAAGATCACAATAAGGAACATAAAACCATCAAAGCACAAACACAATGACATTTACTTTAAAAAACATGACTGTCTCTGAGAAGCAATGCTGAGGAGGACATTCAAAATACCAAATTGAAGGAGTAACAGTCATTTTGTATTCCATGATAATGTTTTTTCTTTATCATTGTGTGATTTTATCAAAAGTTACTAAAACCCCCCATATATGCATATTGTTTGTGTGGGATACAAAGAAAATTTGTTTCCCCTCTTCCTTTTCTATTTGTGAGTAATATGTTTGGAGTCCCCACAGCAACAGTATCGAGTGGGACGAGCTGTTTGGGTTGAAGACATCTTGAGCTCAGTTACTGTAATGAGACAGCAGCTTCACAGCAATCTCACAAATTGGAAAAACAAATGTTTCCCTTTCTGCGAACTACAATGACTTTCCTAAAAAAGGGAAACATTCTGTGCTGGCAAACATAAATTTTAAAAACAAACATAAATGCATGACTCATAACCGCACATGCAGATAAATTATCCTCCACTGACTTAATCCACAAATTAGAGTCAGTACTGTCAAGACAGTGAAATACAACGCCACAACAGCTCACTTTTTTACACATTTATGATTTCTCTCACATAAAGTTTGACATCTGAGCGCGATTATCTCTGAATAACAAGCACTAAGAAATTCTTGGTGGTCTTCTGGTGAGGTTGTAATGCTCTCTAATGGATTGAGGAACACGATCTGTGTGACTCTTCACATTCAAAATGCTTCAGCCCAAATGCACTGATAGATTTCAGATATTGAGCATAAGCTTTTCCAAATAACTGCTGTCAGTAGTATTTTAGCATAGATGGTTGTTAATGCAGTGATGGCTCACCTCTGCTATCGAATACTGCACTCAGCTCAAGAGGCCCATCAAGTGAGTACATTAAAGTTGTGTCTGTTCGCTGGTTAATAGAAATTTAAACTGCACTTTACAAACTGATGTGATAAGATTCATAAAATGGGCTTCAGTTGTTGAGAAAAAACTTGTATAAGTGGGTTCTTACTTGAAGTGCAGGTCCTTGAAGGTGAAATGTGTCTCCACAATGCCAGTGGTCTTCACTCGGGTCCGCAGCACATCCTGCTGTGTGGGGATGTAATCTGGCTTGGCTATCCTCTCCAGGTCATTTAGGTAGCTGATGGGAACACAGATACAAATTAAAATCACTGTCCTTTAATCTCACAGAGAGGAAGGACTTTAAGCTGTAAAGTTCAGGTAGAGTGCATAAGAGGTTTGCTTCAGTTCTCATCTGCTCCTTTACACAGATGTGAGAATAACAGAAGGCCTTATGCTGGCAGCAAGTTGTGTTACAGCAATCATTGTTACAAATTAATGTAACCTTCTAACTTAAAATGTGTAACTCATTGTTCTAAAAAGCATCATAAAGTCTTTACAAATAATGCTCAAAGCTTCCTCTACAATTTAAATACTGAGTTCTGCAAAATAATTGAGGCTCAGGAATAGATCTAGTAGCTGTGGCGTTGAATCTTCTAGTCAACCGTGTGATGACTGTGGTGATATATGTATTCTAACACACAAAAGAAAGTGAATTTTGATATACTATGATAAGAGAGAAAACCAAGACACAGCACTAAATGCAGTGTTAAAATATTACAATTAAACTGGTATTTTTAAATTTCCATCTATTTTTAATTCAAATAACTGGATGATTTTAATGTACTTCAATTTAATGTGCTGACATGCTGCTTTCTCCACTGTTTTCCAGAAGCAGTGTGCGTGTGTTTGCTTGTGCAAATAAAACAAGATGACTTTTTAAGCAAGCATACCTAAAGCCTGATAAAAGCCCTAAAAAGACATACATACAAACAAACAAACAAACAAACACACACACACACACACACACACACACGCAAACAAACACACACCATAATCAACTTTCAGATATAATGATACAATGGGAGACACACATAGGTATGTCCTGTCAATCTTTCAGCACAATTTCAACTCCATTAAAAAAGGGCTGTGTTGTGTAACAAAGAGTTGTGGTGCTGAGTGTAATCCTATACAAGCCGCAGTCCGGGTGTAGATATTAGAGCCTCCGCACTGCTACTTCATGCCACGTGTTTGACAGTTTAATCATAATCCTTCTCCCCACAGTGGTTTTAGGCTGCTTTTGTAGTCCACACATCAGATAATGTAACACTGCTTGATTTGGCCGTCGGGCTTATAAGCCTTAAAGATTGATTTTGGTCGGCTTAATAAGACAAAGTACTCATCTGCAGAGTGACACAGAACCGTCAGTGGGAAATTAATAGTTGTTTTAAAAGGTTTTACAACCTCCTCATGTTTATGTTTGACACTGGGGTAAATAATTATCAGATATGTAGTGTGGAACCATAAAGGAGAAGCCATTACATTTTTACTACTCTTATTTTGTCAAATAACAGCAGCTTGATCCATTATTTTCAGAGCATAGTTTACATGTCTCCTTTCTATCAAAACACAGAGAGAGAAGAGAGAGGTCTCTGTTAATGTAAGCTGTGCTCTCTCTCTCTCTTTATCTTCACCTTCCTTTCTCTGGCTCTCAGCAGGTGCTCAGACGTGGATTATGGTCTAGTGCCAGACTCATTTAGTTCTCTCTTACAGCAGCCAACTCTCTCAGCGCCTGAGAAAGTGATGAAACGACATACATTGCCCATTCCCCCAGCTACTAAATCTAGGGTCGCTTTAGCTGTGCACTTTCAGGTCAGCTTTTCTTTTTCAGGAGCAGTGAAGCTCCAGTGAGCAGTGAGTGTATAGATTATCCTCTTAAGACCAGAGTGAAAAAGATTTTTAATATTTAGATTTATTTTACATAATCTAAGTAATTGGGATACTTAAGAAACATATTGCAAAGATTGTCAAAAATGTTCAGAATTTTTTTTTGATGACATTTCCTTGTAGTGGAAATCAGCTCAATTTGTTCCACAAAAAGTACATTACGAGGCATAATTTAGTGATAAGTAATTTAGAAAAAATAAGTAATTTAGTAAAGTATTAAGGATAGACAGCTACTACAATCAGAGAGAGAGAGGATAGCTCACCAAAGGCAATTCGAGACAGTGCTTATTAAATATAAACAAAGATTTTGTTACAGCATTGGCTATTTTTGCATGGAAATGTTTTAGGATCATATATTACTGTTGTTTACCTGTAATATGAGATCTTTTGTGACCTGCAGGCTGTCATATTGCTTCTTGTTTCGAATCTAACAATACAAAACCAAGCATTCTAGGACTTATAGTATGACACCCACCAGCACAGGCTTTTATTGAACTGGTGTGGTGCATTGCAGTCTCATTGTTGTAGGTTTTCTAATTTTGCAGCATAAAGGGAATTCTACAGCCCTTTTCTCTTGTCACGTAGCCCCAACTTAAAAATAAGCCTTTTTTACTGCATCTCCAGCCCAGTTTTGGATAAAACCTACTCTCCAGCAGTTGATTATTCCTTTTTTGTTTGAAAAATGGTTGAAAATTAAAACACACAAGTTGAAATGTGTATTTTGAAAGGCCTTAAACTAACATACACTTCTAAAAAATATGATGTTATTAAGATTCTTATGAAGAAAAGAAACCAGAAACCAAGAAAAAACACATTCCCTCTGAAAGTAAAATGCTGTCTGGACTGCAAAGCAATCATTTTTAAAGCACTTAACACTCCCCTGACACTTTACAGCACATTCTGGAGGTGTCACGGTATCGTCAAAGACCTTGTGTATTGAACGGAAAATCAGCTCATTTAGTTCCCGCTGCAGCTTGCTAGCAGCTGCTGGTGAATGAGGGCTGTTTTGTCTAGATGCCCATTCCAGAGCAGAGGTGGATTAGTGAGGGTCAGAGTGATGGCCACCTCTCACCTCCTACCAGCAGCATCTCACAATTATGTCCTGCTCTCCCTGTGATTAAACGAGAAAATTATAACAATGTGGCCAGTGAACGAAGCACTCAGAGACGTGGGTATGGGGAAATTCAATTCAATTCAATTCAATTCAATTCAATTTTATTCATACAGTGTCAAATCACAAGAAAGTTGTCTCAAGACACTTTACAATTTTTTTTTTTTTTCCTAATCCCACACTGTGCCCCCTCTACAGGAGCCTAGTTTGGGAGTTGCTTTTTTTTCCCTCTTCCTCCCTCCTGTTCTCCTTTTCTCATCTAAGTAAACGGGTCGCCATAGTGCCGACCCCCAGTTCTCCCGCTCCTGTCCTAGCCCTGTTATGTGTCACTGTCTTTTTTGGTCTTTTTTATGTTTCTTGTACGGGATGTAACTGGAAACCAAATTCCTTGTATGTTGTGAACGTACTTGGCCAATAAAGCTGATTCTGATTCTGATTCTGATATAGAGCATGTCAAGACCACACTCTATAAATACATTTATAAGGGTGTTGCAGATTGGCAATGAATCTGGTTTTAAAAGGGAAGGCAACTTGTTAAGACAAACCATAATGTCTTAACCATCAACACCTGTAAATGCTTTTGAGGGCTTTCTCCATAGCTAGCACTGTCATGGAGAGAAATGTAATGTGGTGCAGTATAAAAATTACAAGATACAAAGAATCCGGCTAAGAGTTAACTCCTAAAACTACTAAAGCAGAAAAGAGAATGCTAGTGGTGTAATTCATGTAATTGTATTTGAGCTGCATGGCCAATTAATGGAGGATTTGAAGTATATTTTTACAGAAACTACTTCCAGCTCTGCCTTTCAAATTATAATACAAGCATCACCACAGAGGCAAAAGAAAATTAAGAAATAAAAAAAGAAAATATCCTGACATCTGTCAGTGTGATGTCATTATTTATTTTTATTAGGTGATTACCAGTGAGCTTTGGAAACCGTGACTTCAGTGCCAGGCTTTATTTTTTTGTTTTTCTGTGCATAACAATGCACACTGCATTATGATACATGATATATTCTAAGTTAATTTATGTTAAAAAAAAGCACTTACTAGGCAGCAGAGTCGTTGAGCTGGTACTCTCGGGCCCGTGTGAAGCAACTCTGGACACCGCCATCAGCCCACAGTCGTTGGATGACGTTGGACAAGTCTTCTGGCAGAAGGCCCTGCTCCTCTGCTGCTGCTGACAGGGCAAACAGTTGGCGGGCATCATCCTGGAAACACGGAAACACACACACACACACACACACACACACACACACACACACACACACACACACACACAAACGCACACATGCACACACACATTTAGTCAAACTAGGTCTCCTTAAGGTCCACTATGAAGGATTTAATGGCATTTAGTGGTGAGGTTGCAGATTACAATCAAATGTCTACAACTCGCCTCACGCTCCCCTTCTATGCATTCAGGGGAGCCTAAAACACAAAAAGGTCTTATCTATGACTAGTGTTTCATTTGTAAGCTTTGGGATACTGTGGAAACACAGTGTAATCTGCTGAAGAGGACCCACTCCCTATGAACACACAGAGGGCTCACTCTGAGGCAGACAGTCATTTAAGAAGATTTATTCAGCCTTAACTCGCCTTGTCAACATTAACCAGATACGGTGAGTTGTCATTGGCCTGCTGCCTGTCAACATACAAACTGTACTTTACTGTTGTGGTTTGTACTAAGTGTGTGCTTTTGGTAATTGCTGCTTTTTAAAGACTGCTATCTCAATATGCTTTACTTTGAAATTACTGATAAGAGCTATGACCACTGGAAACTGCTGGTTTCAGGATGGAAAGAAAAACAGCATTTTCTTTCCTAGTTATGTAATATGAAGTTCCTGCAGCCCTCTGCACACCATGCAAGTCTGATATGACAAGTTTATGACTAAGACTAAGGAGAAATGCTTTACTGACCAATCAGATTGCTCTAGAGAAGAAACAAAGAAGTAAACCAGAGTGGGAAATAGCATGACCAAAAATTATGTATCCATCACTGCTCTGACTGGCCCTCAGCCATTACACACTGAATCTATCTATTAAGGTGCAGTGACCTGGAAAAACAAGCCACGTCAGATGGCAGACAGTTAACTAAATATTTACATTATTATTTGAAATGTTAACCTGCCTTTATTACCCAGATATCCATTTTATAAGTGAGCAAGGAGATGTTCTCTGAAATTTTTAAACAAGATTTACATAAGTTTTACCTCTTTATGTCTTAGTCATTCTGGTGCTCAATTCTTACTCAATAACAGTTTAAGGTTGCAGATAGCTGCTGATTGACACATCTAAACCTGGGACATTCTGCTCTTAATAGAGTTCTTTTAATGTCAAGAACTTCTCTTATTTTATCCAATTTGGGGAACTACTATTCACACTGGCAATCTTCATGCTAACGTTCTCAGTGTTTAAATATTTGGAGAGATGTGACATCACCATCTGGACAAAAGCTGGACAGTTAGCCACAAATCAGGTAGACTATTGATTATGGTGGATTAATGTGTTTACAGTCACAGGCTGAGTTGCAGCTTCTCCCAGTGGAGCATAAATAGGGCACCTTTCAAAGCTTTGTGGTTTATGAAGGCTTACCTAAACTTTTGATGTTACCCATTGAGAGACTTCATGTATTAATTAACTATTCAGTCCCTCCAGGATTTCGCGGGCGTTTTTCATGATTGTTGCGGCCTAAAATGCCTGAATTCGCGGCAGC
>JAPZDY010000012.1:14777967-14805718 GCA_029783645.1 Ctenochaetus hawaiiensis | reverse complement strand
AAGCTGCCGCGAATTCAGGCATTTTAGGCCGCAACAATCATGAAAAACGCCCGCGAAATCCTGGAGGGACTGTTAAAGTATTGGTTCCACTCTACGGAAAATTTAGGTCACACACTTAAATAAACAACTATTTGAAAGATTTGTATGTTGCCACTGTGAATGTTAACTAAGTAAACAAACCGAGAAAATCGATCAGACATAAGGAAACCCATAAGATTATTTTCTTTTGAGTCAAGCTTGTCCATCGACTAAATCTATAATAGGATGACCCTCTAGTGTTTCTTGTCTTCCACTTCAGAGCAGAATGTTGAATAAATCAATATCTGCCCCTTTGGTGATGGACTGTCCCATGAATGTCAAGCATGCCACGGCTTTAATGCTTAACCCTTAAGACAATAAAGGCAAACATTGGATGTCTGTCATAAGGCTTCTAATCCATATTCACTTAGAGAACACTGTTGAGATCAATTTAATGTCATTTTTCCTGTTTCCTTAACCTGCTGACAAATATCGGTCGCATTGCAGGCAAGGCTTGTCTCTTTGCTAGAAATCACTTTTCACAGACTTCAGACCTCTCGCAGTCTCTTCTCTCACTCTCAGCAGCCTGAGGCGCATTGAAACTTAAACAAATAACACAATAAGATGTTTAAAACTCATCATCTCCCTACTAATACAAACAGTATACAAATCATACAGGAGGGGAAGTGATGAGGCAGCTTGTGTTAATGGCAGGAACACTGACTAAATTGATGAACGGAAACAGAGATAGAAAAGTAAGAGACAGGGTTAGAGAAGCGAAAAAATAAGAGTCAATATGCTGAGTTGGCAGACTGCAGCAGGACCAAGTAAGGCATGACAGCCTCGCTATTAAGAGTGTTCTGCTACCTGAAACCTTCTCACATGCAACAAAATAGACTTAATCATTTCTCCATCTCACCACAGTCTCACTCTGTCCTTTTTCTACTAATTAATTTCAGTTTTCATCACTTCTCCAACTCTTCCTCCCACTTTCCTAAGCCGCCTACACACCAGCCGTGAGGCGGCCATGGTGCTGACTGTTCTTCTCGGCTGTTGAGAAATGTGTCAATCCATACTCAAGACCAGAGGCCCTCAGAGAGACACATGTGCCACTTCCTATTCTCGGATGCAATCAAGGAGGAAATAGAAGCAGCTTGCATGAACATGTGTGCACTCGAGGACGCAAAAAACATGCATAAAAACACACACACACACACACACACACACTCAGGCGTATCTGTCTATTTGAAAGACAGGGACGGAGAGATTCAGTCTCCAACAGATGGCTACCATGCCTCGGGCAAAGAGCAAGTCTGGACGGCCAACTGACAACTGATGCCAAAGCAGAGAGGGAAGAGAGGCAAAGAGAACCATATCTATACTGAGTGGCTACAAGGCAAGACTGTTGAAGGTGGGAGAAAATTTTTATCACTCCACTTTTAGCATTTGATGACAATATTGTAGAAGGGTTTAATTTACCTCGTCCAATCACTAGCCTCTAAAACGATCCATTATCCATCAATCATTTTAAAATGCCTGAAATACAAGATACATGATTTTCCTTGACGGAAAGAACAACCGTAGCTTAGTGGTTAACTGCAAGGACCAGTTTGGGAGAACTCACACATTCAACATGTTAATTTGCAACATGTTTTACGGAGTATGGAAAACTCCTCTTGGCCTGTCATCAGCCAGACTCTGATCGAAGTTATAATTGTTCAATCATTAACACAACCCATTCAAGGCATGACAAAGAAAAGAAAACTGATACATGGGACTTGCAGAAAATGCAGAAATACAGAAAATGCAGAGAATGAATTGATAGAATTTCTGTGCCATGGCATAATATTCTGACTCCTGCAGAAGTTATTAGTTACAAGGGAACCACATGGTTGTTGCACCTCCTGAGCATTTAGATGATGTAAAGATTAGCCAAAGCATAAGAAAATCGAGAGTGGAGTAGAGGTTGAAAGAGAGCAGACGGTCTTTATGTCTGACATAACTCTATGCTGATTAAATTCAATCTCATTTTTGTGAGAACCCTGGCAAAAACCTATGGAAATTTCAAGAGAGTAGTCCTTGTGTGATAGTAGTGTATTTGTATTGTTTTTGTTTTCATTGCAACATTGCAGGTTCATTGAACACTCATAGAGGTTAAGATATACAAAGACCTATTACAAATACACTGTTTCTATTTTAAAGAAAAGATGCCACACAAACATTCTCCTTCCTTTGACTGATAATTTAAAGGTAGAATGATATTGAGAGGTAAAAAATTAAAAGAGAGTGTAATAACACCGAGCATTGTCTGAGCATTCAGTTGATAATAGGACAGACAGGAACACAGTATTCTGTCAACCTCCGAAGTGTGTGAGAGGTACAATGTTCTGACAGGCTACTGTGACCTTTGGAACAAAATGTCTTCTGTCTTCTATCTCTTTCCAACTGATGTGGAGAGTGAAAAAACAAAAAAAGGAAACAGCAGCTGTTTGTGTGATAGACTGAAAGCTCCCTGCTTCTCATCTCAATGTGTTAACCCCTCTGTGAGTGCAATCTTACATTTCCAGACCTTGACAGCCAATCAAACAGCTGATCAGGACCCACATTATATGACACACTTGTAACTCTCCATCTTGTTTTTATAGTCAATGAGCAAGGAAATCCAATTGTGTTATTTTGGCTGCTAAGTTGTAATGGGTAAACTCCCACATTAAGTCAGTCAACAAGATACGAATCTGATGTGAGGATCTTCAGAAGTCTATCATCAAGTGTCAACAGTTTTGTTAAGACAAATAAGATAAGGGAATTTCATTAATGGGATAGATACTGAAGGGATGTGGTAATATCTATAAACTACAGTAAAGAGAGGTTGTGACCTGCTGAAACAGTGGTCCAAGTTAAAGGAGCAACATGGAGTTCAAAAACTCTCTGCAGAACAGAGATAGGACAAAAGTCAGTGGGGGTCAAGAAAAGTAGAGGTAGAAGTGTTTTGAAGATGGGAGAATGAGATGAGTTAGACAGCAAACCATTAATTTTAGCTGACAGCTGAGAGGATCAACTGAGGAAAGTTAAAGGTGAAGAGTGGAGAGCAAGAAAAAAGATAGCTAGAGAAGGCCCTTAGAGACCCTGATGGGACTCTAGAGTGAGGCCCCACTGTGATGGTGCCAAATAAAGTGGCCTGCCCTTAACTGTCAATGATTTAAACAACCTTGAAAACCCCTTGAGGACCAGATGAGTGTATAAAAATGTTATTCAAAGCACTACCCGACTGGGTGGCTCCAGTCAATCAGTCACCAACCTGAGTCAGCCAATGATTATAAAAATTACTCAATCATGCTCTTTAAGTGTAAAAGCATGTAAGGTCTGTCCCACTCTCATTTCTGTCTTGGCTTTGGCCCAAGTGAGTCTCCGCCTTGTTTTATCGGCTCTGAATGTGAGTAGTGAAACAATTTGACAGAGCTGTGAGCAGGAGATGCTATCAGGGTTAGTTACAGTGCCAAGAACAGGAATCAAAGCCTTCACCAGATGGAATGAATTCATAATTGATGCCGATTTTCGGACTGTTTGCAAGGATGAAGGGGCATTTAGAAGAAGGGTGCTGAAGGTCTGTAGCCCTCTGAGCTTTTTGTAATGTGCTGTAACATCTGATAAAGTCTACTTTGACCATGGCACTACCACAAAAAAAAAATCTATTTTCAAAAAAGAAAGACCTTTAAACACATTACTAGAAACACGCTCTCATATGATGATTAACATACTGTGTGGTAGCTGGTTTTCTATTATTCAAAGAGTGTAAAACTGATTGCATAACTTCTAAACCACCAGAATTAGCCAGCTGCACTACAGCACATACTCAGCTGCTGAGTAAAACAAAATGTTTATTAGTTTTTAAGCATTAGATATCACTTATGTGTGAGCTGGATTTGCTTTAGGCCCTGACCCCTGACCTGTTAAGAAATTTACTTTACATTTAAAAATTTTCCATTCATAATGGAAACTAAAATCTAAGTGCGATGGGAAGCACACTATTTAATCAACTTTGCTCCCCCCATACATTTTCTAACAGCTGAATTGCAGCAAACAACTGTACATATGTTGATTTTCTATAAATATCAGTAAATAGATCGGGGCAATCATTTATTCACAAAAAAACACATTTTCTCAAAACATTTAGTCAGAAATTAAAAGGTCTATACATACAAGCACTAAGATTTACTGGATCTATTGATCTGTTGGCAGCCATGATATGCTGTTGTCTTTAGCTAACATCCTCAGTCCACTTTGCTACCCACTGCCATATAATTTAATCAGAGCTTACATCCTGCAGGCATCTGGTGAGGTCAGGTTTAAGATTGTGTTACATGACCTCTGACACTGTTCCTGCCACCCAAGCTATAACCAAAAGACCTAAGATAGCATCAAGGGTATTGAAAGACAATCCCTCTACATACACAACATACGTGTGCGCACACACAAACCCATGCACCAACTTCAGGCATATTAATCTTCATCTACAGCAGAACTATGGTCTAGATCCAGTGTCAGACCTTGACCTTGCACAGATGTTTAATCGGCTAGAACAGAAAATGCACAAGTCACAAACACTTCTTTAAAAAGATAAAGCAACAAACAGCCTTCACTCAGATTTGCTGTGGGTCTGGAAAGTGCTTCAAAGTGCTCGGATTAGAAAAAAATTAAGACCTTGAAAGTGCTTTGATTCAGCAAACACTAAAGAGGTCCTTAAAAGCACATGGTTTTAGCTTACCACAATTTCTAAATTTGCGTCTTATGCGCTCCATCGTGTCGAAATTCTTTTGCAGCAGTGATCCGGAGTCAAGCCTGACACACTTTCTTACTATCTCTGATACACTGATTTGCTAATTGCTGTATTGTGTCACTGCCTATGTTCTTGTAGGTGTTACTAGTTATGCAGTTGATAGCATTGCATTGTTGCTGCTTTTGCTCTTTCTTTTGACAATAGCTTTAATAACTCAATAGTTGTTATTTTTTAAATTTAAAGTCACAGTACAAAAAAATATTGCACGTTTTTTTTAAAATCCCTATTCTGACAAAATTTGATCTCGATAGAACAAAAGAATATTTCTGGTAATTCATTGAAGATGCCATGCCTTTTATATTTACTTTAATCTAATTAAGCAAAATCATTCAAGTTTTTGTGTAATAATGTAGTAGGACAAGTGTTTTTTATATAACTTGGGCTATGATTCAGGTTTACAAGTATCTTAAGTAGCTGGTATATTTCAGGCTTCTTGCCCCTGCTCAGTTTCCCCTTCCATTAGTGACACCCGTTGAGAACAGAGTTGAATTTACAGTAAGTATATACAGATCTAACTTACAGCGCCATAATAGTGATTAATTCATTCTTATGTCTAAGATTTTGATGCATTAACACAATAAACTATGGAATTCCTCGTTACGGTAGATCTCTGCAGTGATGTGTCCTGGCTTACACTGCGCTGCTCTGTGTTAGCTAGAAAGCCACTCCACATTCACAGTACACTCATAGAAGGAACCTCTCCACACAATCAATATTTGAGCTTCAGTCTCACTTCAAGCCAGGAGCTTAGCGTCTCTCACTGGCATTAGAAGTCTACAGTCACAACAGTTGCGCAACTCACAATGATTAGGCTGAACCATGGGAAGTAGTGCTAGCATATGATACAGTTGATATAAAAAAAAACTTCACAGCTTGGATATGTTCAAATGTTTCTTGACATAGGCATTATAATAAGAAAACCCTCAATTCAGTGACTGTGACTCCTGTGACTGTGATCATCACAGGAGGAATCTGCTACATCATGAGCTCTGGGCAACTGGAAATGTACTGCTGATGCATTATACATGCATCCATTACCAGCCCCCTCCCACACTAACCTTTGTACTCAAACACACACATTCACATGTAGAAGCACACAGAGAAAGGATGGAAGAAAAAGTTTCCATGAATTATGTATCGAGGCATCAAAACATAAACAACGAGTCCTCCAAAAGTGTGGTATGGACATTTAAATAAAAACATGATCCGTGACAAAAGCAAGAGAATAAAATTAACTGAAATCAGAAGCTTCTTGAATAGATCCCTCCGCTCAAGAATGTGTTATTCTTATGTTATATCCCTTAAAATTTCAGACCTTAACTATGCAAAGTTTTTTTTACATTGCTCTATGAAAGGGGAGATGTCAATGCACTTGGTTGCATTAGCTCTCCCATTTACACTGTCAGTAGCTGCTGGTTACAAGCTAACAAACTAACTAAGAAAAAGATGCTGACTAAAAAAAAGAAGCCCCTTTTTTCTGTAGGTTAAATCAAAAGCTGAAATGAAATGCAACTGATTTGATGATGTTTCCATAGTAATTAGCTGAGCATACAGATCAAATAAACAGCAAAGAACTCAAAACAGGTCACAAAATCCAAGGTATTCTTAATAAAAACAACTTTCAAAAGGCAGAACCTTGAAAGTAAATAGGAACTTGCTGTGACAGGTAGAGTGACCAGACTTTTTACCTGACACTGTAATGCACTGTTTTGTAGTTTGCCAACATTAAGAGGCATCCATTTGGCATTTTAGCAAGGGCAATGATCCTTTTGGACACTATCTTCTACTTGCATCTGCTATGGTGCAAGCAATTTACTTGTTATCAGACTCTTTGGGTTTATGTGCCTTTTTGTAAACATGGCAGTCCACAAAGTCACCAGCCTCCCATTCTGGCCTGGGATAATTACTCCAAACTGAAAGGCCATCAATCAAAGAGCAGACGAGGTGATCAAGGCTGCCTGAGACGACTGGCCTTCTCGCAGCCCTAAAAATCAGAGGCTGCCAGGGCCTTGAAGTCTGTAAACATGAAAGGCCCGGCCAGACCAATGCACCTGACATAACCAGGGCAAACATCACCGCTCAGCAATTTAACTCATGTTTAAATGAGCCTCTGTGAATCCAATTTTACTTTAAGATTTAACCTTCGCTCTTTAAAGATAAGTGTAAAAGCATATTAGTAAAATAAGTAATTATAATATTTTACATGTTTTATAAATACTACCCTCATTATACTATGTGTTATATAAGCAAAACCAGAGAGCCAAGACAAGATGTATCTGAGAAATAGCATAATGCTGTCCCAACACAAGTGGTGCATTTAAGTTAATGTGTGCTATGGCCTGGACTGGGGGATAGAACTACCTCAATAAGCTATCCAATAAAATTTAAGTTATTAACAATAAGAGCCGATGACACAATGGAAAAAAGTGCGACAGCAGCTGGTCAGGCTTGAAGGTCAAATTACATGGCCACTTCCTACCCAAAAACGATTGTTTAAGCTACCGATGAAGAAAGTTTAAACCGATGTTAATGCTGATGTCTTCTGGAAAAGTAGAAGAAGAATGAGTAAAACTGAGGGGCACAGAAGTGACACACCTGAAGAAATGGACAGTTTTTTTGAAATATGGTATTTGAGTGACAGATTACTAGGCTCATTATGTGTAAGTGCAATAAAAGGGAGATGATAAGGTTGTTTTATGAATCACCTGTTGAACAAGCAGAACACAAACATATTTGACCACTCTGCCTGATGTGATATACTGCCCTCTCTTAATACACATCTGGTTTGTTTTACGCAAACACAAGTTACTCCTTATGCTCGTGAAGTTCAATCACCTGACGAAAGGTAACTTTCCAGTAATGAAACCATATTCGATTAAGTTGTAAAGCAAGCTAACCTGAATTGTTTTGCTAGGGCAGGTAAGGCATATATTATATAAGGTTAGAGGTTTACATTTCAATATGACTTGAAATATTCTTTTGACAAAAAGTCAGTCTCAAGTAATTATCAGAATTCTGTTATGGTTATATTTGTTTCGTTCTGATTTAGTTCTGTTTTTAACTGGTCTCTCTCTCCTCCTCAGGGCGGTGCAGGAAGGCGGGGCCGAGCTGCTCGAGAGCAGGTTCCAATCAGCCTCACCTGAGTGTGATCGGCAATCAGCCGGCTTCTTAAGCCGGCTCCAAACATTTCCCTGTGTCAGACGATTCGCTAGAGTGACTGTCTCAAACGTGTTCCCCTGCTCTCGAGTAGATCTCGCCGTCTCTTGTTTCTAGTGTATTTGTTACCAGCGTGTAATTGTTTTACTTCTAGTGAGTTTTCTCCTGGACACTTTTGGTTTCGCCCCTTGTGGCATTTTTGTGTTTGTTTTTCTTAGTGAGTATTTTTTTTCCCCGTAGTGGTGATTTTGAGTTGGCTACATTTTCTAATATCCCGCAAGGCGCTTTTTGTTATGTCATTGTTTGTGAATAAACTTTATTTACAACGATTCTGCACTTGGGTCCTGGCTCCTTCATTCGGCTGTAACAAATTCTCTTTAAACTGGAAACATTATCAAATTATATCATCGTAAATATCAATACTGATCGATATTATAAAATAAGCAAAAATACTTTTGGCTAGTATGTGCCTCTCACGTATGATTTTCTAAAATACGTTTTTCAGTACATTTGGTAAGGGGGCAAGGCAAACAGTTTAGTTTAGAAACAGTTTAGAAAAAAAATTAAATAATAGATAAAAAATATTTAAGATCTGTTTCCAAAAAAAGTGGTGTTTCTCATGATGCTCATAGTTACATTATGTTTAGTTGTGATGTACAAACTCTCAGTAATACCAGGCGGCTTATGGCAAAGTCATTAAAGGTTAAATTCATCAAAGCAGAAATGCATAAGTAAAGACTCACATGCATTCACAAATTCACGTTTAAAATAAGGTCCTGAAAATGTCTTTTCCTCATCAGGCAAACTAATAATGTCCTTTGTACTTAAAATTATCTATGTACAATGTTTAATAGTGTGAAATAATCACACCAAATGTGTTACAGAGATTAAGAGATTGCAAAGGAAGAAAAAAAGAGCCTAAAGAGGCCCCAACCAACCACAGGAAACAGGAAGTTTATTCCATCTCTGCATCGCTATAGCAACCTCAACTTGTAAGTTGAAAAAAGCACAGGAAGTTAAAGGGGAGGGGAGAAATGGGAGGTTCTCAACGTTCACACATTTTCTCTCAAAGCATACAGGCTGAAACATGCCTTGTTGACACTTTTCACTTAATAAAAGAATTAAAATAGACTTGTCACATCATGAAAGTGAAAGTAGAGTTACTGGTCTCAACTTTCACACAGATCTAATTTGGAATTTGCTGGCATGTATTGTACTAATTTATGGTATATTACAGAAATACTGCAGAGGTTCACTAACTAGTAAAATAATTTCTTGCCCATATAAGATCTAATAATTTTGTCGAGATCTTTGACAAAGCAGTTTCTCCGCTGTGGCTGGATGCTATGGATAAGGGAATGCTCTGTATTCAAAGAGAGCTGACAAGCTTGACAAACTGAAAATCCCTTGATGTCAAATAGCCTTGAGCATGCCAATGAGCAGCTGCTTCTTGTCCCCTCCAGTTGAGGCAACAAGGCTGCCAGCATATTAACAGTGAGAAGCTGGATTTCTGAATCAAGCTGAATATTGTATTTATTCACCTCATCAGACAAAGTGCTAAAAAATAGCCACAAAGCTGTCCCTGTGGTGTTTTTTTTTGCTTCAGATGACACTAACTGTGCAGGCTCATAAAACCAGAAAGAAACTTTGGCAGTGTCCAGTCACACCTTGGACACTGAGCCCGTTTTGCACACCCATCCTCATTTCAAGATACTGTATTAATGTTAGACAAATTTTTCAAACAGATATCTCTTATTCAAGATCTTGTATCCTACTTAAATTTCAGATTTCTGTTAAAGAAAAAACTCCTGTACTTGACTACATATTTTTTAAAATATTTCTAAGAATAGAAATTTCTAAATAAGTAAAATAAGGAGAGAGATGGTCTGATGGATGCTTTAAGCCGTGCACTAGAACCATACATCTATGCAAGGCCATTATTATCACAGACATGACTTTGGCCTCAAGGAACATTCCTGCTCACAACACACATCAATGATCCACAAACAACCTTGAGTTGTCCTCACTAGTCAGTTGGCTATTACCTCTCAGCTGTCCACTATCAAGATGTTGAATGACACCATGAAAGACAAGAAAAAACAGCAGGGAGGGTTGCTAGTGACACTGTCTGTACAATACACCAGCAAATTTCTCTCCTCTGCTGACTCATTAAAGGTCATCTGCTCTTTCAATCATTCAAACCTAGCCGATTGGCAGTTTCTTTTTTTTTTCTTTCTAAATTCCTGCTGATACTGGTTTTATTAATCTCTCTTTGAGATGTCAAACAGACAATTTGTGGTCCCTCATCCATTTCGACACTTTTGCTTCCATATGCTGCATTAACAAAAATTTGGCTCAGAAACAAACTGTTTAAAAAAAAGGGAGCTGTTTAACTTTAAATAAAAGAGCTTCATCACTGAGTCCGAGCTTCCAGTCTCTCAACAGTTCTATTTATTTGAGGTGTTTTATGTGAAAACTTGTAAAGAAAGAATAGAATTCACATTGACCTTGAAGCTGAGAAACTGAAAAACTGTGAAACTGAGAAAGTTTGATCTGTGCAGGGTCAAACAGGAGGGTAACCCCATACTTTGACTTCCTGTACAAGGACTTTTAATTCAATTCACTTTTAAAACTAAAGCAAAATGATGTGTATACTCTTTTAAAAAAGGTCAGTCATGACTGTTATTGTGTTCATCAGCATACACTTTCCTTCTATTACTGATATTACTAATCATTCACTATAGATACTGCTCAGCCTATGTCTGCCCAACCCTCTGTACACCTTTGCTGCTCAGCAGTCTTTCTGTTTTAAGACTGTTGAAACTTAGAATTCCAAGCTGTTTCTGTCACTCTACTAACACATGGTTTCACTAAGAAAACCTGTTCTATAAATCCATAAGTTGCATGAGACACCATGCGGGCCTGCAGTTTTGCACATTAGGCAATGGAGCTCTTCATCAGCACCAACCTGCTCTTTACTCAGTACTGCTGGTACTGATTATTTTTCTACCATAAGATACAAAGCACTACACACATCAGGAAAGAAATGCATAAGATGGATTGAGAGGGGGGAGATTAAAAAGTAGCAGGTTGCCTTTCTGGTGCAGCACAAAAGTGGCCCAAAATTTACACATGCCATCTATTCAGCAGCTAGCAGCTCAGGATCAGATTAGAAACATAAATTAGCTGAAAAGGACCAACACAGCCATCACAGTCATCAGAGGGTTTAAAGGGTAAATTGTAATTATGCTTGACAGAACTGTTGATGGAGACATCACTGACATGATGGCAACTTAAACTCCTTTAACACTTCTGACATTTAAACAACAGTTATGTAACTGTGTCCCACAGAAAGTGAGCAAATGTCAATAAGACAAAACGTCAACAAGCATGACACTCAAATTCAAACTATGACTAGCTTTTGTAGGGAACTATCAGTGCTTGCTTCTTGAAATCTAAATAACGTGATGTGATGATTTACAGTAATTCATTTTTTTAAATTAACAGCATGAAATAGCAACAGTTAAGAAATGACTCTATGAAAACTTCATTTGTGCACTACAAGATTAAAAACGATGCATTCAGTCAAATTTAACTCTGTGAACTGTTTGTATGTATGTGATTGTAATGCGTGTGAGAGTGTGTGACTGAGTGAGTGCTCCACTGGAATACGGAGTACTACCGCTCTCACAGAGAGCTCTTTGTGAGCGCACACTGCCCCTGAACCAGCATGTCTTCCAAAGCCTCGTTGCAGCTTTGTTTGGCTGGCTTTCCTTTTGTTTATTCCACTTCCTTTCAGGTTCCTCTCTCTGCAGCTGACCAAAGGGATGGCCCCGCACTCCAAAGAGGGAGCGAAAGAGACTCATTGAGAGTAAGTGAGAGATAGACAGAATGGTGGGCAGACAGACAGACAGTGCTCTGTCAATCTGGTTCAGAATGGGGCTATGGTAACTGACATTTACCAGATAAGCTAGCAGAGACATCTACCAAAATTATGATCAAAGTACCTACGAAATCAAAGACCTTTACTCTGTGACTGGCCTGTGGCCACACAGCATTTTTTTCTGGCATAAAAGGCGCTGGCATGGTGCTGGGACGAAGCACATGTGCGGTGAGGGGAAAAAGCACTGCATGTGGGTTTTGTTTTGTTATGTTAACAGAGAGTTAACTACAAAGCTAACAAGTTTACAACATGTAGGATGAAAAAAAAAGCACAACACTCACAAGCAACATCAAGTGTCTGGCTGATCTAAATCCACAAATTGGCTTTTCTCTCTTTCTGTTTTATGATTTTTTCTGTTTGACAACTCATAAAACTGAAGATAAACAGAAATGGCAGCTTCTCCTCCATTTTTCTCGGTTTCAAGGTGACAAGTGCAGCCTTGTCTTACTATAATTGATCACCTGAAAAGGAGCAGCAAGACTACCAGTGACTTTTTTAAATGTTCAACTATTTTCAAATAATTGAAAAAACATGCTTGGTGCAGCACATTTTTTCTCAGGCAGTTGCATGCTGCTGTGTATGCTCTCTCCTCATTAAGAATGACTAAAAAAGATGCTGGCACTCCAAAAATCACTATGAGGACAGGAGTCTTCTGAGTAATTCCAAGTGGGATTCTGAGAGTGCTTAATGTTTGACAGCCTGTGAACTGAAAACAACCTATGCAGTCCTTTCTGACTGAAAAAACAAGGTTAGAAAAGATTATTTCTCAAGTCCAAGTGTGTTTGACAAGGCAAGACTCATTGGTAAGCCATGAGTTGTGCCAAGAAGCAGAAACAAGTTTCATTTTCTTTTTCTTTGGTTTCATTTTGCCACAAGAGGGATAGTAGCAGAACTCTGATTCCTCAAATTCACCATCAGAGTAAAAAGTTTTGGCTAAGTGCAGAAAAGGTAACTGAAAAATTATGAACAAATGTTTTCACGTATGCATTTGTAAATATGTATAATAAGTTTCTATATTTTTCAAAGAAATCAAAGTGCTTGAAAGTATTTAACTGTTTCAGTCATTTGACTTCTAATTAGCACGGCAACAGTATCCAGTAAAAGTTCATTTGTGCTTGTGTTCCATTCAAATGGTACAAAATGAGAAGCAGATCTCAATGAAGTGAGTAAGCGTGTTCAGTGATGTTAGCATTTGAATCTGAAATTCTGTTAAACTAGTTAGAGAGCTTAATGTCATTATCATATATTAAACAACAAAACTTATCACTACACATCTCTTCAATAACAAATAGAAGTTATGGCCAAACCTAAGAAAAAAAGGCCCAAATCAGGCATGTTTTTTCAAAACAGGTATGCAGGCACATGCAGTCACCTTCACTGCTCACAGTGACATCCTTCCAGCCGGTAATAGTGCTGAAACAGACCTGTTTGCTTTCAAAACACAGTCTGTTTCAGAGATAATTGCCATAGTAACCAGAGAGCTGAAACCCTACGCTCTCTAGCCCTTTCCACACATTAACAATTACAGTTCACTGAAGCCAACATGACAAGGCTGTCATTAAACATAGGGTCAAAGATGACCCGACAAAGCAGATTAATTCATTAACAGTTTCACTGATATCAAAGCCTCACAGCTGACTCAACAAAAACATTTCCATGGCAACACAGACTGGTGACAGGGCCCTCTGACTTTAACCAGGAGAAAGCAAAAAGAAAGGGGCAGAGATAAGCTCTCTTTGCTGAGTGATATAGGTGTTGACTTGTTTTTTTTAGTTTTTGCCACTCTTTTTCCTTTAAATTTGCACAGGAATTAAGAGGCGTGAAGGCACTGATTGTAAGCCTGGGCAATTTAAAACCGGTTTTCTCAGGTTCCAGTTCTCGTCCGTACTCCACACTTGCAGAGGAAGCAGTGGAGCACAATCCCAGTTTGACACAGGACTGAAGCAATTCCTCAAAAAACTAAAGTAATTGGATTGCTAATTTTTTTTTTTTTTTTGGGGGGGGGGGGTTCCTAATATTGAAACTTTGTTTAATGCACATAACTACAAACTAGGCAACATTTTTTACACAGATGATCATTTCTGTCGCACAGTGCTATTGACCTGTGGACATTTGACCTGCAGAAAACATGGTTTGAGGACAGAGATGAGGAGAGGAGACAGACCAGAGAAAACAACAGAAAGTGGCCAAAGTCTGGGATCATGTCAAGCTGAAACAAACTGAAAACTCTACTGGAGTGTATCCATTGGAAAATCAAACTAGTCTACCATAACAACATGATAACAATGCTTCAGCAACTCAGCAGAAGGCATCCAGTCCACAGAGCTGACCTGACACAAGGTAATGTTAATGCTGGTAATTAACACAAATCAATATAATTGCTGGCTGGGATGAAGAATAAGCTGAGTTTCTACCACATTTTGGTGTCACTTATGGGCTTGCTGCTTCGGCCCTCTGCTGTCTATGTTGAAGTCTGACTTTTCTGGCACTTTCAGGCAAAAAATGGTTTACTTTTGATATTACTCTATGCAACTCAAGCAATAAAGGTTTACTATTTTAAAAGGAAACCAATTAGTTACATGTTATACAGACCTGTGTGATTTTTTCTTTTGAATATTTACTGTTACTTCTAATGAAGCAATATTATTTCTTATTTGGTTACTCAATTATTGGTGGAAAAATCAGAAGAATTACTCAACCACTCAAGTAACAAAAAGCTGCTGCCCTATTTACCTACAATGGCTACTGAGCAGCACTAGTGGAGAAGTCAGAGGTTACATGTCTTGTGTTGGTAATAAATTAACAGCAAGTGCTGATCTTTGGATCCCTATCTAGGTCTATCACAACTTTTCGAGCTCTGACAGTAATTATTTACCTGAAATTGAGAATTTGTTTCACCATTACAGAAAGGACTTTCATATAATTTACATTTACAAGTTCACCATCCTTCCTCCTTCAGGATGAGAGAAACACTGGCGGCTCATTGCTTAAGGGGAAGTTGAGGTCAAAGTAAAAACAAAAAATAGAAAAAGACATATTTGCAATGACCCAGTATGCTAAACTCACTCTGTCCAAGGAAGTCAGAGCAAACTGCAGAAGTTGCCTTTCTGTAGGTCAAGCTGGGGAAAAACTAACAACAGTATGGTGTTGTTAAAGCAACTTTGCTGTAAAATGGTGCAATGGTTGTTCACACTGTTAGTCATTTATGAACAGAAGTTGACTTAAGTCTTAGCATCATTTTGACAAAGAAATATTTCCTGCAAAGGAAACATTAATATTTTCAACTTGCTCAAGTTCATTATTCAAAAAATACTACTTCAAAATTCACTAGGTCTAGGTTGAGGTACCACATGTTCTTCAATTTAAACTTTGTGAGAAACTGTTGTTTGCTGGGTGTGTTTTTTGCAACTTCCAGATAAAATTACAAAATTAGAGACATGCCTAGACACAATGCTTAGTTGCTTACCCATGTATCACTTTTTCAAAAAAAAGGAAATGAGACAAAGCTTGGTATAAAATAACATAACACAGGTCTATACCAGTGTAAGGTGTCTGTGGATTTATTTATAAATGGTGAGTGGTGTTAACTTTTATTCTGTATTTCCTGTAATAGAACATAACACTCCACATCTGCCCTAATGACTTTGTGTGTGTCAATACTGTTTGTGCCAACGTGGTGTTAGTGCAAAAAGCCATGAAGCACACATCCAATCCAGTACTTAATTTAGCGTAAACAGACTAGACTCATACAGCTGAGTCATCCATCTCTCTGCTCCTTTAATTCTCTTCTCTTTTCATGTGAAAGGTCACAGTTTGATCCTCAGATTAATGGCGGAGCTTCTATCCTCTATCCTAGTCCTAACCCATACTGGATTCATGATACTAATACCTCTGTTCTGTAACCTTCAGGACACTTATGTAGAAAAAGCAACCTGGACACAGGACTTCTTCTAGGTTTAGAAGTCCGTAAGTTTCACTTGCATTTTAAGAACCTACCAAGGTCTGAATAGGAAAAAGACGGAAGGATATTTATAAAAAGATGGAAGATTCCATGCAAACTGTGCAATAAGTCTTTGTGGAAACCAGTTTGTCAGTTTCGTCCTACAGCATCACTGCTGACTGGCCAGAAAGATAGAATGAAGTATTAAATGAGGGGGAAGACTAAGGCACCAATGGATTGTTTATTTTGGGTTTTGGCAGCAGCAGTTGGAGCAATAACTCATAGTGCTTCTCTGATCTGACCCTGCTCACTTCCTGCCTCACAGGAAACACGCTGCAAAGCCTTCGCCCTGCCCTTCCTGTTCCCTTTGCCTGTATTCATACACTCACTTACACACACACACACACACACACACACACACACAGTTTGTTCTGGCTGATGTCTCTTAAGGAGCAACATGTAAAAAAATGCTAAGATTTATTCAACACAAAAAAAATTAACACACAAATTTCTGCCACTAGATGTCTCTTAATCAATACAATGAAAATCAAAGTTTGATGATTTTGTGAAGCAGCGTGGGATCATGGGATTTGTTAATTTCACAGCTATCAATGCAGATGAAGATCTTGTGAATTACTCAGACAGAAATGTTCACAGACAAATTAATTTATTAAAGTTTAATTCACACTATTTTTAGTCATGTTTGCCAACCTCCTTCCTCACTGTTACAGGTGTTACCCCAGAAATTAACAAGAGGCCGGTATGACAGCAACAGAACTGAAGGGGGTTTGAACTCTGTCACATAGATAATTACTGTATTTGAACATTACATTGAAACTGCCTGGATGACGTGGAGTGTCTGGGTGCTGCACTGCCTTTTTTCATTGTTTCAACATCACATTGTTAGCTGACATATTTGAATTTTTGACATATCTAAATATTCTGTATTTCAGGGCATCGAGGAAACTATTTCTCCCCACACCTAATAAATATCAGGCTACACTGTATCATTTTATCTTACAGGGTGAATATCATTTGCAAAAAGAACATTGAAACTCTTAACTTTAATAAAACATTGAAACAGAAGGCTTTATAGCTCATTAAAGGTGCTGGTCTGCCTTGTGCTTCACGGACTGCAGACCCAAACTACCTTGTCTTTGCTCATGAACCGCAACACAAGACTGAGCCAATAAAAATACTGAGACGCTGAGCTCGGAAAACAGAAGGATTACACATGTGCCTGGGCTGAGCTAGACTGTAATTGAAAGGTGACAATGTTAACAAAACAGTTCCCCTGTAAAGAAGGGAAAAGCTGTATTTAAGGTCCCCTAGAGAAAGCAGGGAAGCCCTGCCCTTTGCAGTAGCCCTGAATCTTCTATTGTCCTAATGTCTCACTTCTCCACAGTCTCTAATCAAACTTGAGTGAAAAGGGCAGGTCATTTTTTACCATAGGCCTCAGTCTACCATTAAAATTGCTTAAGAATGAAGATCCACTTAAAATGCTTATGCAATAATATGTGCATCAAAAAAACAAATGTGAGATGGCGACTTTGAGGGCTAAATTTAACCAACATTCATCTGTTGATGTGATGTGATCTGTCTTTACATGTTGACAAGGTTGCAGACCTAGATGTTTGCAGTGTTTTACAGACCAACCAGAGGCAGAAAAACAGGAAATCAACCTGCTGCAACTGGCAGCCTTTGTGGGCAGGTTTGAGTCAATGCATGGATTCTGCCTTCGGCTCGGCCTGCTTTAAAGGGCAGACTTTGAGAAGACTAATCAATAACAACATGCAAAGAAAGGCTCAAAGTCATTTTATACAGAGTATTTGGAGTCAAAACAAAAGAACTCTGAACAGTTTTCACAAAGATCTTTTGTTGAAAACATTCGGCATTTATCCTTCAACCAAACTCAGATCATTACAAATCAAATGACAGCAAACATTGTATGCTATTTCAGATATGCAGCCTGTAGTGCTAAATATCTGGCTCTGCATGCACAACAATTAAAGCAGACATGTGGGCATAAAAGAGAGGAGAAAGACCTCTGATGAAATTGTTCTCCTCCCTCTTTGTTTTGAAAATCATCTCACTACATCTGTCTGCTCTCTTAAACTTCACCAGAACATTTCAGTCACTAACTGACAAACAACACATGCAGCACAGCAAATCAACACTCCCAACACTTTAACATCTCTCTTCCCCTCAAGCTTACTCCTTTGCCCTTCTGTCTATCATTTCCTTCGTTTCTACTCGTTCTCAGTGGGAAGACACCTAAATTTATTGCTTCCATCTTTGTCATCTCAGTTGGCTTTTTTGTTCCACTGCCTGGAGCCCATTTGTCCTTTCCTCACAATTTATATAAAAGGGACCTTTGAGGTCTTAATCAGCGCTTGACTGGGAAAAGCAGAGTCACTCCAGAGCAGATCCCCATCACTCATGTAAAAACATACAACAGTCTGACAGCTCTTCAAACTCCACTATATTTGACACTGACTTATGTCCATACCACACACTGCTGCAGACAGATTGTGGGTACGAGATCCTAATGGAAAAGGAGAAAAAAAACAAGACAAAGTTTGGGATAATTTTGACAAAACACCACCAAGCGAACTGTCATTAATAGATAGCCCCATCAGTGACATTAACCCTCTTTAAAGCAATGCAAGGTCCTAGCCTAGAACTAAGCTTAAATATGACTGATGATCAAATTTATTTTTTGCTCTAATTTGCTGTCAGTGGACTGTTCAAAAAAGAGACAAGCCAGAGTTTAATTACACTATACCATTTTAGAAATCATTTTCACCTGTTCACTATTTCGCAAGCAGCCCAGGCATGGTTTCAGTTACTGATTAAGGCATACATGCATGAATATCAATTATATTCAGCTTATACAGTCATGCACAGTTTTTTCACTCTCTACAGTTGGCTACTCTTTCCATGACTGTACAAAAGTACAGTTGTTCAATGCAAACATCTTACTAACCAGGCACATATTGCTTAAACAATGACATATCCAGATAAGCAAAGCAGCCCCCTTTTTAAGTTGTTGAGTCTGCATTTAAATATAAATCTAAGAGTCTCTGAGCGATGGCTTTATTGCACAGCTTTAGTTCAATACCACACTGGAGCTCCAGTCATGTCTGCTCACTCTTGGTTTAACAGAAATAGTTAACAGTGACCCCAGCCCCACCCTCTCTCTGTTCTCCTACTCAGTATTCCCTGGCTAAAAAGAGCCTCAGTGTGGGAGCGCACCAAACTGAGGCCCCACAGAAAACCACATAATTATAAATCACAATAAAGCCCTCAGTGCTGTGTCCCCGCCAGAGGCTCAGCTGCACCCTGCTCTGCTCCAACTTCAGGCTTTCGCTTACAGCTACATGGCCCCCCTTTCTTCACCACTTTCTTTCAGTCTGCTAACCAATGCCCTCCTTCCCTCCCTCACTCATCTTTCTCTCCGTCCTGCTGTAAATCCGTCCCCCATCCTCTTTCCCCATCTCTTTTTGTTCAAGTTAGCCACAACTCACCTTAGACGATCTACAGCACATCTATGGTGTTCATAAGCCTCCTGCCTCATCCTCCTAAAATGGCATCCAATGCTTTCAAAGCACATTTTTCAAGCTCTTACAAAAAGTACCAAGTAAATTAGCTATGGCATCAATGTACAGTGCCAGCAACACAAACAGGACACAAGATTACTTTTTTTGTAAGCACTGAACAAATACAAAGAAATATGCTTATTATTAGCCAAGGATTTGTGGCAGAGCAATAAAAAGCTAATACACTCTAATACAGCTAAAGCTCCAGCCTGAGCAAATAAAACTAAGCAAATTATTAAGCAGTATTCAACTGGATGAGGCAAATCTCTCCAGTGAGTTAAAGGTAATTATAGTTCCATTATTCCTGCAGGACATCAGTGGAAGTCTGACATTATGGTCACTTAAAAAGAAAGCAGCTTGCTCAAAATTTCTAGCTGTTACTGTGAGACAAATGCAAGAGCAGCATGGTCATTGCTCCAAATAGTAAAGTGTAACTGACTTTAACTTGTGGATCTGACTTACATAAACAACAATAAGAGAAGCTGAAATGGCACAAACAGGAACAACATATCTAAATAAAAGCATGCAAAAATGCACTGTTAGCTAATACAGTGTTAAGTTTGTTTCTGGAAGTAGTGTATGCGTTTGGTTTCTGACAACTGAATGTGTTAGTGTCTAATTTTGCCCCCAGTTTTAGAGTTTCCAGAGCTGCAGTGAGGAAAAAAAAAACTAACAAACTCTGTAACTTTGACAAAATATACTTGCAAGTCATATTTTAAAGACATAAAAGTTAAGTTTCTCTCCTGACACAAATTTATGTAAATATACATACTTAAAAATAATGCAAAAAATATACACTATATAATATACACTAATTACTTTTTAAATAGTTTTAACCTTTGCAAAGTGTTGTCTTTTAACAAGCTAATTATATATTTCCACATTCCGAGTATTTCCTTTAGATATAGAATGGGAGGAAAGGCAAAGTGCTATTAATACAAAATTGTTTTATTTACATTACTTGAGTGACTTCTAATTTCCACCTTTTGCAGTGTGAGAGGATCTAAAACCCAGAAACTTAAGTGTCTATTTTAGTAAAATATTTCTTCTTTGTATCTCTACTGTGTCATGCAACTGTCTAAATTTATTTAGCCATTCTGTAACTACCGTCGCTACAGGCTCCAGGTCTTTCCCAAAAGGTTCAAAGGTACAAACTGGAAATTAAGGGTCATAAAAGAGGAAAGGTGAGTTGTATGCTAGCGTGACTTTTATGAACATGTGCCTAAGGCTGTACCTGACTTACTTTAAATATTCCTGATTAGTCAGCCATTATGATGGTTTATGTTTGCAGTTAAGAGAAGTAGGTTACTAGTGGAAGAGTGGCTTCATCAAATACTTTCTATTGCTTGTTTTCTCTCTCTTTCCCTTTATAAGGCTGTAACCAAATGGTGGGCACACTGAGCTGTTCTTATTTTACTTTTGTCAGAGGGTAATTACTGTGATTACACAGACATAAGCAACGCTTGAACCACAACGAACTCCCCTGTTTGCAGGAAGGAGTTCTTAATAATGTGGATGAGCCCATCATATGCTCTACTTATTAGTTTTCCTAACCTCCGGCTCACTAACATTCAACTGTGCTAGAAATGGAGGGCACACATCTCCTCCAGCAATTGGAACAGTTGTTGAAATTTGAGTTATTTAAGTGGAAAGCGCTAAACTAGTATGATATTCAGAGTTGGCACCGAAATGGAATTTAAAAGGAATGATGAAAAATGAGGACTGGGGTACAGTTTGTCATTTTTAAAGGGATTTGCGGCTGAAACCACATAATCTAATTTTGATATTCAAATTCTTAAGCCCCTATGAAAAAAGTCCAAGTGACTTGCTGCATGCTGTTATATCAGCACATGAGAGGTGAAAATCTTGTTTCAGTTGGCATGTTAACAGAGTTTAACAGTATCTGTGAAATCATTTCATGGAAAGTAACCCTGTTTGAAAGGAACTGATAAACAAATTCCCCCTGGGAATTTCCCACAGTATTGAGCTCTTCACCTCAGAGTCATTGCTAATGTTAGAACACTAGTTGTATTAACTTGAACAGAACAAACAAACAAAACACACCACATTAAGAGGGTACTTCACTTTAAGTATATGGCTATTTTTTGCTATAAGAAGAATAAGGTGATTTCCCTTCCCTTATAAGCACATACAGAATATGTATACATAATAGACCTGTTTAAACACTTCTGTGGACATAAGAAAGCTGTAAAATGCGCTCTGACCTTATAAGACTCATTCCATACATGCACATGCACACACACACACACACAACAGCAGCAGCAGCAAAGTGAAAGCAGCTCCCAGGTCTGATTAAAGCCTTCCTGGAGGACTGATCCCTGTCAATGAGTGAGCCACTGAAAGGTAAGTGCTGTGTCAGCTTTTCCTCATCACTCCCTTTAAACTAGAAAAACTCAGGTGATAAAAGCTATGTGAATTTCTTCCTAAAGTCTCTCCAAATTTAACCCACTTTCACTGAAATACAGCCAGGTGTTGCATGTGTGTGTGAATGTTAGTTTGGTTTGCAGTGGATAGTAATGTTGTTTAATATATTTCTGTAACACCGAATATTAAACAAGATTTCACATGAAACTCATATTGAGCCAATGGAACAGTTTGTCATAAGGTCACTGTACTGCCATAAGCAACAATACATAGAGTAACACTACTGCCTGTTAAGCATGACTGTTGATCTTGGCTATCACTTCAAAGATCGGTTTACAAGAATTTTTGCAAGTGTGTGTTATCTTTTATATTATTATCATACTACACAGCCCAACAGAGCATCATCCCTGGCTCATTTTACTTTGGGCTTCTTACAGAGTTTTGAAGATAACAATTTAGCCTCCTGCTTTTAATGGACACAATAGCAACTGTTGTTCAATTTGTATATTGTCTCCACATGCAAAGTCTTGGTGGGGAGGAGATGAAGCAGCAGGCTTTGACACGCAAAACTAATAAATCACCTTTTCATTACAGAGACAGACAACGCGTGAAAGCTATGGAGAAAATAATTTAAGGCTATGCTATTCAGCAGTAAATTAATCCATTATTGTTGACTTACAGTGTCTTTGTATTTTAACGTGTGCTTTTATTTTAAACTCAGATAACTAATCACATTTCCCTCCTGGGAATCTTTTTTTTTAAAGATGAATTGAAGTTGAACACCAGCGCGCTTCGTGTTAAAGGGAATGTCAGCATACCTCCCACATGCAAATTATACACTACGTGAAAGCCCTCCATGACACATACACATACACACACGCTCACAAACACACACAAATTACAAGTGGCAAAGCCGGGCCTGTGTTGCCAAGCTAGAGGTCTTGGTATGGGGTCTCACACACATTTCTCCATAGTTTCCTGCTGCTTTAAGAGTTGTTTTTTATTAGGTGGAAAACAAAACAACACCCGAAAGTACAAACATATTTTATGGTTCTGCCACATTCTTTCCAGAAATCTCTCTCCCCCTCGCCTGATGGGTGTGTTCAGACAAATAATAATGGTGACTGCTGAGTATTATGTGCAAAAGATGAATTATAACAGTCTTGAAGTATCATAGCTAACACTTTTTTAAACTCCAGGCACTGTAGGCAGGCACACAAGCTATGAGTCAATTAAGGAGCTTGTAAGGCATGTGATTTTTTCAAACTCTTCTCCTTACTGTGAAGTCTGCCACTTGCAATGTGAAATTAACACACTTACGCATAAGCATTATTAAAACTGCTGTCAGTTTCAGAAAAAAAAACTGTGGGGAAAAAAAGAAAGAGGGTGAGTGTTTTCCTGTTTTATAAGTGCAGTGTTATGCAAAAAAAAAAAGAAGAAAAAGAAAAAAGCTTTAAATCAGGCTTGTTTGAAGGCTTCATTGTTGTGTGTTAAGAGACTCTGGCAGACAGTGGTGCCTACAGTTTGAGGATCAAAACCAGACAACTGACACAGGATGGGTGTGCTGGTTTCCTCAACCAGTTGAACAAAAGACTCGCATCTACTTCTCTTTTAGACACAGCCAGCTGAAAAAGGAAGTGGCAGAACAGGGGGGGTGTTACAGGCTAAAACAGGAAATGACATCAATCCCATCTGCAACTCAGTTAACAACCATGATCAAAAATGGTAAAAAGAGAGGCTGCAAAAGAGGCCTCGGCATCCTAGCAAAAAAGAAAAAAGGCAGTTTTTGAGAGATATCCAAAGCTTTTCTGCTTAATACAGAATATAATCACTAATTTTAGTGTGTGTGAAGTATAACAAACCTTATTAACAGATCTTTACTTAAGAATCTTTAGTTATATGAGGAAATCTAATGATAAAAATAAGCTAAAAGACATGGTTATGATCTCAATTTCTTCGTGTGTGTGTGGGGTTTTTTTTCCGATAACTGAAATCGTTTTTAACTACTGAAGATAATAATTTGGCAAACAGAAGGAAACTGTGATTGGTTTTGGAATTGTGAACACAGTGGGCTTTTTTGTACTTAACAATATGTCAAGAAGAAATACAACATTTCATTGAAAACCCAAGAGTAATTTCTTGGCAAAAATCGATTTTACAGTACCATCGTGAGTCTTATAGAGACATTAATATTGCTAAAGCTATTCAGCTGTAAATGTAACTGGAGCAATAAGAAAAATACTTTCATAGAGCACACCAGGCCGTAGCACTAACAACTTCCTGTTCAGGTGGTCTGAAAAGAGCATGAATGTGATACAAATTACCGCTGCTTGTGCGGGTGTAACAGTACACTGCTTCTGACCAATACATTTTGTAGAAAAGGCTGTAATGTGGCTTCAATAATCTAGTAAATATTTTAATAATGTTGTGAAGATGACACATTAAAAGAATAAGCTTTTAGCGCCTTTTCACACACCCTGACCACAGTTGCGTAACAACAGTAAGGTTTTAACTCAGTGACCTAATGTATGTCTGCTGACTAGTTTGTGTTCACTGAGTATGATAGGAGTTATATAAATCTACTGAATGTTTGTTTTTGCAAGATTATGTCTGAACTAGGCTTCAAGTTTGGTTACAGTTTTGATGGAGACAAAACAACAGAGGAAGAAACATCAAAGCAGAGAGTTGTTTTAAAAAGAAGCAGTGACCAGACACAACTATGAAGTTTATGGCTTACATTTGTCCAGTTGTCAGATGGTGGAGGGCTGACGACAGGCAATACTATTGCAGCAAATTGACCTTTAAATTAGAGTCTTGACAGTGCAGCTGTCACAACATTATCACCCTAAGCCCTCCCGCGGAAAAAACATACCCTCGGCCAGTGTGACATCTAAACTATTCCCACCATCCATCACCTTTACAAGGGCCCCTGCTGCTCACGTTATTTTAGGCACCCCACTTTCTCCACAGCTCACAACTCAGAAAAACAATCAATCGGAGGCAGAAGAGGCAGCTGAGAGCCTGAAAGTAATGTGATGAGGAGATCGATTGATAGTAAATTTTTAATAGCTGATATAATAATGATAGCTTGGAGCAGGAAAAAAGCAATAGCTGATGAAACACCTTTCATCACCCCTAACTATCTCAGGTTCACAATGACATTACCTTACGGTGATGCTTGATTTTCAGAGACTGCGCAGCCATCGGCCACTATCTAAGCCCAGTCCTGCTGGTATGAGAGTTTATAAGATGGTATACTGGAGCTTACTAATCAGCCAACCTATGATAAACTAAATCTAAAAGTGAATTCAGATGTGAATGAGAGCAAACTTAGAAAAGTGATAACAAGTAGTTTCACCTTATACCTCTGGGAGAGTGACACGCCTCTTTCAACTGCCATCTGTTTTCTGACAGCCCCACTGCATCACTGTTTCACATCTCAGCAGCACACTGTCGCTCAGTACAAAACACTGACACAAAAACACCACCTGTTGACATTTTTTCAAGATTAAATCTCTGATGGCACTCGTCTTTTCATCAGCCAGCAACTGCAAGCCTCCTTTCTCTACAACCTAAAACTGATCTGAGCAGCAGCAGTACAAAAGCAAAGATGAAGAAACCACGAGGATGAAACTAAGACTGCACTGCAAACATGAGCAGCAAATGATGTCTGTGGTCAAGTGAAGCCACCCTGCTCATCATAGAAATATTCTCAGTGTTCTACTTGGTTAAATACAAACCATGGCTCGCCTTCAACTTCAATCCTTAGCCCCTCATGAGTTTTTCTGCAAACTAAATTCTCTCTTTCTTCCCATTTATTTCCCAGTGCTTCCCTCTTCTCCTCCATCATTTGCAAGGGTCACACCCTCGATTGAAAATTGTAGCTACTTTGTTTCTATGCTCAACATTTTGATATATGGCTGTTTAAGTGTACGTAAGCTAGTTTCAATATATATTTGGAGATGAAGCTGACAGCGCATGCTTGCCCCCCTGGGGAAGTCCCCCCAGGAGTGCCAGACCTTCCAGTGCAGAAAAATGACAGGATAACCCGATCAGGATGGAAGGGAAGTGGAGTGAGCTCATTTCCTATAATGACAAGAAGAAGGAAATGGATTCTGGGAGGGAAGAGAACGGATAATGGCTTTCTGTATGTGTGTTTAATGACATTGTTAGACAAAGAAAACCCCCACCCCAGTCCCCACTCCCTAAAGACACTTGAAAATGTAAGCAACATAAATAGGAGAACTCTAACATTTCTGCTGGGGGGGGGGGGGTCATGAACTTGGGTATGAATTGTTTTTCTAGAACTCTGGCAAAATAAGCAGCATTACAGAGGACACTGTGTGGACCTTACAGAGTTATTCCAGTCAAGTTTGGGCTGAAACTGGAAAGGTTTTCTGGCCCTGGGGAAAAATATGAACAGCGCAGTAAAATACTGATTGATGTTCATGGGCAGGTCTAGCATAAATAGCTTCTATTGAAGCCAGTTGTACCAATTGTCCAAAACAACAAGACATACATTAATTCCGGTATAAAAAGACTATTTTTTTTAGTACTTTGAGCACCACTAAGAAAATGCAATTTGCCTTCATTACAATATGCTGGCACTACAAGGTTCAGTTAAAAACTAGACAAAAATTGTACATCCTTTATCTTAGCTTATGCCCTTCTGTTTCTCACAGAGGCAGCTTTGCATTTTGCAACAGTTCCTGTGTCTGTGCAGGGCTGTCTGCAGGCCTGCATGCAGCAGTAGCTACTTCCCCCTCCTACACACACTACTGAAGGTAAAGGGCGCGCACAAAAAAATTTGACTTCTGATCAAGTCCGGTGTCAAACATCTTCACAGACTGTGGTGATCTGACACAGAGTACATTTTTAGGGCTATGTTAAAAACACTACTCACTACTGCTGCACACACAGAAAAGGCTGCAAACTGCCTCCCCTCACTGAAACATTCAACTCCATGCAACTGCTTTGCTCTAAATGAAACAACAGGAATGAAGCAAGTATAAAAAAAGGTATGAGCTGTGTGTAGAGGCAGGGACTGAAGCAGTGGTGGATGATTTTCTAAGCTATCACTATTTCTAGAGCAGAGAGGATAGTGCAGCCTCGTCCCTGTGGACTCGCACTGAGACACACAGTCTGCAGGAGCAGGCTTTATCTTCGGAGCGCTCCCTGTAATTGCAGGATATTCATCCCCTTCACATACACACTCGCAGATCTGCTATCCAGTGCGTCATACGGCTAATTGGGCAGCACTGTGGTGCAGACTGTTGAGTAAACACACAGTCAAGTCACCCTAAAACATGGGGCAGCAGCTCATTTGATAAAACTCATAGTATCGGCACATTCTTGGTGAATAGTGCTTGTTGTAAATATCAGCTACAATGCAGCTGCTGAGTTGATGATGCTCAGATGACATTTCTTGGGCAGCTGTGAAAGTGTCCTCTGATGCCAGAGCAGACACTGCAGATCTGTTTATACTCGAGGACAGCGGGTCAGTCTGACTTTCGCCAGAGAAACCCAGGTCTCTATAATCAGCCAACTGTAATTACACCTGACAACCACTAAAACCCAGACACTGACTTTAATAAGCGGGAGGAACTGTGTCTATGCAGCACTGACCACATGGGATGACCAGCATCAGAACACGTCACCGTGTGTTGTCATCAACCACGACCATTTACAGTAAATTAGTGAACATACTGGAGACTAAAGTTTTATGCTACCATGTTGTTAAATCTTCAGTGTCATTTAATGTGAGTTAGATCCACGCAAAATGATATATGTCTTCTTTTAAGGAATGTAATCCCTCAGTGTTTTGGACAAATACTGCAATCTCATTTAAGAATGTTAAACTCTTGCCATATTCA
>JAPZDY010000012.1:14750902-14763798 GCA_029783645.1 Ctenochaetus hawaiiensis | reverse complement strand
AACTACACTAAAAGTAAAATATCGGTATTTACTGGTTTACATAATGTGAAATGCTGTCTAATCACTTGAAATATAGGTAAAAAATTAATTTGTAATACACAACTAACTAATAAAAGTATCAAAAATCTGATGCCCTTTCAGTGCAGTAGATTAAATTGACAATACAAACCATCTAAAATATGACCACTAGAGGGAGCAGATGCACTATGATGCTTTTCAGTGTACTGGTTTACTGTTTTGCTGTGACGTTTGATTCAGAATAAAATATGCGCTTGAGTGAGAACAAGTAGGTGACTTTGTTACAATAACCTATTTATAAGCATGACAAAGAAATAAAAAAGCAAAAATCAGGCAGTGCAGCAGAAAAAGGTAGGTTGGTAGATAGATAGGTAGGTGGATAGATAGATAGAAAGAGAGATAGGTAGATGAAGCAAGAGACAATATTCTGCAATGGGAGGAGGACCAGGCCTCACCATAGAAAGTTAGGTATCCAAAAAGGGCAGCCAGGAAGTACATGATGTACATGACTGCAATGGAGATGTTGGCCACATGCTGCATCTTTTTCTTGGTGGGACTGAAATCAGAAGATATTGCCATGTGATGTCACACACACACACAAACATCAATACACAAACACGTAACATCTGGGCAGCCACTGTCAAATTATCATTTATGTCTGTACAGAAAAGCATGTAGCCCAGTTACTATAATAAACCATCTCTCTGTTGTTATTGCAGAATTATGCCTCAAAGATTCAATACCTCGTCACAGATAATCTTAGGAAAACAAGCAACAGTGGTTCAAAGCAGGATGGTAAATTTAAACTAACATGCTACATTGTACATGCAGTGCCAATGCATTTCAAAATAAAGTAAATATAAAGCAGTGCATGTGACTAGGTTTTGATCAGCCAAGCACAAATCAGACATAGTAGCTTTCCTCTTTGTATTGCAACTGATTTCTTGTCCAAAAAGTTAGCAGGAGTCTTCTGCCATGAGAACATACTTGCGCAGCTCTGTGTAGATGGGCAGGACCTCAGGGTGGCACACAAAGGCGAACGCCAGGATGGGGATGGTGTAGGCCGTCTGAAAATGAACCCCAACAGGTCACCATAGATACAGCAGCGCCATCCAAGACGTCTTACCACCAACCTCGCGCTTTACTGCCCATTACTCCCTCAGACACATCACAGAAGGCTAATTGTTTGCCTGTGATTAACTTGGGCCTGGCCGCAGACCAGCTTAAGCCTGTTTAAGAATGCCTTACTCAGAAGCTGCTAAGCAGCAGATATTGGTCTTACTAGCCTGGGTGGAAAAGACTCATATATCTTAAAGGGATGCTAATAAAGACTTGATAGGATTTCATAAAACCAGGAGCCACTCATCAGTATTTGCTAATGCTGTGGAAAGTCTAACTGCTTCAATAAAATGAAGTAATATAAAGTTACAATCAAACCAAATAAAGCACCTAGCTGTGATTAAGAGTCTTTCAGGAACCCTCTCCTGGAGTGAAGGTATGTACTGTGTGTACTAAGAGAAATGTAGTTCATATTCAGCTTAGTTCATTCTCATTTCACTCTCTTTCGCTCTTAACAGTATCTGTTTGACCTGCAAAGGGTAAACCTTATGATTTCACTGCAACAGAACGCCAAAGCAATGCCTTATCATCTGCTGGCAGGATATGAGAGCTCAGGGGTCACTGTCCACCGATGAGCCTTGCATTTATTGTAGACTATTGTCTATAATTAACATCCTGATAAAAGCCCTGATCTCCTCTTGAGAGCGATTGAGTGCTTCAAACCAGGTGTGTTTTCCATGCTTTGATTGGACACTGTCACTGGCAACATGCTGAAGATGACTATGACATAAGTAGGTGTCTGTCAGTGGCCAAGGCAGTGGAGGTGCATTTGCAGTTTAAGATTGAGTGGCATGCGTAAACCTACTTGTGAGTTGAGGTTGGCAACTTTGGGAATACAGGCAGGATCATCCTCCCCACCCGGATCTGTGGTGCTGACGTTCAGCACACTAGAAGTGCTGTTAAACGCAAAGTCCACAAAAGGACAAGGGATATTGAACTTCTTGTAGATGACCTGTACAGTGCAGAGGAGAGGCCATGAGCAGAAACAAAGGCAATGGCTGTGGGACACAGTTAGCATACAGACAGGCGGAAAATATGGCACTGAGAGAGAAAGGGAGAAAGGGAGAGAGGGAGAGAGAGACAGAGAGAGAGAGAGAGAAAGCAATGCGTGGATTACAGCTCACACAGCCAAAACTAGGTCAGAGAAAGACAGAGAACCAACACAGCCTGGAACCGCAGCGTGCAAACATTAGTCCATGGCAATGAGTAGAGAGAGGAGAGAATACTAAAGAGGTGGTGGGAAGGTGGGGGAAAAAAAAAAAACAGACTGATCCCAGAGCATCAGAATATGTTGTCTTGATGTTTCTGCCAACAGAAAAGAAACAAGAAGCAAGACAACAACTAATTTATGTAAAACCAAGAGTCAGAAAACATACCGCAATGAGGAAGAAAACCATGCAGGTCAGGGAGAAACCGCTGGTGTATCCCAGGTATCCTATAGGACAAACACTTCATTAGCATTTCTCTTATCTGGGATTACATGGTCACACTTAATCTGAAATATATTTTTAAATGCTAACATAAACTGTGTATAATACCCCCTTCTCTGCTTAACTGTAATAACTAATCACTACTGAGCTAAAGCAGCATTTTCCTTTTAAAATACATTTTCTGCTGTATGTTGTTTAAATATTGTGGTGGGCTTGGCTGAATTCATGTGGTGGGAGTCAGAGCTCATCGCTCGACTGCACCAACTGGCCCCGCTGTCCTTTATATCTCGGCAGGAGACAGATTTCTTTTAAGAGGTCAGGCAATACACCCCCTTTCTAACTTACAAACAGGCTTCCCCTGATTGCTTTTTCTTCCTGCCACCTGTTTTGTTTTATGCTCCTTTGCATCTGTGATATCGGCAGACTTCAGGACACTCGACCAACAATGTGAAACGCATCAGTTTTTTGTGTCAAAAGAGAAGAAAAGACTCATTTAAAAGCAGGTGACTTGGTCCGTGTAGCAGTATGTGGACAGCTAGCAAACACAGCTACACATTCTGTAAGTAAATGTCTTTTGGGCCGCATTAAAGGACGGTCCAACACTCGTTCTCTCTGTAAGTGGGTTTCTAATGAAACCTGCTGTCTGATTTCTATCTAGTAGTTGAAAATTAAGTTACATTTTTCTTTCTGTAATCAGCATGTCTATATGTCCCAGTGTGTTAACTACTACTGTAAGTCCACCTTTTAAAACAGTACAGATTTGGTCTCTGCAAACAAAGAGATGAATGTGTGTATTATAAAAATTGGGGACGTGAGATCTAATCCCAAGTGCTCATTCAAGTTGCATGTGGAAACACATCGTAATCTCAGGTTTGAACTGACTGGATCACCCAGGACGCATGTTAATGCCAGATACAGTAAACAAGGTATGGGAGGTCTCCAAGATTTGAAGGACAAATCAAGGAATTGTTATTCAAGCACAAAGAACAAGGTTAAAGTTCTGATGGTGACACCCATCCCTGAGGACAAAGTTTCTTTAAGGAAGTCTCTACATGTAATCTTGCGAGCTCCACAAGAACAGAATGTTGGGAAAAAACAATCATCATTACACCAGACTTAGAAAAATTATATTCAGAGATGAATTCTTAAATTTTTACCCAAGAGGATTTTTCATAAATCCTAAAGTGTTTTTATTCTACTGTATTAATAATATGGTTTTGTTAACCTTGCAAAACCTTTCACTAAAGTCAATGTGTGTTTTCTAGAGCTAAAACAACACACTTCCACTTGAAAATGAAAAGGTTTAATTCACAAGCAATGAAACAAACCCTACTTCATTTACTACATGCAGGGTTTTTGCCGCTGCAGTCTTACTTGGTCTGGTATGATCAGCAGCTTTTGGTGGCTAATGTCAGCTACAGAATTACATAACTTACCATATTACTCCTCTTCAATCATGCTGCTCTTACAATAGCTTAGCATTTTAGTTAAATGCTAAACCAGTTCAGTGTTTAACTTTAGCCTACATTTTGCAGCCACAGTAACAGCTACGTTTAATCATGCAAAATGTGATGCAATGCAGACCTTAGAGGTTAGCTTACACAAATGAGATGAATATGTCACTGCTGAAAGAACGGGATATGACACACTCACCTAGCTGTTTCATGAGAGCCAGGGGTAATATTACTGCAACAGATATAATGATCACAAGGTAGTTTCCATTCAGGTACCATTCACTGCAGAGAGGCAGAAAGGCAGACAATTAAAAGTATTGATCTGGACTTAGATCAAAAGCAATTCTGTTAAGTGTTTGTACGGTGTCAGATATTGATTGATGGACACAGGAGAAAGGCTAGAACATCCAGTACAGGTGCAAAGCTGTTTTATTTACAGCTGAACAGAAACAGTCACAAACGAAAGCACAACTGGTTACCCTCAAATCAAATATGGAGAGTGGAAAAAATAAGCCACTTTGCTCCCTGTGCCACCAGACACAAAGAGCTGATCGAATTTGATCGAACATAATCATTACAACTAAATTGTTACAAAAATCTGCAAGAATATGACTGCCGCCAAATTGTACTTTCATACATAAATTAAGGTCACTATCATTAAAGCATGGTAACCTATATCATATTTTGTTATGTAGTACATTTAAATGCTAATCAGACAAGACTGCCTGACAGAATCATTCATCCTTTAGCTACACCTGCTCATCTTTGAGGGTCTTCAGCCTTGCTGACATGGTGGGAAGAGAGATACAGCCTGAACAGGTCACCAGCCAACCACAAAGGCACACTCACATTCACACATATAGGAGCAATGAATCTAACCTGTGAGTCTGTGAGAGAAAACTGAAACACCTGGAGGACACCCAGACAGGCAGAGGGAAACCATGCAAACCACACACTGTGTAAAGGCAGTGAAATTACATTCAACTGCAAAACTAAATAAAGAAAACACCATTTTGACATAATCAAGGACACAAATATGAGTCGTTTGCCGAAACATATGACAGATGCACTTCACTGACACAATCTTCCACATGTGACTGTCTCATGCACAGCTACGTCTGGGAAACAAACAACTATGAGCTATTTTTAGATTGTCACAGTTGGGGTGAATAATGTCTTGTCTTCTATCACGGAGGACACACTGCAGAGATGCAACATCTGTTGGCTACATGCACACAAATCAAAACACACACACACCTCAAATAAAAAGAGGCTCATCTATAATGTGCTCATCCCCTGACCATCTGGACCTAGCACACAATATCAAACCAACACTGACACACAAATACACAAAACATACAGTGTTTTACGAACACATAAATGCACAGTCACCAATGATCAACACTGACAGAAACTTGATGGACAAACCTACATACAGCAGTGCTCACACACTGAAACATCAGAGGCTGTCTGATAAGCTGACTGTTCGAACAAACACACAGAAAGCCTCAGGTGTTCATTGATTGTGCATCTGAGCTGAGCAGAGATGGCTTTGTTTAAAAAACCATACACACATGCATGGTGCACACAAGTAGAAGGTGGACAAGACAGCAGGAGCTCGATATATGAAATACTTGAAACAACCATGCATCAAACACTTTCTTTGAGAGAGGTAGTTTCAGTTTTGCATGAAACAGTGTCCGTGTGCTGATAAAAAAAAAACATAAGCAGCAGATACAGAATGAACTAAGACCTGTAACACTGTTAAAGATATTCTTTTCAGTTTTTACTCATTTTTAAAGACAAACTTTACATTTTTTTAGAGATGCAGCTAAGTTTCAATGGACGTGAGTCTTCAAATGGATATGGATGCCCTTATGTAAACAATCTTGTGTGTCTTGCTGAGAGAAAACACTGCACATAGAAGCTTTCTTTAGAATCTGAATGTGAAGAACAAATAGGAAAAAAGTGCAAATCATATTCTGATTATGCAGCACCACTGCCCCTTAAAATACTAAAGTAAACAGCAATAGTGATTGCTGTATGAATGTTATTTATATAATTTGATTTTCAACTGGCTTTGCTTTTTCAAATTAAAACAACCTCAAAAAAATCCTTGGAATTTTAAAAAATACTGAAAAAACCAAATCAACACATACAAATTCATGTAGATTAATGTATAAAATTATATAAATCATAGTAATAAAACAAATGAAAAAATATAGTAACTAAAAACTTGAATCCTGTATGCTGTAATTAATGTAATGTAGTTATAAGCACTATCTTTATGGTATGCTTATATATCAATAATCTGTTTTATCATAGAGCATCTAATGTTGCATAGTATTTCAATGTGTAGGATTGTGAGGTATTGCAGTTATTTTGTCCACCCCTGTACAGTTTAGTAATATATCACACAATCAACTGGTGTTCCCATTGTCATTTTAGCAGAACGAATTCTAAATGACCAATGGGAATTTTATAAAAGGAATTGTAGTGGCCAATCATTTTAGAAAAACAAATTCTGATTGGCCAATGGGAATTGTGTAAAACAAATTCTGATTGGCAGATGGCGTTTTAGCAAAATGAATTCTGATTGGCTGATGGAATTTTGGAAAACAAATTCTGATTAGACAATGGAAATTTTGTAAAAATTAATTCTGATTGGCCGATGGAATTTTTTTAAAACGAATTCTGATTTTCCGATGTGAATTTTGCAAAAGGAGTTCTGATTGGAAGCTGGCATTTTAACAAAAGGAATTCTGATTGGCTGATGGAAATTTTGGAAAACAAATTCTGATTAGCCGATGGGAATTTTGTAAAACGAATTCTGATTGGCCGATGGCATTTTAGCAAAACAAATTCTGAATGGCTGATGGAAATTTTGGAAAACAAATTCTGATTGGCTGATGGGAATTTTAGAAAACAAATTCTGAATGGCTGATTGGAAATTTGCAAAATGAATGCTGATTTGCACAATAAAATGCAACAGGAACAATCTAGTCCATCGTGTCAAATAAACAGTGATTGTTGATCGCCGCCAACAGCACCAAGTGCTGCCACACAGAGAAAACCAAGCAGATGACTGTGGACATGTTGTCACTCTGCATCGCTTCTATAGTGTCTGTGTATGTATATACCATCTATATATAGTAGGAGAAACAAATCTATATTCTAGAGCAAATATGAAAGCAGATGTCCTTATTATTCCTGCTAATAGCTTTATGTACTATAAATATAGTATACTAGTATACTATACTATTGTAGTATGTTATTGTAGTGGGTTAGATGCACATGTTTGTAATATTTGTGTGAAGCAGCAAAATTTCATTTTAATACGAGAGGACAAACCTACTGAGGTGGCATGTTTCACCAACCAGTTTTCCACTGGGTTGTGTAACTCCCATTTCTCCTCCTCACCCACGTCAATCAAACCCAAAAAGTAGGTGAGGGAAGTTTCTAAGTGGTGTAAGGGGAAGGGGGTAACATCACACACACACAAAATCCCACCCAACAAAGTGAGTGCTGTTTGTCTCTCAGGCCACCTGCACCAGTGAGTGATATCCCATGGTTTACGTTTTCAGCAGTGGAGTCTAGCTGTGTTTTGATGTGAGTGTTTCTCTGTGGCCATGCTGCTCTCCTCCTCCAGGGTCACTATCACAGCTGTTCTCACGCCAGCTGCTCGGCACATCCAGAGGAGCACCAGAGCCGCCAACTGGCACAGCCTGACAGAACTTGTCTACGTTTCAAACCTTTATGCATGCAGGACGGCTACAGGATCCATTTATCACAATGCTTTTTTTTTCCACATGATAAGGAAATAATAAAGATTCAAGTGTGTGGATCTGCTTTAAATTAAAAATGTTATATTTTTAATTTAAGAAAAAAATATTTAAATTCTGCATCATTTCTGAAAATATGCTTTTAATTGGAAAAACACCAGCTAATTGTGCTTATGTACTTGAAATTGGCCTGACATTTTAAAAACAGACCAGCAGTCATTGCACTCAATTTTATAAAACATTGATCATCATCATGATTTAGAGCTATAAAACTCAAAGTTCTGATTGTTTAGATTTTCTTTCATTAAACCAAGCAACCCTTGCCTTTCAAGGTGTTTACATTTGTTTATTACTTCTCTATGAAAATATTTAAGTCGTTAAACATGTTTTTTGAAATAAAGTGATGAGAAAGAAATAAGTGTTTACCAGTTATTTTCTCACAAGAAAGGAAATATATGGAGACCTAAATTAAACTAAATTACAAAAATGACATGTACATTTTTACCCAGTGACATGCTAATATGTGTGTCCTGAATTGCTGCATATTATGAATTTAAACTTTTTTGCATTGAGCACTCACCCTGCAGGCTTATCCACCTTCAGAAAGGCCTGGATGACCAGAGGAAACTCATACTTTACAATGTACAGATAACTGGACATGGCTGTGGAGAGAAGATACAGACACAGTTATATGTTAGGACTGAACCACACAGAGGCTTTTGTATAGTAGGATGAGAAAAACAGGCACATAATAATATAAAGCAACAGAATACTATGGTCACTTTACCAGAAATTTGTGTGAAAGTATAAATGTGAGAACAGATGTTCACCTCCAATGTTCTGCAGCGTGATGGCAATACCCGCTGCCATCTTCCCCGGGGTCCCAAAGGCTCTGTAGCCGAGCTGCTCATATGCACGAATACCTGAACCACAAATACCAGACAAAAGCCTTTTATCGGTGCGTTAAGTCCATGCTAAGAAGGCCAAGAACTTAAAAGAAACTGTAAATGTAATGAATTACTTGTTGTCTAGATGTCGCAATGTTTTAATCCGAGGTTTTGTTAATTTGCAGATGACACCACCATGGCTTCTTATTGATATCACAGAATTAGGGCACAAACCAGTCATTTTAAGAACAGCTTTAAGCATGATGCGATATGACTTTTTAACAATCTGCAGGAAACAGTAACACACACTAGTTCATACTGTTGATTATTGAGCTACCAGGAATTTTTTTTCATTGCATGGAAACGTGGTGATGGCACCTTACTGTATAAATGATAGAAAGTTCCTTGAATCATTCAGTCTGAAGAAGCAGACAATCAGGCTACATCCATACCTACAATACCAGATGACTTAAGCAGCAAATGGATGGAATATGATGAGAGGACTGCCACCACTGTCAGAAGTATCCTGAAACAGAGACAAAACAAAAGATTACAGTATTACTGCAACCTTTTTTTAACCAACAAAACACCCTTTTTATCCTTTTTACCAAGTGCTTTCATTTCTGACTGTAAAAAATCTCAGATCAATATGTTACATTCTTACACTTGACATAACCCTGTAGACTGTTTATACAGCTGCAAGCAATAGCAATTATTTTCTAGATGCCAGTAAACAGATTGTGTCGTAAGAGAGAGTCCCTGTGGCTCTTCATTTATCCTAAATGTTCCTCAAGCTCAGCTATGAATCTTCGCTGTTAGACTCTCTGGCCTCTGCCACACTAAGCAATCACACACACACCAGATGGACAGTTTTAAGAAAAACGTTTCCAATACAATGCTGAGATTGACAGAATGAGGAAAATCCTTTGGTAAACATTAATCTTCTCCTCTTTGTTCCTCGGTGGTGGAATAACCTGCTTCAGTCACAACATCAGTCATTCCTTCCATTTACAGATATGGAGACGTCTCCTCCAATAAGGCTTTTCATTATTTTCTCTCCACTGAGTTTTTTACATGATATTTCTCATCATGTACCCTGTTACAGTTATAATCTGGCAAGCTTCTATTTTTCCCGTTTGATCATGTGTCTTTTAGGTATCTGGAATAATTTTAATCTAGCAGAGAAACCTGCTTAGGGCAACTGGTCTTTATATGAGTCAGGCTTTTATAAGAGGCAGGATTTTATTTGACACATTTAGACATATTAAAGTATGAAATCTTCTTGTTTCCTAATCTGGTTCAGCAACAAAGAGCTGCAATCACTTGCCAAGTTAAATAAATGATGTGATGGGAAATGTATATTGTTCTCTCCTGGCATGCACACCATGTAACAAGCAGCAGGAGTTTGTTCATTCTTGAAAGTTTTTTATTGTATGTTATTTATATCTGTGCTCAGGACCCTCCTCAAAGTGAAATGGTGCATTTCATGGAGTTAATCCTTCTCATAATAATTTATCGTTGTTTTTTCCTCTTGGCTTTTATTTTGGAAAAGTTTTTATGTTTGTGTCAACTGCACTGTCCCAATTTAAGGAAATATGATGCATTCATAGAGCTCATAAGTTGGCCTGAAATCTAAAATAGCCTAAAAATGCACATGAATCAAAAAACAAAGCATTATGACACTGATAAATTAGTCTGATTTCTTAATCAGCAAACTGATATTAGTGTGTTTGTTAAACATGAAAACACTAATGATAATGTTAAGATTCCTCATATCAATGATCAAACAAACAAAACTCTAATAAAGCTGCTTTATCTATTAATGGTGTTTTATTGGCTTGCAAGACACACGTTACATCTTTTACATCTTTTACATTGATTTGATGTTTAAAAAACATCACAAAACTCTTGTTAGAAACCTCAGCATGAGGAAGTTTTGTGAATGGGTCCCTGATCCACTGAACCAGTCCACCCAGTTCCAACTATTTTCTATTTTCTTCCTCCTTTGCCGTTAACTGTTGGCGACCTTGATTTTCTGTCCCTCACACACACACACTGTTCCATTTCTCTTTCCTCTTGGAGAAGCCAGACAGCACTCCTTTCATCTCGACTTCAGCTTCTGGCCAATTAACCGTTTTCTTTTTTCTTTTTTTTTTTGGGTGTTTGGCTTTTATTCAGACTGACTGGAAGAATGCTGGGCTGACTTGCGGTGGAGGATTTAGTAAGTCAAGTGGCAGTGGGAGGAAAGATCTGCTGACAGTCAGACAGACTGACACGCTTGGGTCACTGTAGCTCTGTAGCTTTCCACCCCGCTGCATTCCTACACGGGCCAAGGGCTACTGACCTGCCGAAGCCTCCGCATCCTCCACCAAAAATCTGTACAATATCAAACATTGGGCCACAAGGAGAGCAGAAACAAAAGAAATTCCCGAATAAGTTGTATTAGATATAATCATTAAGTGTATAAGCATGTGGCTCTCGCTGAGATGAGAACAATAGCGAGGATTTAGCGGAGAACTGGACAGGGTTCTGAAAATCAAGCAATAGTCCTGCTTTGGAAACAACATAAGTCAACTTTTGAAGAATCGTTTACTTGCCAATCAGCTAATCAGCCTATTAGAACATGTAAAGTCAAACAAACCTGCAGAGGGAATACAAGGATGTTGGATGTTGAACATGTAGATGCAAATTGGTCAAAAAAACCTACATGTCACACAAACCTGCAGTTAACGCTATAACGCCTGATGTGGTCTGAAACTGTTCTTACTTAACCTACAGTATGCCCTAACTCTAGTCTTTAAGTGTTGCAACTTTAAATGTGCTCCGGGACTTACTCAGTGCCATACAGACCATAAGCATGCCTTTTGTTCAGTTCCTCTCTGTTGCAGATATACTCTTTACCATTCTTATAGTTATTCATCAGTTAACTTAAACAATTATGTTCAAATATGTAGAGTGAGCAAATGCAACTTGTCTCAAATCAATATACAGGTTGAAGTGATTAAGAAATAGGCTTCACGCTCCTTAAAAGTCCATTGTACAGAGGATATCTGCAGCAGGCCACCCAGTCAGTGCAGAGAATGAGAACAACCTTTATGGAAAAATACTCAACAGGCCTACTCATATTGGGGGGGGGGAGTGGTGTTATTTAGCCCCTGTTTATTTCCCTGTGGTTCTGTAAAAACATGGTTGTCTTTTTTTAAGGTCTTCTATCCTCTTAAGGAGCAAAACCTAAAGTTCAGGATGTCATAGTACACAAAGAAAGAAAGAAAGATCTGATGTTTTCCGAGGCGATCACCAGGTGTAACACAGACAAAAAGGCACTATTCCTTTTTTACAAACGATGTCACTGACCCTGCCTGTACTTCTTAGGAGCTGCTCTATTGTTTGATAAAAGATCATGCAGATATGCACACAAAGACACAGCCTTTCATCTACAACAGGATGGATACAACCACCCTCTCTGCTGCATTTAGTCACGTACGATTAATCCACACGCTATAACATGTATTCATCAAAGTGAAATGTGGACTAATCAGCCAAAGAACAGCTCCTGTCCAGTCAAGTGTCAAATGTATTGGTGTTTGGTGAGACAGGGTTTAGCCAGTCCAGACAAAAAAAACAGAGTCACACAATTCAGCTCAAAATAAGGAGCTTTCTCTAACACAAGGGGAAATCCTGCGGACATGACTGCTTTGGAAAAGAGCTCAAATAATGTCTTTGAGTAATATTCTAGTGAGGTGGTTTCCATCACATTGATATAAATCTTGAATGCTAACCTGAATATGTTATTAGTTTTCTTTTGGAAAGATTTCTGTTTCTGAACAAACCGCCTCTGTTGGTTTTTTACCAGAAATACAAATCCACAAAAAAACAAGCCAAGAGTTTTTACACGCATCCAAAACATTTCTCTGGAACTCTACACTGTACTTTTATTCAGAGGTGCTTAGTTTAATAAACAACTCTGCATGGAATTTCTAAGAAAAGTAAGACTGGGGGAGCTTACAGCAATGCCCTTTTATGTTTCAGAGAAAAACATTTCGCTAAAGCAGACTTCAGCACCCTCTGACACTGTCACGAAGAGGTGTCAAAACAGCAAAAGCAAGATGAGGAGGTGAAAGTGTCGACGTCGCTGGTGCTATGACGTGAGATCACACTCTGGAAACACCAGCCTGATTATATTTGAGAGACAAGCAACAAAACAGA
>JAPZDY010000012.1:14736818-14749429 GCA_029783645.1 Ctenochaetus hawaiiensis | reverse complement strand
ACATATAGAGCCGGGTAAAAAATTTGCAATTAATCGCGATTAATCGCGCGTTAACTCAGGACAAAATGCGATTAATCACGATTAAAAATTTTAATCGACTGACAGCCCTATATCAAATACATCTGAATAACTTACAAAAACAGGACGACGCCTGTGTTGGCCATGGCATACGCCAGTCCCAGGATTCCACTTCCCATGATCGCATTTCCAAGGTTGAAGACAGACATCCCAAACGAGGTCTTACCCTCAAACTATGGCCGATGCAAGAGACAGGAAGCAAATAAACATGTTATCTAATAGCACCTGCAATATTGCAATGCATGATATCACTGAGAAAAGCTATTTGGCTGTGTTTGAACTTACATCTGTGAAATGTGGGGCGGTCTTGTCATCAATGCCTGATAAGAACTCCTGGCTCTCTGGGAGGTTGGACTCTGTATTTTCAGTCCTATGGGGACAAAATGGAAAGAAACACTGTCAGGGGCCTTGATGTAACACCTCAAAATACAGAAAAACACTCAGTATTCATCACAAACTATTTTATTTACTATGCTTAGAACTGGTTTTAGTTAAGAACTAGCTGTTTTTTGTGAAAGAGTGTATTTAAAACAGTCTGTATTCATTATTATATCATACATACCGAGCACTCTGGGCACTATTTGGTACAGTTTCCCTACAAGCAGTGTAGAGAGAGGCCATCCATCACCCAGCGAGAGCACAAAGTGGAAAAACATCACCCTCAGTCATAACATAATAAGGCAAATAACACAGCGAAGGGGCTGTCTATAAATCATCATCTGTACCCCAGAGAGACATTGTAATTAAACCATGTATTATGTTACAGAGAGTGGAGACAGAAATATTGCCAGACAACCAGCATCATGATAATAAGGCACTTAGTTCACTCCATTATCAGGCACAAGTTGAAGTGCAACGAGTGGTAGGAGGTAAGCATCTTGCTCAAAGGCACAATGACAGGCAGTTAATGGACACATTATTGCGCTTGCAATTAAACAGACACTCTAACAACAAGGCTGAACTGCCACCACAGGCAACAGGGTGACAATATCAGTCTCACCATAACACACAGTCACCTGTCCTTTTTTTATCTGCCCCTGATGTATTATGAACATCAAGGCCTCCCATTCATGTTCCCCCCAAGGCATTGTTTAAACCCCTAAAACTCATCTCTGCTCATCAAAACTACACATTTTAGATTTTTTTTTTCCACAAAAAAATCCCACAATACCTTATACAGGCTTAGATGTACCTCTACACCTTTACTGGCTAAGCGTAGTCATTGCCTCTTCCTCAACCCACCCCTCAGCCACTCGTCTGCAGCTTCAACTGCTCCTCAAACACACACACACACACACACAAACACATCTCATCAGCAGCTTCGCTATCAGTTTTGAATAAAGTTGGCTGTAACTTTCTTTGTAAACACCTCAAAGCAAAACAAGGTTTCTTTTGAGCTTTCAACGGGACATATTATGTAACTTAGCTAACATTATTTACAAAGCTGGAAATTTGTCACAAATATATAAACTTACCAACAGACTAATATATTGGCTCGTACTCACTGTGTCCTCAGGATAAATCTATGGAACAGCCTTGAACGGCTAAAGGCTGTTATTTCTGACTTCATCGCACAAGAGAAATAACAAAAAAGGCTACTCTGTATACAGTTTGACTCTCAGATATTCAGATTCTTAAGTAAGAAACCATTTCTCTTTTACAACTCTGCAGCAGAAAACATCTCTGCAATTGTTGTTAAAACAAAACGTGAAACTCAGCTTGCTTGCATGAGACCATTACGCAATATAGACAAATTAGTGTGGTTAAAAATTAAATTTTTATTGGATGGGGTCTCTAAGATAATATTTAATGATCCCTCTAACTGATGAGTACAGAATTTCAGTCAATATCTTGCCCCTGTAAGTGAGGGTGTGGTTCCTCTCATGCTATGAATGGTAAACAAACAGGCAAAGGTTACACACAACATCTGCTACACGAGATGTTCTTGATATCCAACACACAGTGTATATCGTGATGTGATAAATGACAGAAGACAAGCGTGATCCTCAGTAAGAGGAACATTAGGAAAACAAGTTAAAGCACCCGATGAGTCAAATCACCTCCCTTGAAAAGCAACAAACCTAAAATAGAGGGCAGAATGTTCAAAGAAAGAGATTCTCAAACTGACAGTATTTATTCATGTCTTGTAGGAGTGAAACAGTGGCAACATCTGCGAGCTGTAATGAATGAAAGGGGTTTTTCTGACAGATCAACACTGAGTGTGTTAACTAGGACTATACTTACTTTTCGACATCTCCCGCAGGTGGTGTTTTGACCAGTGCTGCGATCTCCTCCCCGGGCTCGTGGCCTTTCCCATTCGGAATGGCGTTCACCTCAGCAGGGGCAGTTTCCACAGAGTCTGTTGGTTTATCCTCACTCATATCTGCCGTGGTGCTTCGGTGTGTCTGCTGTAATCAGTCTGTAGAGATGTGTAAATGTCTGAGGCTGCTTCAGTGTTTGTTCTGTGCTCTCAGGCTGAACTTTATATTTTCCTCCTGGGATCTGTGGAAATAAAGATATGAACAAATTAGCATTATATTTTGCAATGAAAGTGGCATCTCCTTTGATCATAAAATGACTGGGAAGCCCAGTGTTGTTATTTAATGCTTTTCAGTGCAGGTAAGAGATGGGAATGTTTCAGAACATTCACCCTCTTGTTAACCACTTGGCAATCTCGTACCGTGACTCATGTAATGATGACTGTATTCTGTAAAAACAGAACTATGAAACTCATTAATGGATGCAAATTTTCAGTGATTCACACCATGATTAGTTCACGAAAGGTCCATATTTTGGAGAAACATGGTTAAGAACAAGATCAACTAAACTTAGTTGTAGCAATGATTTTATACCCAACCCAACAACCCCATAAAATAAATGTTGATGTTGTGCATGTCTGCAAACTGTGAATATGTTGAAAACTTCACGCTCCATTTTGCATCTATTTTGATTTTTATGTTGTGACTATGCTGTTGTTAGAACCTGGTTAGGTTAGGCACAAACCTAACCTGTTTAAAATTAGGAAAAGATGATGTTCTGATATTTAAAAGAAAAAACACTGGTTTTGTTGCCACAAACAAGGCTAGAAATGTCCCGATTTCTCTTTTGAAATACTTAGTTTAGTTGAGCAAACGGATCTTAAACAGCAGTCTGCAGTGTGCAGCCTGCGTGTCACACCACCATCATCTCCTTCTGATGTGTAATTTGTTGTATCTGTGGTTTGCAGACATGTACAATGCAAACATTTCTTTCAGGCAACTGGACTGTTTATTCTTAGAATTCAAGTATTAGAGCCACGTGGGCAGAAAAAGAGGCCACCCTGAGGGCATTCAAGTGAGTCTGTATCGTCCATAAGGCCCAGTAGGGACGTGACTGAGCTCCAAGTCACTTCATGAATGCTGACAGAGAGGAAGACGACAGAGATGTCAAGATGAAGCAACAGCACAAAATTCCTTAAAATATTTCAGAAACTTAATTACACAGTTGTGTCTTAAAAAACTACTCAGTGTGTCCGTGACACTTGCAAACATTTTCATTGGTAACTTTGCGAAAAAATAAAGTCCTTTACTGACAATGTTTGTCAAAATGTGAGGACGACAGTTAATAAATGTTTTAGTAATTGACACATCAACCTAGAGGTCTACACTCATTTAAAACAGACTGTGACACACTGGGCTTTGCATCAGGCCTCTATTTCCTGGCTCTCCTGTTGTAGTGTCTCGGCTGACTAGCGTGCTTGTGGGGCCCAGAAAGGCCCCTGTGACACGTATCTCCTGACCAAAGCCCCCTACTCGCCCAGCCTTGAATGATCTCCTTTGCTCTGCTGCATAAACAGCCCTGGAGGCAATAATGGAGAGCTCGTTGGGGGCCACAGAGGAGGAATCACACACACAAACAGCTGAAACCCTCGGCCTTGAGATAAATAGAGAAGAACCAGCTAGGACCAGCTAGGAACCAGTTCTAGCCGTCTTTGTGCCCTCATTTTTCTGCTTGTCACTTTTCTCTTGGTTTCCTCTTTTAGTGTGGAGGGTTCAACATAGCAACAATGCTCAGGGTTTTCTGTACTACCATTCCTGGCAACCACTCAGCTGTCCCTTTCCCTCAGGCTGCTTCCGCTTCACAGCCCGCCCTTTTAAAATGTAGCTTTTTGTAATATTATCGTAACACATTAGAGGCAGTGTGAGGTGAATAAAACCCTGGTCTTCATCTAGCAGTCCTCTGAACCTGTCTTACCAACCACGCTGCTGTGAGCTTCACTGCTCAGCCAGGCCTCTCGGTGTCTCTGGCTTAAGCCAGGCAACGTGGTTGGGCAGCAAAGCACAGCGCACAATGGCACATGTTGTGCGTTTCCTGGGAACGGGTTGGAGAACAGTGGTACTATTGTGCCAGGCATCATTATACTGCCGAGGCCCCCTTGGCTGTAGCTCGCCAGGCCACTCGAGAGGCTGAAAAGGTATTTCAACTGGGCTCTAATTGAAAAGACGCCACCTTGAATTCAGCAAATGCCAGTATCCTGAATTCATGCACAGTTGTAGCAGAGTTGCTGACGGTAGCAATGGCAGAGGCAGGGCCCCTCTCTCAGGACAAATCACTGCACAGAACCACACTGCCACTCAGATAGTCTACAAATCACAAGGAGACTGGGGGGAGCAATTCAAGGACAATACACGATGGTCAGTCTGGCTACGAGGGTGCCTCCTCAAAGGCCTCAAGCAGTGGAGCTTGAAACAGCGGACCTCACTGGACAGAGTTGTGGCTCTTACAATCATTATGTTCAAAAACAACAGCAACACATAACATCCTTGGAATAAGTTGTGTAAAAGCACACTCATTCAGTCAGAGACCCTTATTTTTAGAAAGCCTGTCCCAAAAGTTTGAAGCAAATGAAGGAGAACGGACGAGGCTGAAACACAGTGAGGGAAAAGCTCCTTCAAAAGTAGGACAAGGTTTTGGCAGCAGAAATGCTAATTCTAATATCGGATGTTCTGCTAAACAAAGATATTTGTACTAAAATAATACAGATTCAGTCCAAGATATAATTTCTGCAGACATGTGGGACAGTTCATGTATGACCTACTGGCACTTAGACTTTCACTAAAATGCATGGATTTCTTGCGTAACAGCACTGTATTAATGACTTAACATATTTAATATTATGAAATACATTCACATTTCGGCAATCTATGTGATTGGCAAAAATCTGAATACAACAGCCTGGTGTATTAGTATCAAACTTTGTTTTGTGACAAGCTAATAATTATAACCAAGAAAACAAAAGAAAAAAGAAACCACAACAACAATTGAGTTCAGCTCAGCATGGTGGAGCGCCAGTAACCACAGCACCATTGTGGTATAAAACAGAGGGAGAGTTGTGTGTTTGTGAGGAAATGCTGAGCAAATCTGAAGCTCTCTGTATTCTGCAGACACTATGTCATCCCAAAACACACCACAACTATCTGCATGAGCAATTACAGTTTACCTTGATTTCAAAACAGCCTGAATCCAAAGGAAAAGTGTTTGATATGGGAGCAGATTCTTTTCAAAAGCATGAAGGTGATTTGACCACAAATTTTCAAGATTTCCACATGAATAGCATGTGTTAGTTTGGTGTGTTTATTTTCCTATTTGCACTGTTTAACATTTCAGAACATCCAGTGTGTTTATATCCTCATTAGCCTCATTTTTGAGGCTTATGCTGGTTTTGATTCTATTACAGGGAAGATGAGAAACCTGGTTTACATTCCACTGTAGATGTGATTCTCTGTTAGTATCCAGGTTTCTGACCTTCTGCCTGCAATTGTGTTGATTTCTCACCTCGGCACTCACTATGTTCAGAAACCTGGATAAGGTGTTTAAATGCTACAGTATTCCACCATCTATCAGAGTATTCCTGGCAGGTTACATATCCATGTTTCCAAAAATGGTGATAAATGTTTCTAAAACCAGGATATGAGCTTACATTACAGGGTGATAATCTTCCTCTAGAGCCTGATTGTCTCAGTACTGCCATCTGTTACGGATAAAATAAACAACATTTCCCAGAGGCACAGTTTTACAGAGCCTGCTAACAAAACAGGGTTGAAAAGATGTGAAAATTAGAATAAACAAGAAGAAAAAGACCTGCATCAAAAATCCAATGTTTCCTCACTGATCTCCAAACTTTTCCTTAATCCTATGTGAGAGTTAATGCTACATTGTGATGGTCTTAGTGGGAGTAAATGAGTCTTTTCACAGCAACAGCAGAGGCTATGTTTATTCAAGCCCTTGCCCAAAACATCACCCCAGTTTGCCAACACACAGTCAGTGCATGCGCCTCAGCTCGCCGGCTCTGACGTAAGCAGCTCTGCCGAGGGACGTCAGAAGGAGGCAGGCAGTCCCACTGATTGTTATTTCTCTACTGATACCTGAACCAAACAACACCGTGTAAGCTGATTCATCCTCACTCATTGCTATGCATGTGTGTTTTTGTGTCTGTTCTGTCCTTCATTCAGTGAATTATTAAACTGTGTGTGTGTGTGCATGTAGTGAGTAATCTTAAAGTGTAATACTGCCCACTCTTTCACTTGATGACATTCAGGCCTGCGGCCATATAAGCTTTCTTAATTGCGTCTTCCACTGTAATTTCTTTTAATCTGCTGGAGTGCATGTGGACGACTATGAGTGTTTTTTCACTCTACTTTCTCACACCAAGGTCTGTGTGGATGCAGTAAAAGCAGAGCTGGAATGTTAGAAATGCCATCAAGAGGACTGAATGACCTTCCTCTGCAGGTTCGTCACAATTGTGCAGGTCACTGGAAAGACAGCACACCTATATCACGATGACAATTCTGAAAAATGAAATGAAAACTCACTTATTGAAGTATTTTTTATGGTAAAATAACTCCTTTGCCTGCAGCACTGAAAAAGAACGACAAAGCATCTACAGCAAATTCCTCATCCTCCCTTTATGTCCATGAACAGGAAGAGATTTCCTGCAGATTAAGAGATTACACACGCCCACAATTTCACTGATGAGTGGCTAATAGATCTATCAGAGATCATTTTTATGGCAAAACAGTGAGCTGACACCTTGGCCTTCCGTCAGTCAGTCAGGATGATAGAGTGGATCAGATTGGGATCCATCTCGCTCAGGCAGCAAATCAGGATCAAACAGCTCAGGTCACTCCATACACTCTTGCTCCTGAATAAAAATAGCTGCAGAGGGGAGAGTAGCCTCGCTGTAACCCCACGACATGTCGCACACAAAGCTGTGTTTAAGTGCTACTGCATGTGCCGCTGAACACAACAGCTGCCTGAAATAAGCAGTAAACACTCGGCGAACACATCCAACTACCATCTGTCTGTATTCTGGTTCTTCACACAAGGGTGAACATGCACATAAATACACATGATGACACACACAGAGACATATGCAGTGTAATTATGGGGAAACTGTCATGCTGTTGTTGAATGAATGAAACAACCGAAACAGCTACAGGCAAAAAATAAAGCTGTCATCATTACCAAAATGTTTAACTGAGACTGGTGTGGAAGTACAGTTGCTGTGGAAGCAAGATATTTGCAACATGCAAGATCTTCAGTTTCCGTGATACAAAAAGATAAAGGAGCACTTAAGTTATCTGTCTATTTTTTCATCTACAAAAAGCTTGTGTTAGTTAGCATTTACTAGCTCCTTTCACAACAAAACAACAAATTTATGTAGTCCATGCAAGTGCAATATGCATAACATATAATTCATTTTGAAACAATAATTGATGCAGCCCAGGATTAATCTTTGAGGAAATGATAAGAGCTGAAATATGACATGTTTAGCTTTAACAGCTGGTTTACCTCAAAAAAATCCACTGGGTTCTCCAGTTATAGGGTTGCAAAGTGAGAGGAGTTGTTTCAGACACTGAGTATTCTTTGAGTTTAATTCTTATTTTCTCTGTGGACAATGTTAATAAGGACATGAAATGATTCCAGCTCATATATCAGCGCAGAAGATGAGTCACCATGTTAAAAAAACATTTAGTTTTCTGCGACTGCAATTTTTTTTTCTTTCAGCTCTGATTTGAGTCTCTGATTGGCCTCTTCTTCACAGCAGTGGCCGCTGAGGCTCACTGGTAGTGATGTATTTAGAGCAATGCGCCATCCCAAGCAGGTGAAGGTTTGACAGGGAGTTGAACATTTTCAGACTGATGGTCATAACATAAACCTCTCGGGTGTGGCTAAATTATATTTTATGTTGAAGATACAATGTGCAGTTTCATTTTCAGTCCCACACAGGTGTTTTCAATCAGTCTCCCTAATCAGACCTCCGTTCATGTGGGCAGAGCTACGCTGGAAATTATGTGAGTGTTAACTACTCGATACGACCTCTGCCTCAGTGCTTATGGGATGGAGGACATTTTTCAATAGCCTATAATCACTACAGGAGCAAAGGGATTAAATCAAACACAGTTAGTCAATGGACTCAAAGTTCACCTGCCTATAAGAACGATAGAGGTGGCATCATTGAAGGTGGTCTCGAGATTTATCACACCAACTTTGCAACAATTAAACATACAAAGTCAGGCTGAGCACCTCTGTTGCATCTCCATCCCAGTCTTATTGTTTTCTGTCATACTTCAACTGCTGACTTATCTATATACATGCTGGGCCTGGGTGCGGTAACATTGTAGCTGTTTGATTATGAGACACTACTTTCCTTATGGGACTTTTTCCTTAGTTTCCTTTTCCTTGCAGTGTATTCTTGCCATCTCTCTCCTGTTGCTCTCTCCCTCTCTCTCCATCTTTTGGCTCTCTCTCTCTGTCTGCTGCAGTACCACTGTGATTAGCCAGCAGGGAGAATAAGAGATTAACTTCTGACTAAGAGATTTGTATGTCAGCTGCTGAGATGCTTCTCATCGCCAGGGTTCCTATAAGCCGCTGTGAGATGCCCACGTCACAGACTACGAAATGATGCGGGATGTGGTCTGTGCCTGGCAGTGCATTTAAATATCCCTTATTGAGCGGGAGGTATTATCTCACAGCAAGTCAAGTGTTTCAGACAGAGTCTCTAATCCTGATTATTCTTTATGTCGAAAGCAGGAAAAAAAGGGATTGCAATAACATGCTTTCAAATCTCCTTTGCAGATTTGGTAACCTACATTTCTTTACAGATAGATGGATGCTGACGTGTGCAAGTACTGTCTGAAGTAGTGAATTACATGACACACTCAGTGCAACAGTTATGGCTTTGGACGCACAGAGACACTTCACCACTCATTTTTTCCAATGAGTGCTGTTATATATGCACGTCAAAACACATTTGTCCACAGTCAATCACATGCACTGCAAATATGATTTTAAATAACAAGCAAATCATGCAGAATTATAGAAGAGGTCTCAAATGCACGGGCTGAATTATTTTACCAAAAAGTTATAAAAAGAGAAGGGGTATCTTGTTTTTGCAAACTTTGTCCCAAAAGCACATTGGTGGCAGTTTTTCCAGCAAAGGCTGTACAGTTTAACAAAAAATTATGCTCAGTGCATGAATAATGATAATGAAACACTTCTTATTAGAGGCATTTTTTCAAACCTAATGAGGCTTGTAGCAAAAGATAAAGCAGGAACACAACTGTCAGCCCATTTCGACTTCAAACTGATGCTCTCAATCTCAACTGATGATTCACAGAGTTCTGTGTTGAGTTTTACTGTCACCCTATCGTCATATTGGCTTAAAAATATATTTAAATCATATTTTACCTATTTTGTGTCACTCCCCTGCCATTGCAGTCTACAACATTTGATCACACAGAAGCATGAGAAAAAATGTTCTTTAAAAAGAGCAGGCACTTTTAAAAAATATGTGATTGAGCAAGTTATTTGTCTATCATCATATATCACAGTTTAATTTTGACCAATTAGATCAACTATATGACACAGTAGGAGAGTCACATTAACTGAGCCAGTTTGTAAATCAACTACTGAGGAAGCTTAAACATCTTTCTCATTGAGAAAAGCCTCCGGTGCCACTGTGCTATTCTGTCAATGTAGAAACCCTCTTTAGCAAGCAGCATCTATCATTCGTGTTGCAGTTTCGAAATGATATGTCACTTCTCAAACAAGTTGTCACACCTAAATATGTTTACTAGTCAGTTAATCCCTCTTCCCTCTACTTTTAACACACAAGGACACAGATGATAAGCAAAGTCAGAGAGAGAAAGAGACATTTTTTAACTAATCTAATTAATTTATTTTTTGGAGGAGATTTTTTGCTTTACTGTTGGGAGCTGTTGAGTCTGGACACAGCAGAACTCAAATCAAAACACACTCAAAGACCATGTTTGTTTTCCATCATGCATCTTCTTTAATTCAATATATGTCAATTTGGGGTAGTCATTTGTGTGGTGACTCATTTGTGTGTTTCCTCTGTGAAACTTTAGGAGCCAAAAGGTCTAGTTTTTTCTTGGCAAGTCTGACAGGTGTCTTCGCTGTAACATGGATCTGAAGACAGAAAAAAGTGAGACATGTGGCAGTATGGATTGTGAAATGTCTCTAGTGTCTCGTGACGCGCCTGAGAGGAGCCCCAGCATGGTGACTCACTGCAAAAAATGTGATGTTATTTATAGAATCACACAACATTTTCTGTCACTTTGGCTCAACTTTAACACCAGACACCCCACAGACAGGAAGGAAAGTAGAGCAGCATCATAATCTCTCAAAGAAGTCCATAGTATTTAGAGGCTTTAAAACGATGGAGGCAGGACTGGTGAAAGACACTAACGGCTAAAGGGCTGGACCTAAGTGTAGAGGTAAAGTTCCATGAGACAAAAGAGGGGAGTGGTAATATGTCGAATTAAAGCGATCAATAAGAAATTAAGGTCAGATCTATGGACACGAATGAGCAAGGTGCTGAGCTTTGCTTAAATTTGCACTTGGAATGTAATTTGCATCTGATTCACCAAGTTATCAGTTTTTAACCTCCCAGTAAGAAAACAAGGCTGTTTTAATGGAAGGATTTGGATTTGAAGAAGGAAATAAAAGAGATACAATAACATACTTTTAAAAAAATGCATACTGCAAATTTTCTCAAAAAGAGTGAAAATGCTAGAGTTCATTGGCTAAGATCAAGTCCAATAAAACTGGAGATCCTATTTGTTCGGTGCTGTAAAAGAGCAAAATATGGTTTATTCTCTCTTTGTCTCTCTATTTACGCATGCTGTTATTCATTCATTTGTTTATATAGCATTTCATTCAGTGCAGTTCCTGGCACAATTTCTGAACATATTTCCATTTAACACTCATCCTTAAATCCAGTGAAAACAGTAATGAAGCAGACTTCCTGTTATTTGCAAAAGCCTGCATTAAACGTATCTGCATTTGCCTAAGTCAAATTGTGACTTCAGGCTGTCTTGCGTGTTTAATTGTATAACAGAGACAGTTCTTCAGCTGAAGAACCTGTAATCACCTCTAGCCAGACACTAATAGACCAGTAATTAAAGTCACTTTTTGACTTAACTCGTTTATTGTGGCGGAATTTAGACAAAACCTAAAAGCTGGAAAATGTGTCCAAACAGAAACAGAAACCTCTAATCATAAGGGCAGATACACATACTGTTCACAGCAAAGATACCAAATACTGTGTTGCTTTTGTGGTGACAAAAGCTTGAAAGATTTGACGGGTTATTAAGATTCTGTGTGCTGGCATATCTATGTCAAGAACATATTGTGTATGTAGAACAAATTATTCACTTGACTTGAATGTATCTCAGCCCTGTGGCTGCCAGGCTCACCAGCAGCCTTCATCACCTCTGAGCAGAACAAAGTAACACTCGGCTGTGCTGCTTAATAGGCAAAAGTGAAAATGAACTACAAGCAGACACAGCTTCTAACATGTTTTACATACAGTTCGACCACCTGTGCAAAAAGTGCTTCATTACAAGATGCTAGATTGTGTGTTTAAAAATGGACTTTACATGACTTCGTTGCACCACCTCAGTTCACAGATGTAAATAAAAAGACACTGTTTGCTTAAGGGAATCATGGTGGTAGAGAGGAAGGTCAGAGCCAGAGAAATGTAGTGTTAGATATTTATGCATGTGATAGTTATACATTTTACATACTAATCATTTTCATTTAAAAACTGTATGATGTAGATAAATGAACTTTTTCCCTTGGGGGCCAAATCCAGAGCCTAATTGTTTGTAAAAGGCAAAAAAGAAAATTGTACTGTATTGTATTGTCTTGATAAAATGCAAAATGATATTAAGACCTCAAGATAGCTTAAATGATAGACTCTCTGCATCACTCTTCCCGACCATGCACAGATAATAAAAAATAACTAATTAGGGATCCTACATATTTAAAGGGCATTTTTACCCCACAAAAACAGCATAAAAGCTGTTTCTTTTTTCTTTTCTTTTCTATTCTTTTTTTTTTTTTTTACAAGAAACATCTGGCTGGCAAAATTGAACATTATAGCAGGCTCACTTTGGTAGACCTGAATTAGTGTCTTAGCCCAGTGGCCTGATCAGATTAAGGCTTTAGGCCAAAGCAGCAAGCCATTA
>JAPZDY010000012.1:14725350-14736677 GCA_029783645.1 Ctenochaetus hawaiiensis | reverse complement strand
TTTTTGACTCTTCAAGATACATAAAGGTGCTGTATATCTGATTTCACACACAGTTGCTTGGTTTCTCCAAAAAGTCATGATGCCAGTATCAAGCCTATTTTGGCTTGAATACAAGTTTATTAATAAAACTGTAAAAGTCAGAAAATAATTCTGCTTTAAACCAAAAAAAAACACTGTTAGTGCATTCTCCTATTATTAATACATATCTTCTTTTAGAGTAAGTAAGAGTTGGTTTTCTAGTCCAGCCTGCCTATTAGGAGCTACTGCAAAGCTGGATGAACCATGGAGAGATACAGTTCTTGACTTGTTCATGTTCCAAATTATACAATGTAAGTAGAGGATATGCATAATAAATGCCTGGAGTGTGGGTGTAGATGCTCTACCAGAGACACACCTGTAAAAAATGTTAGCACAGCTGCAAAGGAAAAAAGGGCCACAGCTGTTTTTATTTTTTCAGTCTGTACATTAATATATTATGTTTTGGTACATTAATATTAAAAAAAAAACAATCTTGATTTTGTTAGTCCCTTCTTTACTTTGTGCTACACTGCATTGGTGTTCACAATAATTGATGCAATACTCCCTGTGAATATGTCACAGTCATACATTGGGAACAACAAGAAAGAGCACATGAAGTTTTGTAGCAATAACCCATAAGAATGTAACATGATAGTAAGACAAATTTATGACTGATAACATGGATTTTCATATCTTCTTGCCTTCTTGGCCTTTCATACAAAATGACACATAAGTCATCCCTGTCACTAGATGTCAAAGAGATAACATTGAACTATTTGTCTTCCTTCAGTAGTGTGGCTATGTTGTGCTGTTGCTCCAAAAGCAGATTGTCCAGGGACTGAACATAAGGACAGCAGTGGCACAGAGAGGACACAGCCTTCCTGAGGAAACCGTATGCCAGTTTTCTATCAGAACAATAAGACCGAATGCAATCAGCTAACCATCCAGACAGTCGTCCCTCAGCACACTGTTCAATGCCAGCTCTGTCTTCTCTCAATCATGTGCCCTCACACAAAGTACCATCCTTCCCTGGCATCTACCATCAGTCTCCCTCCTGCTTCCTCCTCATCACATGGGAGAAAAGCAAAATACAGAGAGCTGGAAGTGCAATTCACACAGTGTGCGACCACCATGGTGAATGTTTGCACTGCTGACTCACATGCCGCAGCACCATGGAAGTCCAAATCCCAATGAATCCACTGACACAGAACCCCTGAGCACAGCGGGCACCCATTGTACACAGATCAATGTAAGGCTTAATTATAAAATTTCTTATAGGACTAAGAATTATGTAATAGGCCAGAGATGGATAATAAGTTTTAGCTGAGGCTTAGATATTGTATTCAGACTTCAGGGTGTAGGGTTGCCCAGTGATAAGATTTCTCACCATCTTTCTTTTAAAAATATCTTTAGAAATTCAATTAAACCTCAGTTAAACCATGTCAGTTGTCCCCAACTTGGGTATCAGGAAAAGGCAAAAAACTAAAGCCAGCTTCACAAAATTTTGTTTACTTTTAAAGAGTTTTGATAATCTTCACTTTTCTTGCTCATGACTGTATGCTGATGTCTCCTCAAACCTAATCAATCAACTAAAGACGAAAACAAATTGACTGAACTGCTCACAGCACATGGACATGGACTCTTTTCAGGTTACACTATAACATTGGGATCAATACGGTATTACGCATGCTGTCACCTATTTATAAAACAGTGCATGTACATAATTTGGCCAATATGAAGTTTCAGTGGCAGCAGCTGTTTTCAAAGCAGCAGTAGATTGAGACTCTTCAGTCTACTGCTGCTTCCTGGACACTGCAGTTTTGAGGGTATAACAATTTTCTCCTACTTAGAGCTCATCTAACCAATGGACTGGCATTTATTCTGAGTGGTATGACCTTATGCAAGTAGCATTTCATCTGTGATATCCCTCAGTGAGTAAGTCTTTAGTAAACCAATCTGAATGCAGAAAGTATAGAAATACTAATGAGACAAGGTACAAGCACAGATATTTGAGTGCTCTCAAAGTAATAGATAAACCTACAAATCACCAGATTAAAATGCAAACTGAAAATGTATGGTGTGTATTTTTCAAAGATTGTCCTATTTTGGTTGAATTTTCGATTTCCCTTGGCACCAGTTAGCTTGATGAATAACCTGAGGGTATATGTGTACTTAAAACACTCCATCAGCAGGCTGTTGCTGCATGTTTTCAGTCTTAACTAAAACTAGACTGACTAATAAATTGACAAAATTTAATTTTGACGATATTGCCCATTTTGGAACCAGAAAGGAATAAAATCAGAACAATACTTTTGTTTTCCTTTATAAAGTCCAAACTCAAATCCCTGTAAACCCTCGAGGCCAACAGAAGCTCATGTCCTCTCATAGTTTTGACAAAGTACCAGCAGGGTGTTCCTTTTCTTCTCACACTGAACTACATTGCCCTCTAAGACTGAACAATCCCTTCATGTTTCCTTTTCATTTCTGCAGAGGTAAACCAATACTGCTGCGGGATAAGGATGTATTTCACATGGACACAGAGCTTTAATCAAATTAAATAGTCACTTAGTGAATCTCTGTGTCAATGTCTGATCCAACAGTGCAGAAAAGAAGAAGCAGGAGAAGAAGCCATGAACATTTCTCCTACACTGACCTTGACTGAAAGGAAAGAGAAATGCAAAGAAACTACAAACTAAAAACTAATATTGATAGCTTTTTCTTTGCTAGATTAATGTGATGGCTACAGACTGGAATGATCCATGACTTTACCCATATTTACCTCCTAGAGTAGATACCATTTCTCCTTACAAAAGAGGGCTGTGGCCTTTGTTGCAAGCACTGCCCACTCTCTCCCACTTATTTTCTAAAACAATACGGAGCACCTAATGTCACAAAACACAAATTTTTTAGAACTTGTTACAAAAAAATGATTTCTTTTCATGTATAAGATGATAATTTGTTCGCAAAGATGGTATATTGTCCCCGCAAGATAATAGTAATGTTGTTGCATACAGGATTAGAAATATTATCATTTGGGACTTATTTTAGGGGCTCGGCAAATTTGTATCCATGACAAATGTTTCATTGTCCATTTCATTATTCAGCAGTGCTCATGCAGGCCTGTGTGATTAACTTGAGGTTACAAAACAATAACTTGTTCCTACAAGATAATTAACTTGTTGGCACAAGTTGTTACCATACCCAAGCAAGATAATAACTTGTGCTCACAATCTTATGCGATATCAGTGTTTGAGACTGACTTTAGTGTCCACAGTTCTGTAATCAACTCCAGAGGGAATAACATCTATGTTTTTTTAATTCTCTACTCCAGTATTCAGTAGTGTTCATGTCTGCATTTGCATGGCCACACACAGTCCTTCCCTCACATAGATGTACATCAATCTTCAATCTGCAGTGCACAATCAATCTAAAGTGCAAGCTTTAATCACACGTAAGATCAAAAGTTCAGCATCCTGATGCAGGATAAGGCTGGATAAGTCTGTTCACACTGTGATTTCACTCTGGAAAGGGGCAGCACATGGCCCCATGTCATAGCAAGCCAGAGAATGGAGTCAGTCAATTATAACACCAGATGCAGGTCAGACAAGTTCTGGTCAGTCAGGCTCAGCAGTCACAGTCCAACCTGCTGCCCACAAGCCAGTGAGGTGACTCATCGTGACGGAGAGAATGACTGGCATCTTTGCCTGCTGAAGGTGACTCCAGAAACCTGCTGCATAAATAACCTACTGTAAATTTCCTAAATGCCATGTCATGCATGCCAACTGCCTGTGTGAGAATTCTGGTAAACTAAGAGTATGTTAAGAAATTCAGCATCTGGTTATAAAATCAGAGCAATCAGAGAAAGGTTATGCATAAGTATATGATTGTTTGAGAGCTGCTTCCCCACTATTTGGCATCCTACCAAAGGTCTAAAGATGTCAGACTACTGGGCAAGATCACCAAACCTCAAGATCACCACATCCAGATGGCACCTGTAGCCAGGCTGTGACATGGTGTGAACCAGCTGCAGATGCTTCACCAGCAGGATTTAAAATATGTCAGGCAATCCAAAAATGAAGCTTTAAACTGTCTGAGGCATCTGTGGAAGCCTTGCTTTGTGACACTGAATGCCTCAGACATGCATCTCTGAAACTGTCACTCCTAATCCTGAGTGTCTGAACACATCCTGAGGAATGTGTTCAGTTTGGAGTTTGTTTGTGCACAAAAGCATGGAATAATTCAAAATGGTAATCATGCGAAGAAAACAGTGGTTCTCAGGGTCATAGAGGAGCCTTTAGTAAATCCCTGCAAAGACCGAGTTTGATCACACTGAGCTACTTCCCTACATAATGATATAGGGAGGGTGACACTGGGATAACTATTTTAATTAAAGGTTTAACTCTCAATACTTAACCACTAGGATACACAGCGTCCTAAACGTTCATCTAGATTCTCAGACAAACCTCAAAGAAGAATTCATTTACAAAGAAGGAATCGTGTAGCCCAAAGGGGAGCACTGGATCTCAGTATTACACGTGAAAATCAAGTGCAGCGGTCACCCTGTCACCTCTGTACGGCTGATGCTCAAGCTACCGAGGACCTCGCGTGTTTTCACTTAGTATTTAACTCCCGTTTAGTAGGCTAAACACCACACGAGGACACGGCGAGCAGGTTGATGCTACGCATGCATGCACAAAGAGCGTCGTTTTGTTTTTACCCAACAATTCGGTCCCCTTGTGAAAAACATGCTGGTTTTTTTGACACACGTTAAAAACACTACACATGAACGCCTTTCAGCTGCTTACCAAAGAAATGCCAGTGTCCTCATCCAACTCCAAATATCTCCACAGAGATCTGATGTCTCGGCTCGCTGCTCGGTTCTGCCTCGGCCCCGTTGCGTGTCGTCCTGCCTCTGTCCGTCCCTCTACGTCCCGTCCGCCTTCCCTCCAAACAGCGTTAATGTCATGTGTCTCCCGGTCAATTGTCTTTGTAATCTCCTCAAAAGTGGGATGTGAAGAGCGTTCTGGTTCCGCCTACCGCTCGCACGGCGACTCCAATCAAATTAATGTTCTGTGTGTATATATGTTGAGAAGCCAGAGCGCGCGGGGACACGAGAGCCCCCACCACTTGGCACGCGCCTTTTTAATCGTTAAGAAACGATGGCTCGCAGTAGATTGATATCGTCAGTCGGTTTGAAGTCGTGAATTTCAACGTGCCTGACATACCTGTCATGTCACAAGGTAACGGCGGCGGGTGCGTGTCATGTTTTATTGATTTATCGTCGTGCTTGAGCGCACATCATGAGACAATGAGACAGTGAATGACCGCGAGGAGACCACACATACACACGCATGCACATGTTTAATGTACTAGATTGTATTCCCTTTGATTGTTTCTAAAAATATAACTCACGCGTCGCTTTAAGGGAAAATCAATCAAGTGCGAGGTATAAGGACACGCAATCAACAACGTAAACAGTAGACCGAGCCTTGTGCCACAAAAGCTCACTGCTGCTTACGCACATAGGATACGCACGCTCCATTTCTGGGTCATCGGCTGTAGCGCGTTTTGATGTCACACCGCTCCGGGGACCGTGTCCTTTCTCTCTCCTCTAGAAGCTCACGTTTACCAAGAAAGACACACACCTGCACTCAGATTACACCAGGTATCCTCATCCTGTCAACCTGGATCTGTATTTATGAAAGGGAAAGTAGAGACTCGAACACTTTTCTATATAATTTCATTAACCAGACTTTTTGTAAACAAGCCTATACCCACCTGCATTTGCAACCAATGCAATTCAAATGATCCACTGAGCCATTTCTGTGTTTTTTTTCTCACAAATATCACGTTGTTCTCGAAACCAGCGACCACAATTTCTTTTGAAGCTGCAGTAAATCTGACCTCGTGGAAAGTAGAGGACATTTAACCTCACAGGACATATAAGCTCAGCATCTGGTCTGAGGTTGACACAGCGGGGAACGGCTACCCATAGAGGAAAGGGCCAGAGATGCTGAGAAAGTGGCTGGTGCATCACAGAGGTCAGCTGGGGCCCTCAACAGATGTGCTATAGTTCAAAGACAGAATCTCAAGTGAACGAAGGCACAGGCTTTAATCTGTGGTTTAATTTCAGAGCACTGTCCTCTGGCTGTTCCTATTCCTATTCACAAATAACACGTTGGTATGCTAATTTAAGCGCTGCCAACTAATGAGGAGGAGAGGGGGAACAGCACAGGACATCTGGTATCTGGTTGTGGAGGCACAGCATTTTCATTGAACTGTGTGAGCTCCTCCTGTTCTTTCTTTATTTTAATGGTGTGTGTAGCCTTACCTTGCCTCACCTATCTGTCAGCTGAAAAGGTGATGCATGGGTAGCCCTCGAGAGGACTTTCAGTCAGGAGCAGAAAGGTGTAACCATAGAAACTGGACGTAGCAAAGGTCTGCAACACAAGTGAGATAACCACTGTGTAGAAATGCTAATGACGTATATCAGAAATTAAGATTTTTTCCTGCCCTTAAAATTAATCCAGCTAGCCTGCTTGCTAGCCAAAAATGAGATGTTTTTAAAGAGGACCTGATAGGTATACCAACAGCACAGCAAACAAAGGCATGTGGCAGTATACATAATTTACTGCCGCACACTTTTTTTTTTGCCGTAATATTATCAGTGGGTTTTTTTTCAAGACATCTTGGAGAAGGGGGCCTCACTATAAGCTAATGTTACTTGGGAGGCCTTAGCATGGAAAAGTTTTGGAAACCCCCTGCTGTCCTATGTTCTGTGTTACTGTTTAATAAATGCTAGCTAAATGTTCTAAGCAGGTGTTCTTGAGAACTACCAAGATTCAGTGCTTGTGTATACATTTCTATAAAGTTTGCAAAGGGAGTGTGCTTACATTTAAAATTAATGAGCCAGCCGGGAGGAGTTTGTGGATAATTCAACAGGAAAGGGGGGGTAAAATTTTAGTATGTCTGGTAAAACCTGTTACTTCATTCACAGTTATTTGTTTTTCACTCTCAGTCAGCTTTTGCAAAAAATGACAATGATGAGCACAAAGTTGTGAAAGATTCCCTGCAACTGAAGACACTGATCAAGAGTATGATGCAGATGTTAAGAAGTCTGTGTACACTGAGGGTTTTGCAACATATGATAATGATGAGCACGTAGTTGAATTATTTTAACCTTTTCAGTCTGTGAACAAAGGAATAAGGCAGAGATGTTGTTGAGTGTTGTTTAAGCAACATACTTTAATTCTGAAGAATCTGTTAAACGCTAGCTCCTCACCTCCCCCAGTATTTTCCTTGTGTATGAAAAAGTAACATTATACATTTGCCAGTAAGCTGTCTGTCACATTGCTTTTTTGTTTGTTTGTTTGTACCAAAATAATCATAGAATAAAAAAACTTCTGAAAAAAACTTGTTATCTCCAGGCCCACCTTCTATCCTCTGCTTCCTGTCTGTGTGTTTGTGTTGTATCACACAGGGACAGTTTCATCATGATGCATTAAAAAAATCTAAATATAATATAATGAGGCATTTCCTCATTAAAATGTATGAATATGGTCTGTATTTGTGTTATATCTTGTTAAATTGTACACTAACGTTACAAAAAATGTTCCAATTTTGTTCAAACCCACATAAGTCAGTTTTTATTTACAGTAGCAATTCATGTGTGTATATAAAATCTGAAAACAACTTAAACACATTCCTTATCCGTGAAAATGTCTTCTCTGTACTCAAATGGCCACAAAGGTCGTGCAAAAGGGTTTCTATTTTTAATTTCCCTCTGTTAATGTACATCAGGCTTTATATATCACTACTTTTTGTTCTTCACCACAGCATTTTTAATAATCAGAGGCTAAAACCCTTAAGAAAAACAGCCATTTGTTAATAGGCAGATTAAAAAAAATTCTAAATCTTGAGAAATTGTAATCAGCAAACTCAATCATATATATATAAATTTTACCTTATATGCATACATTTTGGTCAGTCAAAACACACCTGGTGGCTGGTGAATAATTTCACCCACCAGAATCAAACAGTTAATTTATGGCACATGCAGCATCCAGGTTAAATAAATAAATAAATAAAATTAAATTGAATTAAAAAAAACAAAGAAAGACTTTACCCTACCTGCTGACAATAAAAATCCTAGAGGACACAGTGACAGCAAATGACAGCTCAACCACTTTAAGCAAATCAGCCTCTGATTACATCTGAACACTTTCAGTAAGCACAGTGTGCTTTGCACGCACACTTGAACCTGCTGTATTGAACCAGCAAAGCAGTTCAGCCTTCTCAACAGCTTTAAATGGATTTTTGGAAACAATGGGAGCCTGTGACTTCTGGGAGGTCACACAAACCTGCATAACAACACGAGAGCTTATAACTTTGACAAAAGTGGTTATTATGCTGAAAAGTGGATTTAGCCTGTTCAAAGGGTAAAACTGGTCTTTTATTAAAACAGTAATGAATAGGACATCCCCCCCTTTTCAAAAGACTGTTATTTCCCAGCACATTAACAAAAACTCTAATCTTCACTTGATTTCCTTCAGTAAGATCAAATTTAAAATGATCTTGTGATTTTAAGGGTCTGAGGGTCTTTTCTACAAGGAGCTTCCATGGAGTTTGATCTGTGGCTTCCTGTTCATCCTCCACAGTCCCACAGCCCCCCACCACCTACATAATTATGAGACACAGGAAGAAAAGATCTCGTCACAGACCACTAAACCCATTCAGTTGATTTTGCTGAGCCCTGCTGGAAGATGCTGCAATCAAACTCAATTAAGGTCAATCTCCCAGTGCATTCATCATTTGGGGAAGAGATGGCAGTCACCCCATGATCATCCAGAGCAGCAAGGTCCACTCACGGATGAGCATGACATGGCCATGCTGTTGTAATGATGTGGTTATGCAAGTACCTAAGAGCTGATTTCAGTAAGATGGAGCTCAATGTAGGACTATGAGTAGTGTGATGAAGGTTTATTAATGCCTCGTGAAGTGAGTGTTATTGTGACTCATTCATACGGCGTGAACATCAGCTAACAGTGATGTCACTTGACATGGCGCCTTGGAGGCTACGGGCATGAGTCACTTTGTACTGTAGGTGTGAAAGAAAATCGCATGGCTGTTCAGTTAATCACATTTATTTAAATACATGAAATAATTAAATAAGAAGGAGGAGGAGAATATCCATATGTCAATATTTAATTGGATTACATAAATATTCTTTACTCTACAATATGGATATGAAGTTCACTGAATGATTTAATATATCTTTAGTTTGAGATGTAAATATTTTTTTAAGACAGTAGCCAAAATGAGCCAACTTCCCACTATCAATATTTTTCATGCAAGTATTATAAAAATAATGAGGTTGAGATCTTAAGTCTATTTGATTTGAACAGAAAAATAAAATGTATCCAAGAAAGTAAGGCTACTTTCTCCTTCCTACTAACTAAAAAATATTCAAGTGCACTTAATAAAAAACACAAACAAAATGGGGGAGGGGGTATCACAAAGTATCATGTTTATGATTCTTACATATATTTTGCAAATTATAACATTTAAAAATCATATTTGGCTTGCATATCCTTTAATTACCTGTCACTCAAAAAAATCATTAAACAAATCCTGTAATTTAGCTAGCTTGTAAGCTATTGTTAACTCAAAAAACTGACGTCTTTGAAAAGGAAAAGACCTGACAAGCAGACAAACAGTCTACTTGACCAAAGCTCAGCTACAAAAGATCTGAGGAACCTCCGAAAGTACGAGGCAGTGCTAAGGAGGTGCAAGTCTAAAGCTGCACACTTTTTTTAACATTTGCTGTAGTATCATCAAGGGTTTTTTAAAGATATTTTGCAAATGGGAGCCTGGGCTTTCAACTTACTGTTCATTCAGGGCAGGGGGCCTTTTCATGAAGAGTTTTAGGAAACCCTCACTGTATCGTTAAAATGTATATTTTTTAATTATTGGTGGTTTTATGAATGAAGACAATATTCTGTAATTTAATCAGACAAATAAAACTGAATGTCCACTTACTAGCTTTTTCTGCATCCTTCAACTGAACAACATCGTCCTCATGAGTAGATGGAGTTTGTTTAACTGTCTGAAGATAAAACCTTTACCGTGCAAGCTGTTTTAATGAACTTAAATCTTTTCAAAATACAGAGTATTATTTAATTTTGACTTCACCGCCAACAGGACTCATCAGTTGAAAACAAAACAACAAAACAGCAATTTGTCAGAGATTGTAAATGTTACATAATGACACAGTAAGCTGGAGTGATCAGGGGGGTTTCGGAGGCATTTATCAAGAGGAGACATCTGTCATACCAGAGGGATGCTGTTTGTTATTCTCTCCAGACTTCAATCATCTGAGAAAGTTTGTACAGAAGACATTCACAAAGTGTCCCCTCCACTACACACACAAACACATACTTGGGCCACCTGCCCATCCTCCTTTTCTGCCATCAAAGAGCCTGAACAGTTGTACACACACACACACGCACACCCACACACACACACAGATAGCTCTGCAGGACAGAGAGAAGCCCTGAGCATTATTCCTCTCTGTGGGAGGAATTTCCTCAAGGGGCAGCCTTGCTTTTCCATGAAGGAGCTGAAACATCGAGGCCGAAAGAGGGAAAAGGTCAGGGTGTAACAGAGCTTAGGCAGAAAATTAAGAGAAGTTCATTAACATGATAAAAGTTTCAAAAAGGTCTCTGTGGATATGTTGTTTTTGAATGTAAATAACATGTTTACTACAGACAGGAGGAAAGTTTTGAATTTTTTTTTTAAGGGTTAAAAACAAGTGTACCTGAGTACAGTCCTAAAGTGCTGTTAGCAAGTTGTTGAGTGTTTTTGATGACTTACTCAAATTACAGTTAAAATCTGGGGCACTCAGATTATAGTCCTCTTGTTACATGTTATCATCCCCACAACTGTTCTTCAGTCAAGACAGAAATGTGCTCCAAACTGCACTCAATGAACGCCTCATCCGAAGCCACCATGGAAGGGATTATCACAATCTCACAGCTTCTTTTTAAACTCATCAAAAAGTTTCTTGCCATTTATCAAATCTCATCCCTTTGCCAGCTGCTTGGCGCAGACTTAAGTGAAACACTGTATGAATCACAAACTTGTGGCATCTGCAGGCATTATAGCAAGCTCATGAGAAGAGGTTCGGCCTAAATGAGACTCTCCTGCAACAGACAACTACACATGAACTTTGTGTGGCTGCACAAATGTTTTGATTACACAACCTGTTGCTAATCATATATGTTTGTGTGTGTGTGTGTGTGTGTATCATA
>JAPZDY010000012.1:14712839-14724318 GCA_029783645.1 Ctenochaetus hawaiiensis | reverse complement strand
CAACCTGTTGCTAATCATATATGTTTGTGTGTGTGTGTGTGTGTGTGTATCATATGTGTGTATATCATATGTGTAAAAATCTTACATTGGGCGTACATGAATATATGCAATAAAAAGTTCAACCACCAAACAATCTTTTAAAAGTAATAAAAGAAAAATTTAACTAATTAAACTAATTAAATCATTAAAAATGAAAAGGTCTGAGTCTGGTCTCAATCAATTTTCCAAGTTTGTCATGTGAGTTCAGATTTTCTGTGCATTATTCCAACTAATCAAATAAAAACATTTAATTTTCTTACACCCTATGCTTGTTAAAAACATTCACACTCAAATTCAACACCTACACAGACCCTACCTGAAACTCTGAAAGTCCATGGGAGAAGCATCCAAAACATTTTTGGAATATTAAGTAAATAATCAAGTAGAAATGCCACATTTTATGAAAGCTAAGACTCAATAATACATCTAAGCTCCTTCTAAATGAATGTGTGGAACATAAGTTCCTAAGTTATTGAATTCAGTTTTGGTCTGTTTGGACAGCTGGCCGGAGTTTTAAATGACCGTCTCCATGAGACAAGTGTATTAGCAGTGTGGGTTCTTCTGTTTGACATTTGTTCTGAACATAGTCTCAGATTTATTTCCTTTTAGGTCCCCGAGGAAAGGAACACAAACATTTCCTTTGCAGAAAAACACAACACTGTAGCATGTCTTTTGGATCAGTACAGCTTCACCACAATCCACATTACAGCACATAAAGCTTCCCTGTTGAAACTGACAACACTGACTACATACACAGCAGCTAATAGAGTTTTTCCATGAAAATTAAATTACTTTCTCAAAACAAAAACAGCTGAGTACTGCCAACATGACAAATGTGTGAGTCTGATGACGGCTCCTTATTATAGGCTGAGCAGGGTCAGCAGTAAATCACTGCAACAAATTAACAGCCAGGCTTGAATTACAGCAAACAAATTGCCTTCAAAGAAGAAAGGAGAAGAAGACCAGAGGCAAATGTCTAACAGAGTGCTGTTTTAATATCAGACTATCTTGTTTTCTTTTCAAGTCACATGCAACAGTTTCCATTCATTTTTCTGCAGCTTGCATCATGATGTAGTTCTTGTTTTAGCTTCAGTTTTCCATGTCACACTTTACATGTTGAAACAAAATGTATCATCCTGTTTATTTCCAAATTCAAACTTCCTCCAAATCAAGAGTTGTTCCAGATGCCTTCGAAAAAGTCCTTTTTTGGACAATAAGACTTTTTTTTTTTTTTTTGCTATGTTGTTCTGTTCAGTTCTGATGCTGTGTGCATCCAATGCAAATGTAGTATCATTTATCAGCAGCTTAGGTAAAAAAATATAGATGTTACGGCAATTTATGATGGAATTTTGTGAGCATGGGTCCAGGGGACACGCAAGGTTCTCTTTTGAATTCATGTCAAATAATATCAGTAAAAACCCTATTGCTGGAAACAGCCAACAGCTGATGCTAAAACCAAGAATGTCTTTAAGTAAAATATTGTGTTCTAACATGTATAATTCATAGTAGAGCTCAGGACAACATATATCTGTCCATTTGAAGTCCATTTAAACTATGTTCTCCGATGACATTTTGGATATGAAGAATTAAAGATTTTTCCTTGATTGTATCACAAATTGTTTTGGATACATTTAAATTAGATAAGATTAAACTAGGTTAGGATTAGGCATTCAGTTGTTATGACTAAGCTCAGGGTGAGGGGCAAGGGGTTTCATTTTGTCCATGAGGGTCCTCACAACTGCAGTTATGCGTGTTAGTGTTTGTGTACCTGCCAACTCACATTACATCAATCCAGAAGAGTCAACCTAGCAGCAAGCAGCAAGTCAGTGGTAATTTTTAAAATGACAAAATATGGAAACATGGTGAATATAAATGATTTATAACAATTATTTGAAGATGCAAACAAACAATAACTAGTTCGCTTCTACTTCATTAGTCATTTTCTCCTGTGTCCTCAATAAAAACAGTTATTTAAGTGGCTGCATGGCACTTAATCATTTAACCAGATTTGTCTAAAAAGCCAAAGTTCATGCATTAAATGCTTCCTTTCTTCTGGCAGCACAGAATAATCTTCATGTGTTCCTTCATCTCTTTGAGATCTTTGTGGAGGCATTTTTTAGGACAATTTTTAAAAGTTTGAGGTTAACTAAAAAATGGTTTTTGCTACGAGGCAGAATGTTATAGGAGTTAAATTTAAAAGGCAAGAAATAATGTTTCTCTGTGAGGCAACAGACATTACTGAAGATATGTGACCTGCTCCATTGTGGCACAGTATTTTGTGATAAAAACAAGAATATAAAATCTATTCATCTTCACCATCCAGCTCTGAATTCAGACAGATGAGCATGAATGTGAAAGACGAGGCTGTTTCTATGGTAAGAGCAGAGTGTTTGTGCTGAAATCCTTTTCATATCACATTTTCTATACATTTGAGACATGCTGGAGGCCTACATATGCCAACTTCATACACACACAGTTTTATTCAGCACAAGTGTGGCCACTGACTGTGTTATGTAAAACGGCTTAGTCAACTGACACAAATTCTGGTGAGCTGAGCCAGTGCCATGTGAAAACTGAGTAGGCATTCACAAGTGTCCCTGTGAGACAGGGAGCACAGTTCATTTTGTGCTGCAGTACTAATCAGCGGGGAGATCAAAACTGTCACTCTGCTACTACAGGGTTAGTTTCATCTGGACTGGTTGGCTGTCGCTCAGCCGGAGACCTGAGAGGAGCTGGCATCCTTCCCTTTCATGCCACCTGGTATGATTCTGACTGGAGCGATGTGGATGGGGATTTCTTCAGGAAAAAACAAATGGATATGACTCAAATGAGCCTCTGACTATTCCATTGTGCCTGTTGTCTTATGACACAACACCAGCGATGTTAATCCCTGTGTGCCCGTCAGCAGTGAGGATGCCATTATGTCACTGTGGGACAGGCGGTACTACTGTAAGCAGCCCCGCAGATAAAAACCTGCAATTACAGCAAGACGGGGGAAACATTTGATCTGACAAGCAATTATATGCATAAAAGGATCTGAAAATATCAGCATAAATGTAGTACATTTGATAATGTAATCATTAGTATACAATAAAATAGTCAGAATTTTTAAACAAATACTAATTAACTCAACTTTGATGTGTTAGGGGACAGTTTAATTGATCTTTGTAACATTTTTGTCATTTTGTCATGTTTAACAGAGACTGGATGAAGAAATACCCTCTCAGAGTGGCACTGCCCCCTAGTGATGAGAACAAGAACTTTCTTTAAAATCCTGAAAATACCACAGGGGAGTCTATACAACACATATAGTATAAATTAGTAGATTTTATGTACTTCATGTACTAGCTCTCTAAAAAAAAGTTTCATAAGTCTTTTAATGAAATCTGACATTGATACTAGAGTTTCACATTTGAATGTCACTGTGTTAAAATAAATAAATGTAATTTAATTTCATCTACACAAGATCTATTTTCGGGAAAGCTGTGAAATTACTTGAGGACTAAACAGTCTCAGTGAGGACATTTTTTTACTACAGAATCAGGTAAACACAGCTATTTAGGTAGCAAGGACTAATGTATCTCTGTGGTTCTGTCCTCAAGGTTACCCGCAGAATGACAAGGCAAAGGTGCCACACAGATTCAGCTTGTCACAGGTGACTTGGTTGCTCCTCATCTTAAATGGCTGTAAACAACATGGTATTGGTATTTTACTTATTTAAACGGTCTGAGTATTTCCTCCTCAACTTGCCTATACACCCAAGTCATGACAGAAACATACTCAACCTGCACACTTAAGCCATGAAGTCAACATGCAGCTCAGTTCAGCTGTTTCAAACTCAACAAGAACCACCACACGCTGTCAGGTAAGTTGAAAAGATGACAGGTCGCTCTCAAACTCTCAGACCACCTTGACCTTTAGGTATTGATCTTGAGTTCATTAATGCCAGGCACACTCACTGAGCGTGATACAGCTTATGTGCTTTACCTTGGTACAACATTGCTTCTTATCAAAGTACAAATGAGTTCACCTCACCCTTTTTTAATATTATATCTCTTCTCATTAGTATTTTCTCATAGCAAAATTTTTCTTGTGAGAGAAAATAGACAACACATGTACTGTAGAGGACAAAGTTTGGGTTTAATTATCACAAGTAATTTTTTTCATGCTACTGGGCCACATAATTTTATGAACAAACACTATGCAACATTTACATTTAAATGTTCATTTAACTTAAAAGACTTTGCAGAGAAAATATGTAGCTATCTCAGACAAATCTACATTTCATAGACGTAGAGAAGATGACAGTTTCAGTTTGTGCAGGAGGATCCTCTTCACAGCAGGATCATTCTGCCAAAAAGTTCATATTTTCCAGTTCAGTCTGATAACTTTCCTCCCTCTAGTTCACACAATCTCAGTAAAGCGTGTGAACACGGCCTTAAAAACAGCATCCTTGTTGGTGTCAGATGCTGAGAGTTCATAAGAGCTTCCTTTAATGCCCAGGCCTGTGCCCTTGGTCCTTAATGAAGCCTGTGGGAGAAACAGAGTCGGTCATTAGAGGAGGCAGATTGGACACAGGTCGCCCTCAGGTAACCGTGTTAATTGCTTTGTGAGTGGAAAGAGAACACATTGTCATACATTTTCCATCTGTTAGGAGCTGATAGGAAGATGAGAGTGTTTGTTTGAAGAAAAAAAAAGAAGAAAAGAATCATTTTTGGTTTCCTCACTGAGATGGGAGTGGTGATGCCCTGTTGGTGGCGCCCAAGATCTTTGCCTTCCTGCCAGCCCATCGTTTCAAACATTTTGTTCCCAATGTTATCACTTGTTAGGCTGTCTTTGGTGGGTTGAAGGTGAACATAAGAAGGTGTTAAAAATATAAAAATCAAAGCAGCTGATCGGGATCAAAAGAGTCTACAGATGACTTGCAGTGAACTTATTCTGCTCTGCTCATGCTGTCAAGGTTGATGGTTAATTAAATTTCTTCATAGGAGGAGGAGGTTAAGTAACACCATATTACCCCCTTCTCTCTGCAGCTCTCTCTCTATATATATTTTAGCTGTTAAATTGACCATAAAATTTAAGTTTAAGTTTCCTGTTGGTGCAGAAATCACTGATAGATGTTGGTTCTTGAGCTAAATACCTCTAATTATTTCCTCCTCCAGCTCAGCTTCTGAGTGTTTTGATATTCTTCGAATTTCCAAGTTTTACTAAAATAAATAAAGGCAACTCTAAAAGCAAAATCATGTGCAAACAAAACAAATCTAGTCAAAGATATATGTAAGAGCATATAAGATCAATAACATTCTATACGTTTTGCACTTAAGCTCTAAACATTGAACAGATGGCAGTGCCCAGAATATTCATAGCTACTTGCAGATTAAACGCATGCTGTTTCCCATCCTCACCTTGTGGAGGTCAGAGAGCTGCTGGTGACGCAGCAGAGCCTCTCCAGTGGGGAACCGCCATCGACACAGCGGGCAAACCATCTTTTTCCAGTCTGTCATTTTTCCCTTCTCATACGCTGCTCTATCCGAGCCGCCATCCTCCGTGTCATCATCTCTGTTGGAGGCAGCACCAGGACCACTGAGGAATATGTAAACAGATGAAAGGTGAGGTGTCATGGGATTTATTGCTTTATTAATAGCTGTGGAGTTTAGACATTACGGCACAAACACACCTGAGTTGAAGTGTTTTGCTTTGTGATCTTGCATTTTTTGGTCATATGGGACAACACATCAAAGCCTCCTATTTGCAAAAAATAAAGCAACGAATATCATCAAAAAGAAATTCCTTCAAGCTATGTTGTTGTATAGTTTGTACACAACACAAAGGCAAGCCTATCATTTTAAACAAAAATCTAGTAGTTTCTTACATGTCAGAGGTTAATGAGAGAGCCAAGGTCAGTTATGATGTTTGCCATTTTCAGTATTTAATAACTGATGTCAACTAATGTAACTATCTAAAAAACTAATAAAAAAAATAATGTAAAACAAACTGTGGGCAAGTTTTGACACCAAGTACCTTTTTTCTCAAAGAAAAGGAAACACGTGTCTGCAGACAACACCTAAATTAGCAATTTTAGCATTAATATAAAGGTCAGTCAAAAAGCTCAGTGTGTGTGACAGCTTTTATCACCACAGAGTAATTTATTTCCAAATGTAGGAGCCAATCCTTCTGTGAAGTGTAAGAGGGAAAAAAAATGTAATGTCAATTAATAGTCTTCTAATATGAACATTTGAATACTGCAATATGTGACTATGAATTCAAATATTTGAAAAAGTCTAATCTAATTTCATTTTTAAGTGCACTGCAAAAAGAAATATTAATAGAAATATCCATCATTGGGCCAAAACTTCCCACATGCTGCAGCTCACACAGTTCACCTCCAGCAGAGCTTACGTGTATTATATTCATAGAAAGCTGAATCAAACAGTATGTGTGTGTGACTCATTTCCGAGCGCTCTTGGCATAATCCTAACCTATTGTTTTTCTGTTCAGTTTTAGTGGTGGCTGAAGACTCTGGAGAAAAGTGAGCAGCTTAGAAGGCTTTTATACAAGGGGTAAAGACACATGACTGTTTCATGTGACCGAAGTCTGCTACCAACTAATTAACCTATTGACCTGCATCATGACCACATGTCTGAATGCGGAAATAACATACTAAAGGGGATAAAAGTTTTACTAAGGCAAAGCCTCTATTCTGTCCTGTTTAGCTTGTCTTTGATGAGGCAGATGTTCCTCGATGACAGTGGACATGGGACACTATGCTCAAGAATTTCATCAGAAACTTAAAGAGGGACATTTTTTCTCAAAATTCATTCTGTAAAAAAAAGAAGTATTCATAAATAAGTGACATATGTTTACAGGAGGAATCTAACAATTGAATATGTAATAAAAAAAACACACTCACTATCTCCACTGTAGTCTCCTTGCTGTTTAGACTGCATTTAAACAACTTAGTCCTGCTGACTCCCATCTACACTCAGCAGTGACAAAGAAAAGTGACACAGAATGTGCTAATAAAATAACAGGACACGGTAAAACATATTTGTAGATATAAACAAAAAACTCACCAATTGCGGTCTTTTGGAAATTGTACACACCACACCTATAAACCAAGGACAATGTTTTTTTTTATTATTATTATTGATGCAAAAAGGGGGAAACTACAGAATCACACTGTACTATATGAAACATACATGTACTCTGTACTGAATTTTTTACATATTGGTAACTAACACTGACAACCTGATTGGTCTCCATTCATCAGAAAGAATCTTATTAACAATAAAACTCCAGGAGACCTAGAGACATTCTTCAAATATATATGGGAAGTGTGTTAGCTAGAATGCCTTTGTGCTTTTTTTATTTTTAAGAACATATGAATCATTTACACATTCACATAATTTTATTGCTTAGTAGCATTGGGGCACTACAACTGCATTTCATTGTACAACCCTGTGTTGCAAAAGGAAAATTAAATTATAGATTTATAGATGTCAACAGAGGGATACTTCAAGAGCCTGTCGTTTTTTTAATCTCACGAAGCAGACTTGACATAAACATTTCAAAAAAAGAAAAAAAAAACAAAAACAAAACAAAAACAAAGAAAAAACGATGATTTTCACTGACTGTGTTGCTCAAATCGCTAAGATTTTTAAATTCTATTTGGATTCAATTAACAATCAGGCGTTATAAGCAATTGACTTTAGGTTCATGTTTCAGAGACGTGTTTATGAAGTAAACATAAATAACTTTTCTTTTTTTTTTAGCGGAAATTAGAAATACAATTTCATTTCCTTTCGTATGACAGGACGTTTGTTGACTCACTTTGGTAGTTCTGCTAATAACCCGTTTCTGGGTGGTTTTCGAGCATGAACGTATTGATTTTTTTTTTATTAGCTCTTCCGGTGTTAGTCAGCAGACGACTCCTCCACCGTCAGCAAATCGATTAACTGTGCATTACCGCCATCTGCCGGTCGGAATGGAAATTGGAGGCTAAAGCAGATCAACACAATCTAGGCAACAAAATAGTCAGCACCGAGTGCAAACCAGCAGATAAAGTCTCTCGCAGGAATAATAACGAGTGTGTTTTTAATGAAATACTTTGTTTTCACCATTATAGATTATACCTTCAACTGAATTACGTAATTTCGGGGCATATAGTCTGTAACCCAGTGCAATGCATCTGCATTGCTAAATTAACGACTGTAGAAATTATAAAAAATATATATTTATTACTATTTATCATGCAACCATGTAATAATATGTAAAAGATCACATGTATTAGGGTTTAATGCAGTTCTATACAAGCTGTTACCTTGTAGGCTTTATGCAGTTTTTACTTGGTCAATAAATCAGTTCTGTTTCTGATTCCCTTAGAAAAAAAGAGACATCCATATACATATTGCTTGTGCTAAATCTGGTCACAAAAACTGCAGGCTACTGCTGTAATTTTTGTAACCCCAGATCTTCCAGACCAAATTTATCTCTAAACAGATGACAGGTTTCTCTGTTTCACTAATCTTGCTGCTTTTATTGGTGTGACAAAGGTTTTTTAGCCTCTGCATTGACCACACCTAAAATTTCTCTCAGCATGTTTATCTGTCCTCTCATTATTATTGATTCTAATATGATTATAAAGTAAACTATGACCATGATTGTGAGTTCTGCACAATTTACAATGGTTTTGACCTCAAACAAAATTGATTAGTACTAGGAAGGGAAAATTTCCCCCCTCCTTTTCTGTAATCTGAGTAAAATAAGTCTCAACATGTTATCTAATACATCAGTGAGCTGTTTGTCCTGGGCACTGCCGTGGACCGCAGGCTGTCACACTTGGGCCATTACTGGCAGAGGGACACTGACTGCCAAAAACACGTCCCCCCATCACCGCGGGGTGGCGCTGCAGTCTCGGTGAGATGCGGATGGGCTGCAGAAGCAGAGATCTGCTCTCATCCTCAGAACCAACAACACAAAGCTATGGCCTCGGCGGTGGATGCGAACTGATAAATATTGTTTAACGTAATTTAACTTAACTACCTCACGTAGCGCATGATTTGTTTCTATTTTAGCAGAGAAAAACAAGCCAAGCGGTGTTCGCAACGCTAAGAGGACTCGCTAGCTCCCACCAACTGTGATCCAGGCATCAGGAAGAAGGTAGGCAGCTAGCTAACGTTAGCGAAACAGTACCGTCAGCTGTGTCAGTCGGTGGTCGTATCCTATATCCTTGCTACCTCGGTGTTGATAAAGAACATATGGTTATCTAGTAAAATGTAGCTTATATTGGGTTATTTTAAGTTGGTTTGTTAGCTTGAAACCAATATGTTTTGTAAACAGTTACTTGTAAGACGCTGGATAGCTAGCTAAACGGAATGACAGTCCATCCCTCTGTAGTGTCGACAATGAGCCGTAGTTTGACATGTAGGACTTCTCGGTAATTTACCAAAACATCACAACTAGCAGTCCTAATTTCAATTAGTTGAACAAAAACGGTGTTATATCTCTCTGCTAGCTATGTATAATATTTCTTGCGCTCGTTTTGCTGTGTCTTTTACTCCTCAGGTAAACTACCTGGCTGAATGGCTGAACCGGAGCTTCTGCTGGACTCCAATATCCGACTTTGGGTGGTGTTGCCCATTGTCTTCATCACCTTTCTTGTCGGGGTCATTCGTCATTATGTATCCATTCTTCTTCAAAGTGACAAGAAGTTGACGTTAGAACAGGTTTCTGACAGGTACGGAGCCTTCAGTTGTATGGTGGATTATATTTTAAAAAACACCTGCAATGCATTTGAATTAATAATATAATTTTCGATCTTTAAATGCAGTCAAGTTCTTATTCGGAGCAGAATTCTCCGAGAAAATGGAAAATACATTCCCAAACAGGTAAGACATTTTTGTTTGTATTGTTAATTACATGTTATTTTTTATTAGATGGGTTACAGGTTGTCGTTTCAAAAATAGGACATAAAAAACAAAGGCATTCATCTTTTCACAACTGTTATGTTTAAAGCAATCATAATTTCTTTCTCCTCGCTCTAGTCTTTTTTAATGAGGAAGTTTTACTTCAATAACCAAGAGGATGGTTTTTTCAAGAAGACCAAAAGAAAGGTTGTTCCACCGTCTCCAATGACAGGTAATCCTTTTGAAGTATTTACCAATGCACAGCATATGATGATGCAATCTTGAGTGTCTATAATTGACTGTGACCCTTCATAAAGAGGCTAATTCAAATGAAAATATGTCTGCATCATTTAAAATACTAAATATAATAGTAACATTCTTATTCAACTCTCTAGTAAGGTCTTTCTGTCTGTATATGTTTGCATTTATTTGCATGTATTGCACATTGTGTCTTCTCACAGATCCCAGCATGCTGACGGACATGATGAAAGGAAATGTTACCAATGTGCTTCCCATGATCCTCATTGGAGGCTGGATCAACTGGACCTTTTCAGGATTTGTAACAAGTAATGCTTCCACTCTCCAATTTTGGATGCACAATGTGACATGCTAAAACAGCTTGTTTATATGCCTACCAGATTAGATATTGTTTATATAGAAATTCTATATTTGGTTATTTCTGTTTCCCACAGCTAAGGTTCCCTTCCCTCTCACTCTGCGCTTCAAGCCCATGCTGCAGCAGGGGATAGAGCTGCTCTCACTGGATGCCTCCTGGTAAACTAGTAAAACAAGATGTGAATGATATATAGCTTTGGTCATTGTGTAGTAATATCCACATGTTTAAGGCAGTGCTGGGCTGTTTTGTGATTTACTTAATTTATGTTTATTTATCATCCAGGGTGAGCTCAGCATCATGGTATTTCCTCAACGTATTTGGACTGCGAAGCATGTACTCATTAATTCTGGGCCAAGATAATGGTAATTTTGACTGATTATATTAAAGTGTTTTCTTGGGTCAGGTGGTTAAGTTTAGCGATTGCATGAAAATGTTTTGTCTACTTGTGCTCATTTTTAGATCATCTATAGTAATAAACTGTGTTGGAAAGGCTTGTTTTGAAATACATTGGATTACAGATTACTAGTTACCCTGTTGAGTGTCTGTCAGAGCTCCAGTGAACTCACAGACACGCACAGACGCGTCGAGTCTGACAGCAGCTCATCATGACTGGTTAGCAGCAACTAATAGCCCAATATAGCCTTTCTTGCTACACTTAATGATGGTCAGCCTGTCACAATGTCTGTTTCTCCTTATATCCCGCATCACACACAAGGTCACTCCCCTTCAGTGCTTGTTTTTTGTGCTGTCCTCTACGGCACTTTTTACATACGCTGGGATGGAACTGTCTTGCAAAATTTGGGTTTCTTGGTGGCCTTTTAATTGTAAGTAGGGATGGTCCAATCCAATCCACTGGATCGGTATCGAGTCCGATCCAGGCCAAAATGACTGGATCGAGTATCGGATTTTTTTATTAGAA
>JAPZDY010000012.1:14682957-14706902 GCA_029783645.1 Ctenochaetus hawaiiensis | reverse complement strand
GAAACGGAAAATTTGGCCCTTGACTTGGCATCCTTGACATAATTTGGCCCCCAAGGAAAACTAATTGGGGAACCCTGGCTTAAAGCATAGTGCAAACATGATTCACAAGATATGTTTCTTTGTTAGACTTTTGTTTAGCAAATTAGTTTTTGGTTTAGATATGTGCCATTCACTCAATTTTTGAGGCATGATAGAGAGAGATTTGTGCTCGTATTTATGTTCAACATAATGTTTGTCACACCACTAGTGCATTTAAGGACAGGACACTTAATTCTAAGGAGAAGTAAATTATATTTGCAGAAGTGACACCTATCGGATCTTTTGCTGACATGGTGAAACTGCTGCAATATTTAAAAACACTGAAACTTTTTTTGGTGGTTTGACATGTAAAGTAGCAGTAATAGTTACAATTTGCTTTTAATTGCAGTCTACTTCGATAAATATCATATGTAATTTCCTGCTGAATACAGGTGTGTGCGTGCATGTGTGTGCTTGCTAGATGAGCATTATTTTTAATCAAATGTAAAATACAAGGTGATAAGTTTGACTGAGTTTTCATATGTCTGAACTCATTGTTAGACAATAAACAAATATGTAATTTAACCTTTTAGATTAAATGCCTTGTGCTCCACTAATTATGATAATTTTGGCATATATTTGCTCAGGATTTGTTTGCCTGGGTGTGTCTGTACTCTGTATGAGAACAAGATCGCAGTGTGATAACCGAACCAAGGTTTCTTGTTGACAATTCAAAGAGGTATACGTGATAACTTTTCACTGCTCTCCTGAGGTTGCATTTTGTCAGCCTGATATTTTATCAAGGTACTATATTTGTATATCATGTTTAAACATACGTCTGAATAACTGGCCTCATCATGACTCAGAGTTTTGAGGATATCAGCAGTAACCACTGTTTCCTTCCAACAGACTGGGGGGCTACAATTCATACAGCTCCTCCTACAATTACAGAGAGTCCCAGTCCCAGCCTGGCCTATGTGGTCTCAGTAATTTGGGCAACACATGCTTCATGAACTCTGCCCTCCAGGTGATTAAAAAAAACAACTAATGCCACAGTTGCAACTTTTGTTCAATGAGAGCCAGTCATCTTGTTTTTTGGGTAATATGTTCACAAAAACTACTTTTTATTGGTCTTCTTCCAGTGCCTGAGCAATGCATCTCCACTCACAGAGTATTTCCTCAATGACCAGTATGAGGCAGAGATTAACAGAGAGAATCCCCTTGGAATGAGGGGTGAAATTGCTGAGGCCTATGCTGATCTAGTAAAGCAGATGTGGCTGAGCCGCAGCAGCTATGTCGCCCCGCGTACCTTCAAAGTGAGTTGTGTCCGGAAGTTTTGTCTAAAATGAATGATAAAAATATTTACAGACCAAAAAAATGTAGAAAATATCCATTTATCATTCTACAGCAGCAGACAAAGTTAATAAAACCTTTGTTTTTATTTCCAGACCCAGGTGGGACGTTTTGCCCCCCAGTTTTCAGGCTACCAGCAGCAGGACTCGCAGGAGCTGTTGGCCTTCCTGCTAGATGGGCTCCATGAAGATCTGAACCGTGTCAAGAAGAAGCCTTACCTGGCCCTGAGGGATGCAGAGGGCCGTCCAGATGAAGTATGCCAAATAGATTTTTAAAAAAAAGGGCTTTCAAATTTTGGACTTGTCGTAGACTTGTCCAGGTCTGATGCTTGATTCAACTTGCACATAGTAATATTTTTTGTACTCCTTGCTTTGCTGATTTTTGAATGATTGAAAATGAAATGAAAAATGACCTCAAGTTTCAAAGAGACTGGCAAAGCTACAAGGACCTTTAATCTGTAACATATAAACATAGGATGCTTTCTGAAGCTGCACATGTTGTGCTTTGATCTACACTGTATTAAAGCAACAGAAGAGCAAAGGGTCTCAACAAATACATGTAAATGATCAAGTTTTACTCGTTTCTGAGGTTCCCAAATGGTATCTCATGAAAGCTCTTTGGTAATTACAGATTGTTGCCAAGGAAGCCTGGACAAACCACCGCTTGCGCAATGACTCTGTTATAGTTGATATTTTCCACGGCCTGTTCAAATCCACTTTGGTGTGCCCAGAGTGCTCCAAGGTGTCCGTCACCTTTGACCCATTCTGCTACCTCACACTGCCCCTCCCCATGAAGAAGGATCGTACTATGGAGGTTTTCCTGGTGAGATCTGACCCGCAGTCCAGACCCACACAGGTGAGGATATTGCTCTAGATTTTAACAGCTGTTATAAAGCTAATAATAACTATTACTATCTAATTAATACTAGCCATCCTGTTGATAACTCATGGATGTCTGAATGCTCAAGCACTTCATTAAGTATTTTCTTTGTCTTTTCTTTGTCGTTGTCTTTGTCTTACAGTACCGAGTGGTGGTCCCTAAACTGGGTACAGTGACAGACCTGTGCAGCGCCTTGTCTAAACTCTGCGGTTTCCCTCCAGAAAATGTAAGAACTTTATCCTTTTCCCCTGCTACATTAAAGTGGTCTTTAATCTTCCTGCTTTAAAATTTCTTTTTCTCAGGTTAAGTGGAAACTACACATTAAATGGGCAATTCTTTTGCGTTTCTAGATGGTGGTGGCTGACGTTTACAATCATAGGTTTCATAAAATTTATAGACGGGATGATGGCCTTAACCAAATCATGGAAAAAGATGACATCTTTGTGTAAGTCTTGTTGTCGACTTAGCCATTTTAAGTTAGTCACTGTGTTTGCTGTTAAGTACTGTGTGTGCATAAAATGTGTATTTTGGGCTGTTCTTCTTTGCAGGTATGAAGTACAGGAAGAGGACAGTGAGAGGATGAACCTGCCGGTATATTTCAGGGAGCGCCATTCCAAGCATGCTGGAAGCTCCACAAGCACCATGCTGTTTGGCCAGCCTTTACTCATCACCGTCCCCAGACACAACCTCATAGCAGACGTTCTTTATGACAAGATCCTAGAGAGGATTGGGTAAGAATTACAAACTGTACTGTTTGCATAGCAACAAAGGAACCAACCTGTTTGTACAGCAATAGTGTGAAAACAAGAGGGGTTAAGAAATGAAAAAAAAAAAGAATTATGTCCCACTCCTTGCCTGATAACAGTTTTCAGGTCTGATGTGGACATGCAGTTGAATATGTCAAGTGTTATCTATAAAGATAAATGTTCTGGGGGGGAAAAAAGTTTATTCGTGTAACTGCAGTTATTGATAATAAAAAGTGACATCTGAGTAAATTTGCTGTTTCCCCGATCTTTTTTGCAGACGCTATGTAAAACACTCCCAGAGCCCTAACAGTGAAAGCAGAGCCTCAGCCTCAGCGACCTTTGCCAGCTGCAGTCAGGCTCCTGAATGTTCCACATCATCTAGTGTCAATGCCAGTCTTGGTGGCTGTGGCAGCCCCCTGTCAGACGGGGCCTCCTGCAGCGCCAGCTCTAGCAACGGCAGCAACCACTCAGGAACCTGCAATGAAACTAATGGGTTGTATGATGGTAAACAGCTACTTTCACCAGGTTTAAATGGATGTTATGGCAACACTGTTGTGTATCAGAATGTCTGAACACAGCTTTTTAATGCATCAGTGCAAAAAACTAAAAAAAATGATTTCTTCTGCATCTGTGTAGGTGAGGAGGAAGCCATGGACCACCAGGTGAGTCCAGAGCCAGAGAATGGCCACTCCGAAGAGGACGAAGAAGAGACCTCTGACTTGGAAAATGGGTCTAAAAGAGACACAGCCAAGCAGTGCTCTTCGCCAGCCAAGCTCTTCACTTTCAGCATAGTCAACTCTTATGGAACAGCCAACATTAGCCCGCTGCCTTGTGATGGAAATGTTCTCAAACTAAATCGTAAGCGTTTATTTTTGAAACTCAGAATTGCAATCCGAGTTTGAATTTTTCAAAGCCATCTTGCGTTGACACAGCTCTTCTCTGTCTGTGCAGCGCATTCCACCGTGGCAATCGACTGGGATACAGAGTCAAAGAAACTATGTTATGATGAACAGGAAGCAGAGGTCAGTGTGTTTATCCATTAGACAATCCTGTGACAGGATGTGCAAACAGTCTATGTATAATTGTGTAAATATTGTTTGTAGGCTTATGAGAAGCACGAGAGCATGCTCCAGCCCCAAAAGAAGAAGGCCACAGTTGCTTTGAGGGAATGCATTGAGCTTTTTACAACTATGGAGACACTTGGGGAACATGACCCATGGTATGGGTTTACAGCTACAGCCTGCTTCATTGTCAGCCCTCTACTTCTGATACTACCGATGTCATAGAGATATGAATTTCTTTTACTGTTTTTTTTTTAATACAGGTATTGTCCAACATGTAAAAAACACCAACAGGCCACAAAAAAGTTTGACTTGTGGTCGCTGCCCCGCATTTTGGTAGTTCACCTAAAACGTTTCTCCTACAACCGATGTTGGAGGGATAAGCTGGACACAGTGGTGGACTTTCCCATCAGGTAAGCAGACAGATTTTTCCTAAATAAAAAGTTAAGAACAATGCCATAGTGTGATGTTTCTGCTGGGCTGACTCACTGGATGTAAACTGGTAGCATGAGCCTGCTGTTATGCGACTATTTTAGTTGACATCCTCCTCCCCTCCGCTTCCTGTGTATACTATTTTGCAAAGGCAAATTTTGCCTCATCTTGGCTTAGCAACAATTGTGAATGGCTCAAAGAAACACAAATGAGCCGAAGTGTTTTTTCCCTCATGTAGCAGGATGATAATTAGTGCAGCCAGGCCTTTTTCCAGCACTGTGGAGACAAGTCTGGCTCTGCCAGGCTAGTGTCTGCTAAAGTTTTTCTGGAGAGAAAGTACTACTGTGCTTTTTTAGTTCCAGATGTCACTGAATCTCAGTCCATGCATACCCGCACTATCTAGATAGTATGTGTCAATTCAATTAGGTTCAATTTTAGACTGTACTAATTAATTGTACATCTTATTGTATATCTTGTGCATCTTAAGCATTAAACTTTGTATTTCTAAATGGGTCACAGATGTCATGTTTTAGATAAGTAGTGTAATAGGACTTGGTCACCATGTGTTACTGAAGGCAAATTATAACCACTCATACTATTTATTTTACTGAGCTATGGATGCACATTATTCTACTCAGTTTAAGGATAATTTTTGTCAAGATTGCATTTAAGGATTTGAGAAACTCCATAGTGTCAGAGAGGTTGACACTAGGTGGAGCTGTAATCCGAAATTTAAAGAACAAAGAGACTTGAGCAATGAGGAAATACTGTATTTATTGTAGTTCCAAGAAATGCACACTTGTCTTCAGGAAACTGACATCATCCAAAGAACAATTACACCTGTGTCCCTACTCTCCTTATCTGTTTCGTTTGTGCGACTAACGCATGAGTCATCTAGTTTTTTCCGTTTGCATAGAACAGATTTTCCTTTGTTTTAAAATAGAGAAGTTGCCTAAGGAATAATTGGCTTAACGGCTCCCTGTCTCACTCTCGACAGTTTGTGGCAACACACATTCACTTGTGTTGAGGAACTTGATCCACTTTAAACCAGGAAGCAACAGAAATGTTGCTGAAATCCTGATTTGAAAAGGCTGACTCATGCTCACTAAGGCAGTCTTGAGTGTACCAGTAGCCTCATATGATGCGTTTTACATTAAATATAACCATAAGAAAATCTAGTTTTTATTTTTTGATTATGTTAAGTTTTTTAAAATCACTTTGAATACATGTTTTCTGTGCAGCTGATGATATTTTCTTTGTCAGGGATCTGAACATGTCAGAGTTTGTGTGTGACCCCAAGGCCGGACCCTACATATATGACCTCATTGCTGTGTCAAACCACTACGGAGGAATGGGAGGGGGTCACTGTGAGTTATTGTTTATTTCTTCCTCTTGTCTCTGTCATTTTGATCTCTTAATAAACCCACAGGCCAATATCCCTCCATATCAAAATACTTTTAAAAGTGCAAAGAGCTTACTTAAACATGAAACAAGTGTGTTTTTTTTTATGCCACTCTCTAGTTATCATGCCATTTTTGTCTAGTCTTGAAACATGAACACAAATGTGTCAACAGATGGTCTACTGAATGATCACTGTGTCACCATGGACGCTGTAATTAGTAACATTACAATACAGCAAAGTACCTCACACATCTTTGTTCTCTGTGAGCCCACTGTCACGCTTTTTCAAGTTTGCCCTTTCCGTGAACTGGTGTGATAAGATCGTTATCTCTTCCTGGGTGAACAAATGGCCTCACTAGCTGTTTGTTAACACTGTGGTCCTTCTTTCTTAACAGACACAGCTTATGGCAAAAATAAAGTGGATGGAAAGTGGTATTACTTTGACGACAGCAGTGTCTCATCTGCCTCAGAGGACCAGATTGTGGTGAGTTTTGGCTCTTTAATGGTCATGGATTTGTGTCTCCTGTAGTTCAGAGATGCAGTATTTGGTGATCCCTGTGCTGTTTATCTATTGACTGATGTTTGGTGGAAATGAGGCCTCAGCCTTCTTGGCTCTCTGTCTGTGGTGTCAAGTGTCCCTATCTTTTTAGAGTAACCCTACCCTTGTCCTTTCTTTCAGACTAAAGCTGCCTACGTGCTGTTCTATCAGCGCAGAGACGAGGAAGCGTCCTCCAAACCTCAGCCTTCGGCCTCACTGGGAGGAGCCCCAGAAGCAGCTGATGACCATATGGACACAAACTGAGGAGCGCTGATGTGGACGAGACACGCACTGAAACACACACAGCAAATAAAGACACTTGGACGCACACACAAAGCTACCATAGTGACAGAGGACACCACGGATTTAACATTATTAACCCACCCTTCCCACATACTTTATTTGATTTCTGTCTCGTATGTTGTCAGCTAGAGCCAACAACCTTGTCAGAAGGGTGACCTGAGAGACTTTGTCCCCTCAGCGGGTGGCCTCCTGATTCATGAACATAGTTAACTAGTCTGGAACTAAGAGGAGCATAAATGGATAAAGATCCTCTTACTGGATGAACAGAATGTTAGAAGTGCCCTCAATTATGTAGATAAACAAATGTTTCTGTTGCCCACAACAACAGTCAGAAATGCTAAAAGAGAGGGGGAAAAAAGCCAAATGCAAATGTTTTTTCAACCAAAGCGTTCCAAGGTGTTTGACAAACTGGTAAGACATTAGCAGAAATACTGGCATTGTGCCTGGATGTATCTCTAATAATCTTGCTGTGCTGAGGTAAAACTTTAACTTTGTCGTGGAACAGTACATGCCATGCTCTGTGAAAGAATCCTGTGACCTTATTCCACCTGTGTAGAGTGGATCACTGATGGGGATGTTGCTTCTGCAGATTAGCTGTAGCAGTTGTGCTCCCAGCCTGCCGAGTCTATGTTGCAATCTAAACCACAGAAGGTGGATGTCTTGTTTCAGGGTTTTAAGAGCTGCGTCTTGACATGCATTTTGGCAGAACCAGTTTTTTTTAACCTCACCCTTTTTAACCATCACTATTTTGTTCTTGCTCACAGAGTATGGGCTCTGCTGTTTCTCGGACCCTAAACCTATGAGAGCAGTCTTACCCTGCTAGCAATTTTTATTTACCTTTTTTTTTTTTTTTTCTTAAATCACAATGCAAAAGCGGCCTTTTGATTCCTGCAACCTAACTAAAGAGGAAGGCACTTTGAAGTCTCCATGAGTACAATATCTACCTGCTTCTGGTGTATCTAGACATGACAGAATGATATGGTTTGGCCTTAGCATTAAGGTTCATGGTCTGTCATAAACCTCCAGATCATTTTAATGTGTCTTATATAAGCATATTTTGATTGCTGCCTGATTGGACCCCTAGCTCACCTGCAATGGCTTGCCCTTATTAGTCTTGTACATTAATGCAGCTCTGTATTGAAGTGGCTATGTTTTATTTGATATCTTAAAAGCACACTGAGTGAAGCAAAATAAACTAGTATAAAAGTGGTGCTTTATTCATGAAACTTGAACTTGCTCCTTGTCAAGAGGAACAATCTACACGTGTCATCAGATGGGGTCCGGACAGCAGTACCCTTAACAGCATTTTCACTAAATGCAGACATTTGGAGCCAATAGTTTTTCTTCCAGTGATCACTACCCAGCTGTTCAGTAAACTATGATAAAATGATCTCTTTTGGTAGCATAAGAAAATAGTCCACTCATCGTATCTTAATTAAGTCTTTAAGACAAAATTCACAGGAAGCACATTTATAACAGGTGTCTTGTATGATTGTGACTGGGTATAAAATGAATTCATTCACTTATACCCAGTCCCAAGGGTCTTCTAGTAAAACCAGATGACTGCTAGTGTTTAATGGATTTACTCTCATAAGTCTTGTTCTGTGGCATAAATTCTGCACTTTTGTTGCATAACAGCATGTTGATGTGAAGGGCCTCCTAGTGCCCTTTAAGCTGGTTGGTCCTGCCATGATTACGTCGTTCAGAGATGACTACCTAATTATAATCATGTATGCTTATGACTAGAAAAGCTTTACATCATATCTGTAATCCTAGACACGTAGTTGAAAACCAAATTCAGCTGCCAAATGCAGGGAATCTTGTTTTCTTCCCCTAAATCATGTCAGCAATTCAAACTCAAAGAAAAACAGGAGATGTAAATAATCACACAATTGAAAATAGGTGTATAAATTCCTGTCCTCATATTTATCTTAATGCTGATATCTGCAGTATTTGTTTTTAACTGAAAAATATTTGAAATTCAAAGTTCAATAAAGACTGGAAGCCTCATCAGTGTTGTGTGTTTGGAGTAATAAAATGCACTTAAAAAATCTACAGTTGATAAGCCACATCATTAGATTCACCTGCCTGATATTATGCAAGTCCCTCTCATGTTGCTAAAACAGCATGTACACACAGTATCCTGGGAGTCTGGCACTGAAACACTGGCAGCAGATCCATTGGGTCCTCTGAGTTGAGGGGTGTGGCCTGTATAAATTGGGCAAGTTTCTGCAGGGCCTGTTGATTGACAGTTTAATTGGAATCTGGGGAGTTTTGTTGCCAATTTAACGCCCTTGGCTCTTGGTCATGTCCCTGATGCTGTTACTGAGTAGATTTAAGTTTGTGGCTGGTGTATATTTAGTACTTCAATAAGCCCACGCAGAAGCTGTTATTCTCTGACAGAGCTGTCATAACTTCAGTGGGGGTTGTGAAATAACTGTGCTGCCACATTTTCCATAAGTTGCACAACCTTCATTACATACAATTTATGCTAACTGGCTGGAAAATGAACTCTGATCTGTTGAATGTGCAGTCACAGCACATGGAAGCATTCAAACTATTAGTGCAAACTCAGGAGTCCTCTATATATCTTCTAGATTAATATTTTTACCCACCTTAAATATTACCTTTGAAGCTCATATCTGAGAAAAATAAATGATTTTCATATGGTGGATTCATACAGGATCATGTAAAAAAAATTAATTAAAATTTGAACTTTATCCTATGAATAACAAATATTAACAGTTAATCAAAATTAGTCAGTGCAACTTGTGAATTTTTGCTTAATTTAAAATCATATCTTAATTCTTTACAAATTCAATGAGAAGAAGTCAGGAAATTTTTGACAAAAATACATTTATTGGTCCCTTATGTTACATCAAACCACTGCTGTGCTTTACATGCACCCAATGCAGCTAAAAAACATTCAGCCTTTTACATTTTATCAGATACCCTCCTCACAACTAGCTTGGTTTCAGAGGATATCTTCATTAAGTAAAAGAACAGAACACAGCTTATCGTGTACAAGTGAGCACAGGTGGCCTGGAAAAGTGTCCCAACACATCTACACAACCTCAGAGGAACCAAAGGTGTAGGATGGGACATTTTGGAAGGACGTTCATTAGTGTGCCTGGCTGAGGAGCTTCTTGATGTCTCCCTCAATGTTGCTGGTGAGAAAACACCTGCCGTAACGCTTGAAGGGCACCCCATCTGGTCCGATGAGGAACTTCTCAAAGTTCCAGGCCACGTCATTTCTGCAGACCGGGCTCCAGATGATGAGCTTGGGATCGGTCATCAGGGCGGATGGATCATCACTGGGATATGGGAGCTTTTCCCTCAGGAACACAAACAGGGGATGGGCATCCTTTCCATTCACATCCACCTTCTGAAGGAGCACGAACTTTGGCTCAAAGCCTTTTCCAGGACGGACGTACTTCAGAGACACAAGAATTTCTTCATTCTTGCAGTTCTCCTGCAGGGGTTAATCGAAAGATTATGTCATATTAAAGCATGTGGTACATGGAAGCTTTTGCATCATCCTAAAATAAGATCACACAGTTGCTTTGGCAAAATGAAATAATAAATGAAATGTTTATAAGACATTCATTAAGGAGGCAGACAGGTTCAGGGTAATGAAAAAGGGGTCCTCAATGAAATCCATGGTGACATTATGTTCTTATAGACAAATTTTTTATAAAGATAATGATGTTTTTTGAGGAAGGTGATCAGAGGACACTGTCAAAAAATCAGCACAGTATCTTCAGCTCTCTGTCCCTCGGCAGTTCAGCATCACATTTAACATTTTTTGTAAACCCACACTCACAAAAGGTATAAGGTAAAAGTCATAAATAATTTCATGTTTTACAGATTGGTAATCTGATCTGAGCCCACATTTTGAATTTAAAAATACACTTCAAATCCTTTAATAACACAATGTTTCCTTTTTGTTTTTGTTTGACTTTTTTTTTAAAGTCAGGAAGCACCAATACCACACCAAGTAGCTTCCTGCTTGCAATAAAAAGCAAGTGAGATATCTGAACCATCATATCTGTTATTATCTACTAATGAGTTACTAATATTGTTGCTAATGACACTTAATACAATAAAATCTAAAGGTCGGTGTGGGGAAAAATAAATAAAATGCATTAGTCACATGAGCATATTAAACAACAGTAGCTCATGCCTTTATCAGATGATTCATTGCTGACCGATATTATCATCTCTTCCTCTACATATTCTTCTAAGCTGCTTACAAAACTAACAGGAACTTTGTATTTCCATGAATTCTACAGGTTATTTACTTTCCAAAATTTCAACCACTGGTCCAACCGTAATAGTTAAATTTGATTGTGTTATATTCATGTGTAGTCTAACCAAAAGAGACAAAACCTAAAGTTAAACTTGAGGCATGCATATAAACTTGGAAACGAGGCGAAAGAAGCAAAGAAGTGTAAAACGGAGGCAAAACTACTTTTGTTTAAAATGAGTAAATAAACTGAAAGGGCTCAATCTCCTTAATTTAAAATGTAGCTTTTTAAGTCTAAAAATGATGGCTACTTCCGGGACAATATATATATTATTAGTAGTAGAGTTAAAAAAACATTTTTTTAAAAAAACCCCACCATAGTCCCAGTTTCTTTGCAAGCCAGAAAGAGAACAGACTTGGCATCGGCCGATTTCATATTTTTAATTTCCTCACCTGATGGCCGAACTGGTTGCAGGGCACTCCCAGGATAACGAGCCCCTCGCTGGCGTACTTCTCGTGGAGCTCGTTCATCTGGGTGTAATCCCTGGTGGTCGTACCTCAGAGAGACGCGACATTCTCAATGAGGACGACTTTACCCTTCAAGGAGGAGAATTTAAACGGTTCTCCCGTTAACAGATTGGCCGACAGATCATGAAAATTCGTGGCCATTCTCGTGCTTCCTCTCTACTCTCTTCAGGTTCACAGTATTCTCTTTATTTCCCAAACACAGTTTACCTCTCTCAGTTCCTTGAGCCAATTTTTAAAGCATAGTCAAAGAGCTTGTATTTGGCTGTAGAGATAGTTCGCACCCTGTAGTCTGCGGGTTGGCCGAATCGAACGTTTCAATGAACCATTCCTTTAATTTAAGAAGCCAAATGCTAAATCAACTCAGAGAGGGTCAACATTATTAAACACTTAAAACAGAATTAGTTAGTCAAACTTAGGGCGTTCATTCTTTAATGCGTATATTCAATTCTATATTTCATAATTTTTATTTAGCTTATCTCTATTTTGTCTTTCGAGTTCATAATTTTGACCCAGTGAGTCAAACTTGTGCTGTAGTGTCTTATCATTTTCCCTTATCATGAAAATGTTTACTTGGTCATTCTTTTAATGTGATATTTTTTTACTTATTTTTTTCCCGGTGAAAATCTACATACAGTTAAGTGTAATAAAAAATGCAGGAAAATATTACAAAAACCAACCAACATTTGAGATAAACGATGTTCTGCTCTAAAATAAAACTGTTTGTAAAGTTTGTTAATCAAGACGTTACTGAGTTTACGTTGCTAGGAAATGAAGCAAGCCGAAGAAGGAGGAAGGCGAAATACTCGATTTACTCGCCACTCTTTGATATGATTGCGCAGGTACACCGTTCTGCGGTTGTGCATGTTTCCTGACACGGCGTATCCCGGAATGACTCATATGTATTAATGCAGTAAACCCACACAGTTCAAACACCGCCCAACAGCGGTAAAAAATAACACGCGGCTAATGCTGAAAACTAAGGGACCGTCTTCTAGAACATATTGTCATCGTTGTGCTGTTTAACGCCTGACAACTTTCAATAGAACAACGTAAATTATATTCAAGAGACTCATTGAAAAAAATGCTAGATATATGTAATGTTTATTCGCTTTATTTGGTTACTTTCAGGCTAATGGGGATTTATTTCTAGCCTTTAACCCGCTATTAGCAAGTTGAGCTCCATGCGGATGATCCCTAACTGTGGCCGGTGACGCTTGAAGCTCTTTGGCGCGGAAGTTTGTTTTGTAACGTCGCTGTCTTAAAATCGTCACTCGTGGGCTTATCTGTGTATTAAACGTATGTCTCACTGTTGCCATTCTTAATAATTCCGACAGCCAACAATATAACATCGATATGAAGTTATAAATTTTAAGTGAGGCATGCTTGTGCTATAGTTAATGTATTACTGAACTAGCTAATACCATCGCTACAGCATACTATTTTTCTTTACAGGTTCCGGTAAACTTAACAGAAATACGTTAGCTTGTTTGCTTATCTGGATGCTAGGTTGTTGTTGTTTTTTTTGAACATTTTGACCTTTATATTTCATCAGATGTTGCGCAAAAAGCGACCCTCCACTGTGGATAAAGAGGAAAGAGCTGCTACAACCACCAGTAAGTTTCATGTAACGGCATGTCACTGCAATTCCTAACTATGTGACAGTGCAGGGAAGTTCTCCAGCTCGCCAGTTACACTAAAACTACTAAATTTCCCAAATTCCTATCACATCTTAATGATTAGATAATTCACATCGATAGAAAAGTAAATCAGGGGTATGGAATAATTTAATCTGCATGTGTTTATATCTCTGACATGAATGAGTAGACCAACATTTGTAAAACCTCTGAATTTTTCATTATCTGAAAGTATCTTATATATGCGAGGAGCCCATATTTTCTGCTGGATACTGATTATTTTTAAAATTTTTACTCTTGCTCTGTAGAGGCAAAGAAGAGTCGCAGCGCTGGTCGCCGGCCAAAGGAATCTGCTCCAGAGGAGAAGAATGAAAGTGTATTCAGCACCTTTCTTCGAGAGGCAGGTGTCACCTTGAAACAAGATGGCACACCCAATGAGATTGGTAAACACATTCAGCTCAAGTTTCAGAATAGGGCAGGCCAGAAGATAAATCAGTTTTTCTGCCTCAGATTTTTCTGATCTCTCTCTTTTTGCCTCCAGCTGTTGACCAAGTAGTTTTCCAAAAAAGGATACAGCAACAACTTCAGAAGAGTCCCAGGTACCCTGGGGTAAGTATGTAAGCCATGTATATACAACACTAGGATATTCAGTATGAGGCAGTTATGTTTAATTGACATTTGATTTCCCAGATAATACAGGAATTCACCACTGGATTGGAGTCTCATATTGAAGACCCTGAGCGGTTTAGGAACTGCATCCTTCCATGTGTCCCACAACTGGCTGATGAAGAATCCAGGTAGGTTTGCAAAAACACTCAGTGCTAACAGACCCTCCAATGTTCCTCCTGCCGAAGTGTGCAGCTTCAGCAGGCAGAACATTCTTTTTTGGAGGGCACATTTACAAAGTAGACTTAGCATATGTCGAGGTAGTGTGCGGTGTGACATTTTGACATATTTTCCTCTGTATTTCAGTTGCGTCAGCTCGTTCCAGGAAAGTCTGATACGCATGTTGTTGGGGATTGAGATGCTACAGGTAAGGTGTCCCGTACAGATTCTGTCACAGATAACTGCATACCCCTTTAATAAAGAGTGTCACTAACCCTCACATATACAAAATGCAGTGAGGTGTGCAAAGGCATGTTTGTGCAAAGCGTATCTGTACATGTGCAGTATATCTTTCACACATGGTTAATCAACTGTTCTCTCTCATGCAGACTTTCATCATTAACGTCTTGCTTGAAAAACTCCCTGAATTTATGCTTGACGGGTCAGTGTCTCACATGAACATGCTTGACATTACTTAAACATTTTTACTTGCTAAATTGTCATCTTGTTATTTCCCTCACAGCTCTGGAGATGGAGGCCTCAGTGTTCCTCGTGTAATTATCAACCAGCTTAAATGGCTAGACAGAATCGTGGACAGCAAGGTAGTAATTTCTGTAATGACAGGTCTTGTTTAATCGGCAGTGGCCGTACCCAGTGTTTTTATTTGTGCTGATGTTTTTCAATAGGTGTGTGATCATGTGACATTTCCTCATATCGGTCATCGCTAATTTCTAGGTTGCGATGTGCTCATTTGTTTCCGCCCTCTTTGTGGCCTGTTATTTATAGGAGTTGGCGACGAAGCTCATGGAGCTCGTGTCAGTAGCACCAGTGGAGGTGCAGCGTGACATCATCACCAGCCTGCCAGAGATCCTGGAAGACTGTCAGCACAATGACATAGCCAGTGAGCTCAAGTGTGTACAATAAACCTCCTCTGCACATCCGCGGTTCATGCGTGTGTACTTTCAGAGTTGCTGATTACTTTCATCACTGTCCTTTGTAGCACTTTACTCCAAGAAAACACTCAGCTGACTGTCCCCATCCTGGATGCCCTCTCTAGTCTCAACCTTAGTTCCTCGTTACTTACTGAGGTAGCACAAAAACACACCACATGCACCATTACACTTAATTGTGGTGGATTTTTAAGGGCTTCTCTGTCTCCTCTCATAGATTCGTGGAGCAGTTATGGCCACTTTGGCTGCAGTGCAACTGGAAGACCTACCTGTAGTGGTCAAGTTCATCCTGCACTCTGTCTCAGCCTCTGATGCGTATGAGGTCAGGGGCTCAAAGCTTCACATAATTATGCATTTTAAAACAGATAACATGGTAATTGTGCTGTGGTTGTTCAAGAACGTATACAGGAAATCCTCAAGTGTAGGGTATGTTTTTCCTGTGTACAGGTGGTGTGTAATCTTCGTAAAAAGCTGGAGTTGGAGCAGTGTGTTCTCCCTCCTGGGCTGCAGGCCTCCCAGAACCAGAAGACGAAGAGCAAAGGATCAGCAGTGTAAGACAAGGCATATTGTGCAATCACGACTAATCTCAAGAATCCGCTCAAGTTTATAGAATCAAAAACGATGTACCTTCCAGTGATAGCATTGGACGGCACATTCCAGCACTATCACAGCTTTACATCAGTACGTTTTCTCAGGAGCATGTTTTGAAGTTGGCAGGAGGTAGGACTTTGCATCCCTGAAGATGAAATGTAATGCTTCTGTTTTTGGACTAGGCCTGCTTCCACATCAGCAGCTGGCAGCAGTCAGGACTGCATTGCATTGATATTGGACGGCATCAAGTCAGCAGTTCGTTTCCAGAAGATGATATCTGAGGCTTGGCTCAAGGTAGGAAATTGATTAGTTCTTAATCTCTCTTGAATGAATAGATAACTAAATGCTGTTGCTTTTCTCTTATTTTTTCGTATATGTAATGACAGGCAATCTTCCTAGTTTAAGGGTTGATACTGAACTTGAACTCTGTCAATTTCAGGCTATGGAGTCTGTGGATGAAGTAGAGGACCATAAGGTGAGTGCACACTCCTAATTAGGGCACCCACTAATAAAGTGGTTAGTGTGAAAGGAGGCCATATATCCCATTCCCACTCAAGTTTATAGAATTAAGAGTAACTATGAAAATTGAATTTATCAATTTATAAACAGTTTTAATGGTGTAAATAATGTCTGGAAAATTAAAGGGAAATTACATGATTTACTGTTCATGCACACAGGCCACTATGTGATGTTGTAGTTGGTGACGTAAAGAGCCATCATTGCATCATTGTCTGTGTTTGGATGTGAACAAAATATGTCAATCAAAAGTCAAGGACATGCAGGGAAACCTGTGAATCCCCCTCTGTGTGTTTGTGGAGATGTGAATCTGAATATCTCACCTCCAAATGTTCTCCGCCACTTCAGGTGATAGATCTGCTGGTGCTGTTTATCCTCCACTCTACCAACGCCAACCAGAGCCGGCGAGGTGCAGAGAGGCTGCTGAAGGTGAAGGTGAAGACGGGACTGATGCAGGAGGCTCTGCTGCAGAGGATCTTCAGGGACTACGCTCAGGTGAGCCCGCCTACAGATGCATGAACTTAAATATAAAGTGCACTTTATTTTTTTTACACTTCACAAGTGATTTATTATTATCTGGATAACAGCGGGGGGTTGTCATATTAATTAATGTTAACGCTGTAGGTCATGCGGGGGTATTTCCCCTCCATCCTGGCTCTGGCTCAGAGTTTGCTGCGCTCTCCTGACTCCTGCGTGGTGCCTTTTGGTGGACACATGTATCGACACTCATTCACTGCTTTTGACTCTTACTGCCAGCAGGTGAGCTAAGAATCATTTTTTAAATGGTGGATCAGCCTGTTTATTTGTTTTTTTTAATCCAAAAATGCTTCAGAGTCATTTTAATTTGGCCCTGTAATATGTGTTACAGGAAGTGGTGGGCTCTTTGGTGACCCATGTGTGCAGTGGTGTGGGTGGGGAGGTGGACATGGCTCTGGAGCTGCTCTGCGGTCTGGTTTCAGAGAAACCCTCAGAAATGGCTCGATATGCTGTTTTTGTCAAGGTAAGAAGGTTCTCGCTGTGTCTGCTATTGTAGCTGCTAAAATTTTAAAAATAAAGTATATTTGTGTTTGTGCTAACAGCTGTAGTTTGCAGCCCCTTAGATTCTTACCAGTGTTTAGTATCTTACACTTGTATTTGCTGGAGTTTTTAATTGAGCAGGGTATTTTTTACAGGGAATCTTGGACTACATGGACAACCTCACACCCCAGCAGATCCGCAGACTCTTCCACCTCCTGGGCAAACTTGCGTTTGGGCAACAGCAGCAGGGGTCTCACATCCAGGTGCACATTCCAAAGATAACTCGGTCTTTTCATCCAACATTTCCTGCCTCCTCTTTTCACTCTCTCACCCTCTGACATGCCTCTTGTTCTGTCTCTCCTCTCAGGATGACTTACACATAGTGATCCGTAAGCAGCTGTCCAGCACCGTGCCCAAGTATAAGCGCATCGGCATCATTGGGGCTGTCATGATTGTAGGCAGCATGGGGGCCTCCAGGTATGAGCTGGTTCTCACATTTTTCTTGTTCATTCTGTCACTGTATGTCCAGTGTTGATCTTTCTGCCCTCCAACCCAGGCTCAAAGTGAAGGAGCAGAATGGATCGTTACCCCAGGAGACTTTCAGACAGGTACATGTTGGCCATTAATAAAAATTGTATGTTGCAAGTACATGTTGCATTTTCTGACTTTTCATAATTAGGTTTTACATTTTTAGCTTAATTTCACTGTATAGCTGCAGTATATCACTTTTTTTATGTAAGTGACTTCTAGTTTTGGTGTTTTGAATTGGGTATGGACTGGAAGTGTTTTGGTTCACAATCGTGTTTGTAATTTTGCAGTCTTGTGTACTTAGTTTTGGTCAGTGCATTAATCAGCTGTTGTTTTTTTTTCAGCCAATTTTTTCAATCAAAATTATTACAGTCTTGTTACATGTGCCAGCAGAGCACAGAGTGACTGTAGCTGCAGGTTTCTGGTCTCCGGATTCATTCATTCATAATGCTCCCTGCAGGTGACAGCCCTGCTGGACCTGGTGAAGTCAAGCAGTGAAAGTTCACCTGAGGCTGCAGGTCTGTACTACGATGAACTGGCCAACCTGATCCTGAGCTTCAGCTTGGACCCACAAGTGCAGGTGTGTCTCAGACAAACATTTTCTATTCTTATCTCTTCATTCCTGACATTTTAATTACATATGGATATCATTACTGACATACTTCCCACTTTGTACGATGCAAATAAGGCATGATTAAGCATTTTAGCTCTGTTATCTACCTTTACTTAACAGGAAACAATTGCAAAGAGTGTCCTGGATAACTTTCAGGATGACTTTGTGGTTGACCTTGGGCCGGAGATATCAGGGTTAGCAATAGACAACTGACAGCATTTTAATACATTCAAGACATTTATTCTTTTACCTAGTGATATTAATTGCTCTTACCTGTGTGCCTCAGTCACTTTCCCTTTAAGCCCCGTGTGATGTACCAGCTGGATGAGGAGGATGGTCAGGGAGGCATTGCCATCAACCTGCTCCCTCTACTGGCCAAAGATGTCCAGAACAAAGGGGAGCAGCAGAGCCAAACGGAGAAAGCTAACAAGTTAGTCATCCAAACAAAATATGTAGTCAGTGATGTGTTTCATGTGCAACAGAATATTATTTTATTTTATTTTAATATTTTACAAACATGCATGTAATCCATGAGCTGCTGAATTTCAAACTCCCTGTGTTTTGTGTGGACAGGCGAGTGTCTCCTCTCTGTCTGTCTCCATTTTTTCGCCTTCTGAGACTCTGTGAGGAGAAACAGCACCAGGGAGACCTCGAAGAGATTGACGCCCTGCTGGGTGAGGAAGTGAAAGTTACGCAGTTTCTGTCTGAAACCAGTTTGTTCCCTTTTTCGTGGGTGTGAAGTAATTTGTTTTTTTGTGTGTGTGTTTGCATTTGCTGGACCACAGGCTGCCCTCTGATCTTAACAGACATGGATGTAATAGAGAAAATAGAGAGCCTGTCGAAGGCTGAGCGGGAGTTCCTTTGCGCTTTGCTGTTTCACGCCATCAACTGGTTCAGAGAGGTAACTGCATGTTCATGTCCATTTGTAATATTTTCATTCATTCATTCATTCATTCATTCATTCATTCATTCATTCATTCACTCATTCATTCACTTATTTTTCCTTAGAGTAGAAAATATGTGACTCAGACTGTTTTTCACTCCTTTTTTTTGTTAGGTCATAAATGCCTTCTGTAAACAAAAAGAGATTGAGATGAAGATAAAAGTGATGACTCGTCTGCAGAACATCACATACCTTCAGACACTGTTGGAGAGAGCTTTGGCAGGTGATCCTGCAGTACTGAACATCTCAAAATCACCCCTCTTTATGACATATGGTGTCAGTTTCATTAAAGACTTGAAAATAATGTATTTTCTCCTCAATATATGTTTCAGGAACACCTGGCTATGTTCCACCAGTTGCCAACTTTGATGGAGAAAGCACTGATGGGATCATACTTAGTTCCACTGCCTCTGTGAATAAGTCAAAGAAAGGTAAAGGTGCTCAACAGAAGCTACTCGAATCAATTTTAATTAGACCAAATACTCTGAATAAGCAAACTTCATTTTATTCAGATGGAACAGGGAAAAAGAGGAAAACCCCTGGCAAGAATTCCTCAGACAGCAGCTCTCAACTTGATGAGACGACTGAACTAGACAAAACTCTGGAGGTAAACTTTGACCTTTCAAATTAATGTCCTGTTTCATTTTAACTGAGCTGTAAAGGTGGTCCTGCTTGTGCTGCAGGAGCAACCAGAGAAGGAGAAAGAAAAGGAGACGCGGCAAGGTGTCAGTCTGGTGTCCTACAGGCCGTTTTTCAGAGAGCTGGACATGGAGGTGCTCAGTGTGCTGCAGTGTGGCTTGCTGTCTCGTTCACTGCTGGACTCTGAGCTCCACACCAATGTAAGAAAAATACTAAAGAGTTTCCTTTTACTTAACAGCTTCTTTTAATAATTATTATTTTTTTAAAATCTTATCTGCTTTTAATCTAATGCACGAGTTTATGCACCACATATATTATTACACTTGAAGTTAAACATCTCCTCAAATACTTTTACACGACTGAGGTGCGAGAGGAGGTTCTGCTGGGTCCTGCTGAAATGGTTCTCCTGCTGGAGGATATGCTTCGCAAACTGGAGTTCAGTCTTACAGCAGCACCTGCCAAGAGAGCCCCTTTCCTCAAGGTGCAGAAAACAGCTAATGCATGCAGTTATAAACATAGATTAGAAAAGTGATGACATTGTCTGGTAGAAAAACTGTCATCCGTCTCAATAAACACATACACATTTGAGATTATCATCTATTCTATGAAGATATTATTGTTTTTCTAGTCTTACGTGAGACATTAAATATTTTCTCTCTTTTCTGCAGGGAAAGACAGACAAAAGTGTTGGCTTCTCGCATCTACAGCAGAGGAGCTCCAAAGATATTGCTTCCTGCTGCGTGCAGCTGCTGCCTGCCCTCTGCTCACATCTGGAGAACTGCCACAACCATTTTCAGGTACAAACACAGATAAAAGGTGTGTTGTAATTTCAAGTTAAGTGTAATAAAAACTGAGTTGAAACTCCACAAAGTCTAGATGTGCAATAATTTGCATTATCTTTTTCCAATTTCCTCATGATTCAGTCAAGATTTGTGCAGTATTTGGATAGAAGCCTTGCTGATCTGAGCTATGGGCACAAACTCCTCTATCTTCCAATTCTCTATGAAAAAACAGAAATTTTTCTGTAATAAATGAAATAAAAAGTGCATTTTATTTGCACAGACACTGCTGTCTGAGAACAACGGCGTTGTGGACGGACCTGCCACAGATATTCAGGAGCACCAGCTGATGTCTTCAGGCTACCAGCTGCTCCTTCAGGTCCTGAACACCACTTTCAGCTGGTGAGGAGGACCTGCACCACTGATTTTCATCCTTAACTCTCTAAAATTTCAGAGCACTTTTGAAGTGTCAGTGTGGGCTGTTTAGTTTCATCCCTGATATGTGTCTGTGTGTTTACCTCTGTGTGCGTGTTTGTCAGGTCTGGATTCAGCCAGCCTGGACAGCGGAGCTTACTGAAGAAGGCTCTGGGAGTTATGGCTGGACGACTAAAAGAGGGAGGTGCTGATCTGACCCTGGAGCAGCTTGTAAAGTGAGTGATTACATTTAAGAGCCATTGAGGAGTGACAACTATAGGATCTATTTTATTATATTAATAAATTCATCTATTTTTTTTTTATCACATTCAATCAATTTGGTGCCACTTCAATGCTTTAATCCTTTTTGTGTAGAATGCCAGAAAACATAAGAAATGCTTTATATACAACACAAAAGACTCAGTCATAGAAATTGAATGTAATGATTTATTTCAGTGACTGCTGCAAAGAACAAGGTACATTTTCAAAGCGTTGTACAAGGAACTCTTAAAACTAGATGTGTCTAATAACATCAAGTGCAGTGTTTTTACCTGAGTTGTGATGACAGAATCAAGTGTAACTTTGCTGCCTTTTGTCTCGTTCAGACACAGCTTCGAGTACCTGCTCAACTTCCGCAGCACAATGCCAAATCTCAGCACAGCCCTGTGTCTCTCTCAGCTTCTGTCCACTGTGTCAGAGAAAGGAGGGAATCCTGCCGCCTACAGAGAGCAGACCGGTCAGTCTGACATGTCACCTCATTTAAAGCAGCTTCTCTACTTCTCTAAAGCGACTGTGATGTTGATTGGCTGATTGTTCTTCCCAGCTTCCCTAGCGAAACGTTTCCTGAGCCAAGCCTGGGTGACAGCCAACGGGGAGAAGGAGCGAGGAAACAAATTCAACGAGACGCTTACCACTCTGCTAAGGTGTGTCTGCATGTTATAAATGGCCATGCACGGAAAAAAAAAAAAATTGCAAACCAGAATATCAGTTAGAGCCTGATTGATACATTGGCAAAAAGATGTGAATTATCAATTTATATGCTGACAAGACTTGGTAGTACAGTAAATTTGTAGTAATTTAGAAATCATGTTGCTGAGTTACAGTTTGACCACCACAGAGTGATGACAAGGGAATTTATCCGCTGTAAAATGTTTATAAAAAATAAGGATTAGCTGAAAAATAAAAGTTTGAAGTATCAATGTTGATAACCCAAACCCTTGTCCCCTCTCATGTCTCTGCAGCATCTACCTGGAGCATGTTGATGATGTTTTGAAGGCAGTGGAGGAAATAGCAGGAGAAGGAATCCCTGAACTGCTCAATGCATCGAAAGACGAGAGCTCTGCATCGTGGCCCACTCTGAACAGGTAGATCCTCATCTTCACCAGTGCTCTGTGCCTTGTTATCGCAAAGATAAGTGGAAGTTTGATTAAATTAAAAAAAAAAAAAACATATTGTCATTCTTCTTTTGTTCATTCTTTAACTCCTCTTTTTCTTCAGGCAGACATTCCTGGTTTTCTACAAAGTGTTGATGGCTGAGCTGGAAAAGGCTGTCAGGAAGATTCCTGCGTGCAAAAACAGTGACAGCACTGAGGTCAGCCACTAGGTGTCGCACTGCACAATATGTTCTCATTCATAGAGAAAAGCTTCCTTTGTTCTTACTCACTTGGCACCAACTAGCAGGGGCTACTGACACACAAACTGTGGGCTAACACAGAGGTGTTCCTGCTCATCAAGTTGTCAGTAGTTTTCATTATTTGCAGTATTTGTGTAACAGTACCCTCTGTAATTCGAGGGGGTGTACAAACAAAATATTGTATGAATAAAAAAGAAGGCAGGTGTTACAAGGAAATGGTCATCACCCAACATAACTACATACACTGCAAAACATTGCATTTGTGAACCATATTACTTGTCGCTTTACATCTAAATCAAACTTATTTAGCTCATTTCAGAGCGGTTTGGCTGTCTTTCTGGTTTCTCAAGGAAAGGTCATAGAGGTGTCTGTAGAGTTGAATTTGCATGTTGAAATGAAAAGCTCAGCACATACAGAACACACCCAATTACAGAAAAATTAGAAGTACGGGATTAAGTGCATGAATTGCAGAGCCTTTCTGCTCATCGTGAAAGGCATGCGGACATAATTTTTTATGTGAATTTTTGAATTTATGTCCTCCTCAAGGCTCAGAGTGAGAAGCTGCTGACATGGAACCTGGCTGTCAGAGACTTTCACATCCTGGTCAACCTTGTGAAGGTCTGTGAGAGTCATTTATTTGGTCAGCTCATACATGTGTTTCAGTTGGATCCACCTGCTCACGTCTACTTCCTCTAATCTGTTATTACAGGTGTTTGATTCAAGACCAGTGCTCAATGTGTGCCTTAAGGTGAGCTGAAACTGAAACAGAACTGAAACAGATTTCACATTCAGGTGAATCTGGTCTTACTTTGTACTGACTGATTGTAATGTTGTATTCTGTAGTATGGCCGCCTTTTCCTGGAGTCTTTCCTTAAGTTGGGGATGCCACTACTGGACAACAGTTTCAAAAGACACAAGGTAAACATGAAATCCTGTTACCTAATACAGCTATTAAACATTATACCAGGCTGAACATTAAAGTGTATATTAGTAAGGCCTTGGATAAGACAGACAGTGGTGTTAAATAGTTGATCTTGTTGATAATACATCTGCAAACACCAAACCACTTCAGAGCACTTAACTCACGGGAATTTGCTCTGTTTCTGATTTAATACAAACAAAATTTAATCAACAGATCACTCATGAAATTTTGTGGTGCTAATCTTATCAGTGCAGTTTACTGAAGTTGGTTATTTAGTAGGGGTGTAACGATTCATTTTGACAACGATTCGATCTGTATCACGATTTGTGGTGGCTGATATGATTCAAAAACGATCTTGCTTAATTTAGAACGATACGATCTAAAACGATTCCATGACTTGAAATCGATTCAGTAACTTATTAGGAAAAAAAATTCA
>JAPZDY010000012.1:14638113-14666764 GCA_029783645.1 Ctenochaetus hawaiiensis | reverse complement strand
AAGTTCAGCTGATGCTGTTGGAAATGTCATTCGTTTTGCAGATAAATATACATAAAGTATTAAACATATTAAACTTTTGACCTGATGATGGCGCCAGATGAAAAGTAAAGAGATAATCAAAAAGAAAATAATTCATTCTGGTGTGTGTACCTGATATTATGGTAATCCATACAATATCATCTCTTTAATAGCAAGAGGAAATTAAAAATGATCAAGACAATGATGTGAAAAATGTGTCATTATACCATGTTATATTTTCCAAAATGATGCCTCCACAACTCCCTTGCATTTGTTTTAAAATGTAAAATCTTTAGAATATATTGCAAAGATTAAAAATAGACCTGTCACCCTTGTCACATTATTGCTATGATTTATCCCAGCGGTGCTTACACTGGCATTGTGACTGTCAGTGTTTGTGATGACTCATTGCTTCATTGTAAATAGATCTATTGTATCTCATGCTGCCTTAAATGAGTAATCCTCAGTCTAAAGCAGGTGATCTGTGGTGTCTGACTCACTGTTAAACATCATGGCAAAGGTCTCTGTCAGGTGACAGTAAAGATCATCTGCTCGTACTGAACAGACTCTGTCAGTCATCCTTATTACTCGCATGATGCAGACATTAAGATGCCATGATGGTAAGGTGTGTGGTGATCAAACAGATTTATGTCAGCGAGGGAGTCTTACCGGCTGTCAAGTGAGCTGAATTACGCCACAAAAGCTGCTTTATGAACAAAGTAGGACAGCAGGAAGAGTGCAGTGTAGTGGCGGCACAATGCAGTCAAAAATAACCCTGAATGTGAGAAATGAAATGAAAAAAGAAAAGAAGAGAAGATCTTGTGGCGTTGAGATGTGATAATTATGCAAGGATGCCAGGGACGTGAAGATGAGTGTCGCTGGCTCCCATCTGTGGCCCCTCGCAGACCACCACTGCCACTGAGACCAGCAGCAAGTCTGAAGGACAACACTGGGGTTTTATATACGTCATATCCCATTTACTCCAAATCACATATACTGCGTTTAAAATTCTTCTTACTTTCATGGTTTTTAATCCTAAATTACAGACTGAGACCGGTTCCTAATTCTCAGTGCAGAATTAAAAATCAATGCAGGGAGACAGAGTTAGATTGACATGGGAAATCTGTCATACTGAAGTTTTTGTTTGTGTCAACATAATGTCATCCATATGTGTCTCTCAAAGCTGATTCTCACACTGTAAAGAAAACAATCATTTTCTCAGGCCTGTTCTATTATTGTTCTGCATATATTCTGTGCATAATGTCTTTCAGATGAATGGTTAGAATTTATTTTACTCCTGTCTGCCAGGGAGTTTGGAAACACATACTTAGATATATAAAGTGCGGTTGGCAAGATCTAGAAAATGATGGGCACGGACGTGGAAAGTGTTGTGATGTGATTTTTTTTTTTTTTTTAGTAAAATCAGAAAAAACCTTCCAAAAAGCCACTATGATCCTTTAACAGCCGCTCCCACTCTCCATCTGAAGCTCTGCAGACAGACTGCGAACTGTCTGTAAACAGATGTGAGTGGGAGAGTCTCTGTCAGATCCTCCTCTGACTGACAATTCGCTCGGTGATTGTGATTACCATCTCTCTCTCATCTGCATGCAGACATGTGGGCACATTAAGAAACGTTATGGTGGCAGAGACGCTTTGTCGCGAAGGAGACTGTGCCTCCATGTCGGCTTGTGTCTGCGAGACAAACAATCCCTGATACTTCCAAGGTTGCTGATCTGAAGCCCAGCTGACAAATATAGTAATTCTTTGGGCCAAATCTCTTAGTATTAATATTGTTATTTTAGAGATTTATCAATACTTTGTATGTTAAAGAACAATGAACAGTTTTTTGTGCAGCCACTTGTTGATTGATATCTTCAAGTCCCTTACATGAAAAATACAATTAACTTAGGAATATTGTAAAACCCAAAGGCTTAAAGCTAATATACTGTATATATATATATAACTGCAGCATATGTGACCTGGCTGTGGGAAGTTTACGAGAGCTGGCAGCCCTCTCTTCACTGACTTTTGGCAGACTACGTGAAGGTGTGACATCAACACAAGTTTAAATTGAACAACTTCTATTTTTACTTCCACACATTTGCTGTTTTGTGCTGATGGAGTGTTACATACGCTAGTCATCAGATGGTATTTGTAATTACTACGCGTCCAACTGACAACACACATTGTTCCTTCAACAGAGGCTGTTAACCTTCTGTGTTTGATGATTGCACACAAATTAGAGCCTCTCTAGTTTTAAGTGGATTTGTAAATGCTAATATGTCTGTTTTCTTCCTCTCCATTCCCCGCTCAGAGGCCAGCAGAGAAATGTCGCTACTTGGTGGGCAGTGTCCTGTGTGAGGGCGAGGAGAAGCCGGATAAAGAGCTGCAGACGCTGTACGAGAAGTTCGGTTTCAAGGTGTTTTCTCTGCCTGAAGTGAGCCACGCCGTGACCACCAGCTTCCCCTGCACCACCTCCCTGTCTTACGTGCTGGGACCTCTCAGGGTTTATCCCAAGCTTGCCTCCTACATCGAGGTACAGACATTATGACAATATCAGCATGATGTGGGTATACATGTATTGCTTTCAGGGTTTATCTGCACTGAAAAAGGATCCCTGAGAAACACGGATGTAAACACTTTTGAACAGTGTCTCCTTCTGAAATAATTACTTGTTTTGCTGTGCTCTCCTACATAAAAAAGTAAGACAGGAGTTTTCATCTTTTCTCTTCCTTATGTTCTCATATTGCAGTGGTTGGCAATCATCTTGTGATCATATCTGTCCTCTTTTCTGCTTCCCGCTTGTCAAAAGACCCTCACTCATGTGTTGTTTTATTTATCGCATGAGCAGATGAGGTCCTTAAAGTAGATTAAGAATAGATGAAGTAGTAGAAAAAGGAGGTAAGTCTGAGTCCCGCGGCCCATGTGCTGTGCTCCATGTCCTCAGGACAGGCCTCAAAAAGCTATTGACATTTACTGATGACATTTACCCACATGGATTCATTTAGGGGCATCCCACTGCATGAATAATGCTTCACGTGTGCATGTGTGTGAGTGCATGCACGCCAGTCCATCTGTTTATTATACTGCCTCTTCACAGGAGGTAAAAACTTCCCAGTTCCCAATCAGAAAAGGTATCGTCACATCTTCTCACATTCACCTTCTTTGTTCTGTTGAACAAACTTTTGTTTCTTATGTTCATGACTGTGTGAGACATCAAACACACACTATTTGACGGTGGATGGGGCTTAATGTGAGTGCTGACTTTCACTGGTGTACCTCTATGATTTTGTGAGCCTTTTTGTATGTTAGCAGGTGAAAAAGTCATAGGATGTTTTACTGTGTTGACTTTTTCCATCTGTTGTTGTGTTGTGAGGAGCACAGGGAAAAAGGAGGCAAGAACCCCCCACCGATGGCATTGTTCCTTGGCTGTATTCAGCATATCAGAGCCATGCTAAAGATAGCATGTGTGTCGCTGGCACACCGTTTCTTAAAGGTCTCAGTTGTATTGTTGACTGCTTTTGTCTTGGCTTTGTCCCAGAGTTTTCTTTCATAGGTTAAATAGATTAAACAGCTTTAATTCAAGTGGTGGGTGACATGAATCTGAAATATTATCTCCACATTTCAGGGTTTATCTGCGGTGATGATGTTCTTGGTGTAATGACAAAATATTGAAAAAATATATTTGGTTTAGAGCCTATTTTGGCTGCTGAGCTCCCTCACAGGATTTTTAGCTCTCTCTGCTCTCAGCCTCAGGCTTCTGCTTGAGGTGGAGAAATAATTTGGTTGTGTTGTTCCCTTTTGTTGTCACAGTGTTCTTCCTCTTCTTACATTTTGCCATGGTTTGTTGTGCATCTGAATTCTTTAAGCCAAACTGAAACTAACTCCTCTGCTGTAGATCTGGTGTCAATGTCAATTTTGCTTTGAGCCCTGTCATTGCTCTGCATTATGGTATCATGTCATTACATCAACAAGTCAGAATACTGTGTTTATCACTGTTTTTTTTAAAAATCATTGTTATTGTGATTGTGGACTGTTATGTGTCTCTTCTGATACACCAGCTGCTTCTTTTCACCTGCCCTGGGGGCATTAAACTCAGGTATCACCCTCCTGCAGCCAGGTAGCTTGACCAAGCAGTCGGAGGTCCCAGTGCACCGACAAGGAAATGACCCCCCCACTGGTTTCCCACCCAACAACAACACTAACGCTTGTTTTTGGTGCAGCCTGTGTGAGCTGAAAGCACAGCAGCTAGGAGCTGAGCTGCATCTGAACAGTAAGCTAAAAGTTGTAACAGAAAGGCTCATGTTGATGATGTTCACCATGACCCAGGAGTTTTCAGTATCCTTTATTTTTGCACATTTAGGAAGGAATGGTTATATCACTTCTCAGCTAGAAGTTTTAATCTCTAAAGAGCCACTGTCTGGTCAGCTTATCATCGTTTAACTGGCTTTCTCATCTTTTTTGCACTGTGGTCTCTTCGGCACTGTGCATAGTATAACACCCGACATCAGAGGGCAGAACCGGCTCTAACATGTGAACTGACACAGACTAAACGGTCTGAAGATGCAGGAAAAGCAACTCTCCATGTTAAAATTTAGTAGTATTCCCTTTCAGGCTGTAGCACTGTTACGTAACCATGGCCAGTGTCAGGGCGAGTTTTTGTGAGCGTGCAGCTCTGGTTGTCAGGCTCGCTGATGTCACTGTAGAGGAAGCATCAGTTTTTGCTCCCTCACACTTGTCTGCCATAAGGCAGAGGGGCTTGTCGCAGCCCATCAGTTGACCTGAACATCCAGTTTGAGTTGTGTAGTGGGTAGTACACCATGCATACAAGCTACAGCGGGCTAATGAATAATGGAGCATGGTTTAGAGAGGCTTGGTTAGAGGGTGGTATGTGAATGTGCTAGAAATGTGTGCTTATATATACTGTATGTATGATTAATTGAGGAGATTTGTAGTATGAGGGACTCTGAAGAGAGGAAAACACTTGTGTGACGTTGCTTTGTGCTCTGTATCTAATGTAGATCGAAAAGATTTGACATTTTCTACAGATGTGTTTATACTAATCCGTAGCACAGACATGGAACTATAAAACCTGAACTTTTGTGGCATTGCAACAAGCTGCAATGCTATCATATAGTAAAACAGACATGTAAAACATAGCAGATATGTGTTATCAAGTACTTGAACAGCAGACACAGATCAGCATTCATTTTTTTAAGTTTTCATCTATCTGCAACACAGCACACATGCCTGACTAATATTTGAAACCAGTTTCTGTCATTTCCAAAGCCTGTATATCCTTTATTTAACCAGGTAAAAGCCTCGTGGAGATGAAAATCTCTTTTTCTAGAGTGACCTGCCCAAGAGGGATGCAGAAACACTGTTACTGTAATAAATAAATTCAACTGTCAAACATCATGAATGAGTGAACATTATATCCAAAAACAAAAAAGGAAAAAGTGCATTTAAAATGCACATACAAGTACAACATCAGTCAACATTAAATAGCAATCACAAGTGTGCTATTTCCCACCTCTTTAAAAAAAAAAAAAACCTATATCCCTCCAAAGCATCAGCCCTGAGAATTTATTGTCCTGCTGCAGATTGTTTCAGAGGAAGGGGAGTTTGAATTTTTTTTTACCTAGCTCTGTTCTGACCAACATTTGTAGAATATTTTAAAGGCCATGTATATGAAGGAAATATCTGACTCTAGTGGTTTGTATGCCTCCATATTCACCAGCTAGCCACTTAATTTTTTGGGCTGTTTTGTGCTGAGCATGTAGCATACACTGTGGTATGCAGAGCTATTAAATCCTGCTGTTGAAGACAAGATTGATGAGAATGATGAGACTAAACCAAAATTGAAGAGTTATAAGGGGTCCAAAATTATGTAATAAATAAAGTCAAAGTGCCAAAGTGTTTCTATCCAATTCTATCATTATTTTAAATGGTTGGGTAATAATTTTGTGGGTCTGTCACTGTGAGTGACTCGTACAAAAATATTGATCGGAGCAGCTTTAAGCTTTACAAATTATTGTTAAAATTATGCAAACCAGTGCTGCCAGCGACACTGGGGAGGCCAGATTAGTGAGGTGGTCTGAACCTGTGCGCAGCCTTCAGCGTCTATGTGTTTTCTTAAAGACTCTGCTGCACCTTCTGGCCTCTAACAGAGCCTCAGTTATCAGAGAGCAGGTTAAGTGCATAACTGCCCTTTTTTTTTTTTACTTGAATGCTTTCTATCCGGTCCAACAGTGCCATCATCACACCAGCTTACCTTGCCTTATCTCTGCCATGCACAATGCATTAGGTAATACACACACACATATATATACACACACACACACGCAAGAGGGTGTAATTGTAGCCTAAAAGATCTGAAGTAGTGAGTAGGTGTTCACAGTGTTTAATACTGATGTTTTTAATGTGCTGTTAAATAATCGCCGGGAATCAACGGATTTGTGTTCTCAGTTGAATATCTGAGATCTCAATAATTCATCTCATCCGTTGTGTTTTCATGTCGGTCCAAATGACAACAGTGAGTGAGTGGGTGTGAGCGCAGGAAGCTGGAGGTTTGTGAAAAGGCCAGTGGTGACAAAGAAGTAAAAATGAGCGGATGAAGAAGTATCCGTCACACTACATTAAAGGATTCGGTCAAACTGGAAGCAAAGAACTGGGTGTTATTTTGGTGGCAGCGTCAAACAAAAGTCCAAACAGTCCCTCTGAGCAGAAATGAGATGAGAAACTAATAGCTTCCATCCATTTAGTAATCCATTTATCTGAGTCAAGCTTAAAGCATCATAAAAGCATCATTATTTTTTCCTTCATTTCCCTCTTTACCTACACGCAGTTTTGTTTGCCATGCAGGTCCCACAACAATTAAAATGCATCTATAAAAACTCTGGAATATTTATATCATTTAGAAGTATTCTATCTAATATTGTTTTGTATGCTTGCTCAAATGGTTTTAGAATAAATATGTTATACACAGGGTTTCCCTCTGTGTTTCAGCTCCCAAACACAACGTTGGAAGAACTTAACTTTATCAGCATTTAAGCACAATATTCTGTTTTTGTTTCAGGTTTTAGTTTAGTGTCTAGAAAGAGTGCTGGGAGTTTGCCGCTGCCACAATGATAAATAACAATAATATTGTTCGGAGCTCAGTCTGAATTAATGATATCACCATATGGGCCCAACACACACACACACACACACACACACAGTATGAGGTGTGTTGGTTGGTTGTGTTGCCAGTTGTGCAGCAGGTGAAGCTTGAGAGTTGCTGTTTTGCTTAAAGAACAGAGTGAAAGCAGCTTGGAGTCTTTGGGTTTGGTGGCACCTGGAGACTCCATAGTTGTGCTTCTGGGACTTGGAGTGCAGTTATGAGGACAAACAGCCTGCATGACGTGAACTCAAATGGTGTTCAGTCCTTAAAAATGTACAATACACATAAGCTGTCAAAAACCAACACCAGGTTCTCGTACTCAAAACTGAGAGGAGCCACTAAGTGCGGCCTTATGTGACGTTTGCCCTCATTCATTTTCTATGAGACTTGAGTGAGTCTATTAGAAAGACGGATACAAGGCAATGCAGGACAGACCAGCAACTAGATTAAAAACGAGGGATCGCAAGTGAGGATTTTTTGACTCCATGTAAATGAGGGCAAACTATGCCTGCTGTCTCTGCAGTGATTTGCTTATTTTCTCACTTATTTACACACTGTTTTCTAATGAGAATACTACTTGCTACTTTCGAGTACTTACATGCCCACAAGGGGCCCGAAAGAAGTGGAGGATGTGATGCTGCACAGTTTGTTTGCATCCAGTGGGTCTTCATTTAAGATTTGGGCTAACAGAGGAGGAAACAGCTGGACAGGCCCTGACAAAACAAAACATGAAGTGGAAACATTTGGTTTTGGCTCCTGTCTACAGGGACTTCAACTCCCACCTTCAAGTGTGAGGAAGTAAGAAAGTACATAAAAACTTAGGCTATTTCTAGTGGAACAAAAGCAATCAAAATTCCTGGACTGCTTAACTATAAAATACATGGCATACAGAATTTATTCAACATATTCAGTAATCTGTAAAATCATATTAAAGCATGATTTAAAAAAATACATCTTTCACTGATGAGGTTGCAAATTTCCCATTGTGGGACTAATAAAGGAATATCTTATCTTATCTTTATCTTTTGGTAAAGTTGAGGCGACTTAGGTGTCTGTTTTCACCTTTTTCAGTCAGTGGCACCTTCATGCTTTGCCACTGCAGCGTGTTGATTCCTTACCTCCATTCTGCTCATGGTTTATTCACCAGCCACTCTTCTCCATCCTCTTTGATGTTATTATTTGTTGAATTAAATATAGAAAATTTATTTGCATGTCCACAGCATCTATATTTCATGCGACGGCCTGATTAGGGATTAGCCAGTGGAACTGCGCTGATTTCAGGTGTATCCACTGTTTACACAACAACTGAGATGCCCTTCGCTCTGGTTTGATGATTCTGTGCCTCAATCCAAACGTCTTCTCAGTCACTGTTTGCAACTGTTAGCAAAATTAATTCTGAACTATGGAGTTGTGTTGTTTCTTTCTCCTGTACAGTCATTCTTTGTTTCTAGGAAATCTTCTTTGTGTGTCTGTCTGTCGCAAGTCTTTGTGTCTTGTACCAAGTGTGTGCAGCTCTCAAACTATATGCTGTCTGTCAGTCAACCAGCAGGATTGCGAACAGGGAATTAGGATACTTCTGTAAAACGACTGTGCTTCCATCCTGCATCGTAGTGCAGTTCTGTCTCTGTGCTAAACACCCATCCACAGAAACACCCATACACACAGGCCATTTGTTAATAATATTTCTAAATCATGTTACATGGTAATAAAGCCAATTATTTCCCTCACAAAGTCAGGTAAAGGAATCCTCCCACTCACTGCCTCACATCCAAGCCTTTCTGAATGCCATGTCTTTATATCACAGCTCTGTTTCTGTTCTCCAGCTGACAGAGCTGAGTTCAGGTATCAGTCTGAGGAATGAATTGTTAAGCACATAGCATCTCATTTTTTTGGCTTTTGTTTTATAGCATTTTGACACCACACAAATACACACTCGCACACAGAGATCCCTGTGGGCTCACAGATGGTGTAGCGTCCTAGAGGCTGTGTGTGTGTGTGTGTGTGTGTGTGTGTGTGTGTGTTTGCGTAACATGGTATCTGATTATCTATTCAGGATTATTCTGAGATTGTTTTTTACTCCTTCTTTGTCCTGCCTTTTCCACCTGTCTTATTGTGCAAATTGCACAATAATGCAATATGCTAATAGGCTTCCTTTTCCTAATTATTTGGGATGGATGCTGTTTGTTTACAGCGGCAGAGAGGGGGATTAGTGAGAGACACTTAACAGGTAATATTTTGACATAAAGAAACAAGGCAATGCATTTGACTGCACAAGTTCAGTTCTTGGAAACATGCTCAGAGTAAAATACCGTGCAGAAATTCATTATTGGGAATTATTACTCACTCAGTGTTGGGACAAAACCTGTAGATGCAGTTTGGAGTTTATCTTATCAGTTTTATGGCTATCTGTGGGGTCAAAACAAGATCTTCAGCATTTAGTGCCTTCAAACTGAAAGCTAAGGTATTTAGGAGTTTGTCTTACTTGCAAGAAAATAACAAAAAAATGTTTAACATGCTGCACATTCTGCATTTTTCAAAACTATAATCTTCCATCAAACTTATTGAACATTTTCTACTTAAATTTTTTGCTTCCTTTTGCTGCCCTTTTATAAATCAACCTCCATGATGCATGCCAGTGCTTTCAGCAGACCAAAGATGCAGTGATGTTAGTCCACACTGTTAACACTGTTTGGCTTTGCAGTATCAACAGCCATAATGATATTTAACACAATTCTACATGGACCCTCCCAGCTCCTTTGTCAGGCAATGAGAACTTGAAACCAGCCCGAAGGGAAATGGATGCAGGGGGGGGAAGGCGTGGCAGGATTCTACATCTTTAATGTCTCCTCGGCTCAGGGAGCACACTCCCTTAACTGCTCTTTGCTCAGTGATTTCTGCGTGGGATGGTGCAGAATGGCAGGGGTTGTGGCTGTGATGGCATCAAAGCGCAGAAAAGCAAAGTGAGAGTCAATAAGCGATGTGTGAGTTTGTGAGCGAGTGTGTGTCTCAGTGACTGATTGCTTGGGAGCTCAGTGAAAATTTGAGTTAGAGAGGAGGCCCATGCCTGTCTGCTCTTTGTGCATGTGTCTGTGTGTGTGCGTGTGTGTGTGCTTCCAAATGCAGGTTGTGGTGAGAGTAGGAAAAGTCTCCTTCATTATTAATGTTGTCATTCCACAGTGCTGCTCCCTCTGTTACATTTTTATTGGTTAACACTTCTTATTTTTTAAGGGCTCACAGTAATAATAACTCTCAATAATAATAATAACCTCATTATAACAGAGAGCCCGTTCCTGAGGTGGAAGCAGCCTCTGACCTCCCATTCTTCATAATGTGTATTTACTATTAATATGCCCTGTTAACCGTTCATTCTGCCATCGTAGAGGAAACACTTGGTTGTAGATGCATGGGGCTATATTTAGCCACCAATGACGCTGATGACAGTTTCAGCAGTTTTTTTTTCCCTTGCTATCCTGCAAAGAGAGGACTATGATGTGCTGAAGCCATGTGTGCATATTGGGTTCTTCCCAGAATTTCATATACTGCCTGCTTCCCTGTTCGCTGAGCCAGACTCCCTGAGCATTACTGCAGCTCTAATATTCAGTTATTGTCTGTTTTTCAGCCAAAGTCTCATCCTTGGTTACATCTGAACCTCACCCACTGCTGAACCTCTTTTAAATGTTGCATCCTTTTTCAGGCTCTAGTTAGTGAGAGTGTGTAGGCTGAATGTCAATTGAACTTGAAGACGCTGGACTGAGGCTTATATGTTAATGCATCAGCACTAATAATCTAGTAATATGCTATAAGATATATGAAGGCATTACAAGCTGACAGGAGCAATTCTGCTTAAAAGGCATAGTTTTACTTATTAAGAAATACACTTTCTTGCTCAGAGTAACATAAAAATATTGATACCATTCTTGTATTCCCTTGTGTTATTATGGAGCTAGAGACAAAAGCAAGTAGCTTAGCTTAGCATAAAGAGCGGATCCAGTTAGCCTAGCTCTGTCCAAAGCCTTTTCGACTGAACCAACACCAATCTCTACACTTTTGGTTGGCGGAGAGGTCCCCATTGGCAGTTTCTCTTTCAAATTTAAAGATGCACAAATTCACACTGTAAACACTGTGGGGGTTACAGAGGAGTCAACTAGTCTATTAGTTGACTATCAAAGTGTCTAGTCAACAATGTGCATCGTTGTTTATTAATCGTTCCTAATAAAGTTTTTGGTTTTTACAAGGAAGCAGCTGTGTAGTTGCTGTAGGCAGGCGGCAGCTCCGGCTCAGACAAGCATGCTGGGGTTTAGTCCAATCAAATCAGTGCTCATTTGTAAAAGTCACTCAGAGTCAATTGAGGCCTTCGCTACTTAACCTGGTTAATCGACTGTTTAACAGCTGATTGGAAGTTGTCGATGACTTCCAAACGTCAGTGGTTGTGAACGCCCTAATACACGCGACCTTTGACACGGTCCAGGCATATACCACCTTTCCACCTTATTGAGGTGCTAACCGTGGCCTCATGTTTAGCGTACAGTCAGTGAGGATGCTTTCAATGTTCTCATCTCACGTTCACCCAGAAACCATGTAAGTGCATTGCCATATAATGCCAAACTATTCCTTTAGTCGCAGCAATTTCTTTAAAAGTATTTAATTTACTTGCACATTTGGAGATCATGTTGTAAACATTTAAACAACTGCAGGCTTTAATCTTTCTGGTAGACCAGTAAGGTTTCTCTGAGGCTTCTATTCTTAGTGACAATCCAGTGATGCAGTAAGTGAGGTTGATAGCAGGCAGAAGCGTTTGTGCTGTTCTTATTGATTCCTGCTTCCCTCCAGCTCTGGGATACTCTTCCCTCTGAAACTCCAGCTGGGCGTCACGCACCATGCTGCCAATTAGACTCTTTCTTGTGAGCACGCTCTGACAGGTAGTGTTTTCGGTGTTGTTTTTGTGACCTGTGTGTATTTTCGTCTGTCTTGTCTAATGTGCATGCACACTACTCCCATTCAGCCGGGGAGTTAAATCGTCCTCTCGCAGTTTTTCTGACACGCTCAGCCATGTGAATAACGGTTGCTGTGGCGACATTAATGCAAAGGCATGGTTTGTGTTTTTTTAATTCAGATCTCCACATTTCACTTATAAGTATTTTGTGCGTATGAGTGCATGTGAAGGCCCAAACATGTCCTCGAATTTCTGCTAACTTTTATATGTACATTATAACCACAGCTGCGATGAATAAATGCATAATGTTTCCTTGATAGTCAATGCTGTCATTTTCTTTTTGAGATTAAAAAATCGTGTTCTGACAGGATACAAGCAAGTAATAATGGTCCATCTGAATGTGTGGGCCCGGCCTCTTTCATCTGCATGGAGAAGGGCAGCTTTTTGTGTGAGACTGAGGCAGTGGGATATTTGAAAACTGAAGAGTTTGGAGGGCAAAAGCGCCGTGCATCCACAGGGCATCTGGTCATCGTCCATCTGGATGGACGATCTCTGTTTGAAAGTGCTATTTCCCTCCTGCAAACACACGCCCTCACAAAATCATGTCTGTGTGTGTCAAGTAGCTTGTTCATCAGATAGCTCGGTGAGGTTTATTGACATGATTTCAGCTCGTTACATCCAGTTAAGTCAGCAAGGACATCTTGGCCTTTGAAAAGAAGTCCATGGCCTTTAAGAAGCAATACTCCATCAGAACTTTGGGCTCAGTCTAAGTCTGTTTCTTTGAAGTAGCAGACTGTGAAAGAGTGGGTTTGTGAAGATTAGGCTTATCTTTGCATCATCGTCCTTAGAGGAGGTGCCAGAGGCAGTGCACTCAGTTTAAACATGGTCAGGCTGCTCTGTGGGCATCTCAAAGGGCAGAGTGAGGAGATATAGATGAGAGGAGAAGAGCAGCAACGTCTTCTTTACTGCCCTAAGCCAAATGATTCAAACTGGATGAGGATATGTATATTTTTTCATCATTTTTAAATTATTTGCGCACACGGTTGCCGTGTTTATTTACAACGTATTGCTCTGATTTCCGTTTTGACTTCTGTTCTTTTTGTTTTAGACTGTTGTAAGGCTACTGATCAAAGTTAGCTGCAGAGCGTTTGTTAGCGGTTTTTAAAATGTCATGCATACATAAAAAATATGTTTTATTTTTATTATTATTTTTATTTTTATTTATTTTTCAAGTTTATTTTCATTTACAACACCGTTGCACCTAAAGATGGACTCATCCTTTAAAAATGCTGCAGAGGCACTGAGTCTGCTCCCGGGTCAGGCTGGACCAGTATTCAGATCTTTTACTCCAGTAAAAGTAGCAGTACTGCACTGTGAAAATACTCCATTACAAGTATGTCTTGTACATAAAACCTTACTTAAGTAAAATAATGTGATGGCAAAATGTACTTCAGTTTCATAAGTAAATGTTCTCATTCTGCACAAAAATTGTCCCTTACATTGTTTTACTTTGTTTTATGATGGTTTCGGATGAATATTTCTGCTGCATTAATGTGTATGTCGCATGTTACTGATGTAAATGTTTAGGATTAAGCTAAATTTCACAGTTTTATGTAGGTAGTTTAATTACAGCAACGCATCATGTGTTTGTTATCTTTTCATAAGCTCAGTAAAGCAAGGGTTGGGGCAGGGGAGGGTTGTCAAATAGTTTATTTAGCTAAAGAAGTTGGAGACTTTGTACTGAATTGATTACATGTAATTATATTCCACTACTGGGATGGAGTAGCGTGGGTTTTGTATTTCTTTGGACTTTTTGATCTAATAAAAGCTCCATACTTAGTTTGTTCCCTGTTAACTGATATGAGCAGGTGGCCAAGGTTGGTTGCGAGTTAAATTTGTATTTAGGTCTCTTTTCTAGGGTTTATGATCACTAAGAGGTCTGACACCAAGCACAGTACTGCACAAACTGCGTCTAAACTTATGATTGTAATGCAACAGTTACATTCAGCATCAACTTCAGCTTTGAAGATAAAACCTTTAAAGTATTTATGATGGGCAACTGTAGTGGGCTCATATGCAGAGAGGAAACGCAGGCCTTACAAATGTAAACCCAGACTGAGAAAGGAAAAAGGACATAGAGCTTAATACAACACTTCAACTCTTTACATAAGATCATCAACATTGTAAATGGGAAATTACTAGTTTTGTAATTCAAACCCATTTTTTCACTGAAACAATTTAAATAATGTGATCGTGTTGTGGCAGTATTTGTGTCTGTATTGACATTTGTATACTGTTGTGTGACTTTGTCTGAGGATTCAGATAATTCTCTAGGAGCGTTTTACAAAATGAAAGAGGTGATGCATTGTCGGCTGTGGTAGATGATCCGGCAGTATCATCCCATTATACCTAGCCAATGTTAGAAAAAAAAATCTGCTTCACTGTGTTTTAAATTCTCTCCTGCTCCACAGCTGTGATTGTCATTTCAGCCAAAGGTCTCTTTATTTGCCCACAATTGATGGTCAAACCTTCATCTCCATCTCACACCGAGTCTGGACCTCCAGGTCAGAAGCATATTGTCCTCAGGACCACATGAATCCACTTCCCCTTTTTCCATTCTGCCTCTCTGGCTGCCCTGTGGTGAAAAGGCCACGTTGCCTTGCCACTGTGGGTGAGCAAATATTAAATAGATGCCAGATTACTGAGTAAGACCCCTCTGGGTGGAACATACGGCAGCTAATCCACAACCCTGTGGCTGAGGAGGCACAGGAGAAGAGCAGGAGCAGAGGTGTCAAAAGAGATCAGCTGTTGACATTTCCTAAAAAGTGTGTTGCAAGTACAGCCCTTTTTTTTTGTCTCCTGGTTTATAGCTGTTGCTATGCCATGGACCTCCTTATGTGTGTGTCTGTGAGTTTGTTTGTTTTCCAGTGGATGCAGATGCTGGGCTCATGTAAAGTAGTCTCACAGACACTCAGTAGCCTGTGGGCACTTCCGAAAAGCAGGGGGAAGGAGTGGTTTTATTGGGGGAGACGGGGCATGCTGGGTTTGTTGCAAAGGGGGAATTATCTGCTAAAACTATGTTGCATGGTATTTAAATGTTCAACAATGAAACTTTGGTTCTTGTCTTCTTCATTTTACATTTATCTGCAGTCTGTAAAACGTATGCTTCACTATTGTATTTTACATACTATTACAGTATGTGTATGTGTTGCTGCAAACACAGAAACAATGACATGGCTGCATTGGTTTTCTGAGTATGTTGGCTCTCATGTAGCAAACACACTGATTGATTTTTAAGTGTTTTCAATAAAATTTAAAGCGACTAAAGTTCCTTGATATAACGTTCCTTACTATCTGCCTCATATTTTCTTATTGTTTAAGTCTAAGCACACATTTTCCTTACAACACATCATCACTTAACGTCTGTCTGCTTCAGGGTTGTCTGTGTCTACCTGTCTTTAATGGCAGCTTTATAAATCATACTCTTTCAGAATTCTCAAGATTGCGCGCTAATTTGTGAACAGACAGCATGCACGGTACTCTTCAACACTTTTACAAAGCTGGGAGTGTTTTCTATATCTGTTGTGGCAAATCTGTTTGAGCACATCCCACAAAAACAAGCAAATAAACAAATAAAAACATATAATCTGAGCAGAAATATATTGTCTTGCTTTATGTTGAAGTACTTTATCTGACACAATAGCTCAAAGGCTTTCAGTGGTCAATCCAATGATGCTCCAGTACAGATTTTATGTCAGAGGCAGACCAGTAACACTGTCAGAGAAGTCCTCCTATCACCATGTAAGTGCAGTTACAGGATTGTCACAAATGTTTATGCTCACAGTGAGGAGGGCAATATAAGAGGGAGATGCTTTCTTGTTATATCAAATAATATTAGATTCTCATTTTTGACTCTTTTGTTTGAGCCTGAAATGTAGCACCGTGCTCTCTGAAGCTGAGCCTCCAGCTGTTATAAACAGAGCAGGAATAATAAGAGAGGTGCAAGTCGCACGGCACCCACACTGTGGACATTTCACGAGGTGGAAGTGTGGAAATGTCTCATCCGAAGATGTTTTATCCCACCTGAGGCTGGTGCTGCACTGCAGAGTGAAGCTGATTTCTTCTTTGTACTTTTTTATTCACTGTAGCAATACAGTAAATTCAAATATGAAGATGATGAATAAACAAAAGAGAAAATAAAGAGAAAATGTAAAAATAGAGATATTTATATATAACGCTCGGTAAAATAAAAGTTCAGCATGTGTCTCACCTGAGCAGAATGAGATTCAAGCTGCCTTCAGTAGTGAAGAACTCCCTCCCAGAGGGGCAGACACATTTGTATGTACACGGGAGTAAACCCTGCTAGCACCGGCAGAGTGGTTTTCTCCCTCCATCACTGAAGAGCAGGGGATTCAGATTTGACACGAGGATTGCAGGCAGGTGTGTGTAACGCCGGGATGGGGTGTTCTGTGTCTCTGTTTCAGACTGCACGTGTCTGCACACAAGGCTCTGGAAGGCAGCCATGTTTTATTTGAGAGGGGTCTCAAATGAAATAGGGCCCAGCAATGTAGTTACGCTAGGATTAAACTCTGAATCAGCCATGATCAAAACCTGAGCTTTCATCTCCTCTCACCTCATCAGTGTTTTCATGTCGCCTCGTCCTTGTTGCCAGAATCACTGCCCGCTTGCTGCTCTGGCATCTTAGGGGGAATTAAGGAGGTTCAAAGGGGGAGGGGGGGCCCTCGATGTAGATGCTGTGTTGTCTCATGTGAAAGTAATTGTCAAATACCTTTTCTGCCGCTGTGTCCTTCACTCTCTGTCCCAGGCAGCTTTCTAATCCATTGTACTTTAGAAACCTCTAGTCCATTCTCGCAGCCTCCATGAGAAAGAAAATGTCGCCTTGGTTTTAAAAGGATTGATAAAGGTCTTCAGGGAAACATTATCAAAAAGATTATGAAGAGAGAGATGAGAAAATAAAACCAAGTAGACAAATGTTAAGTTAAATGGCACTCCATACTTTTTTCTATTAAGGTTATCCAACAGTTTGTCTTAGAAGTTGTCAGTTTTGCCAGACTTCGACTAAAAAAATATAGATTCTTCTGTATTAATTGTAACTGTGGACACTTTTCAGCTATTTCAACGCAGGGGACACATTTTAACTTTTTGTCTTAACTCATAATGGTGTTTGTTGAACTCTGTGACCTGATTTCTGGCTTTGGATTGATGTCCCATCTCTGGCAGATTGTTTTCCAAAACTGTGGTCGTGCTGCAACAACACCTGACCTGAAAAATACCTACACCTGTCTGAGCCTTATCGATTCATCAGTGATGATTCTGGGGTTGGCAACTCTGTGTGCAGTGGTGATTTCAGCTTTTAGCGAATTAATGAGGGTGGTCCTTCTTTAAAAGCCGATGATGGGGAGTTTTTTATGCTTTAGAGAGCAGTTTGTCAAATGCAATACCTTTTAATTAAGCAGATACACCAAGGACTGTTGTCATTTCCTCTGTTTTCTGTGTGTGTTTGTTGGTGTATGAATGTTTGTTTGTGTGTCTGTGTATTTTATTTTTTTTTTGCTTCTCTTCCTCTGTGCGGTTAATTCCCAAAGAGGAGAATTTTACTTCTGTTTATTTAATTTTCGTGAGTCTGGCATCCTTATGTAATCAGATCCTCCTGCAAACACTCAAAAGTTCATTTCAATGCAGCTAAATTTTCACTGACTCGAGCGCAGACAGACCGTCACTGACTTTATTTAAAATATGAGACAGGCAGATGTAGGCTTACTGGTGCTGTAATTACTGTAAACCCTCAGACTTAAGCTGATATTCAAACATTGAGTCACAATTAAAGTGAATTAAATAAGAGTTTTTGTTGTTTTCTGAATCAAATCCTAATTGTTATGTTCTGATTTTGAGAAATACAATAAAATTGAATCAGTTTCATCTTTGCAATGGTATAACCTGCTCCCAGAAAAGGCATAAGAATATATGTTTACATTTTTAGATCACAGCCTTTGGTAGCATTAACCAACCTCACTGGCTTTGACTTTGCTTAACAGCCACCATCTAATTTCAGTGTATTAGTTGTGAAGCACATGCAGGAAGTTTTTGAGTCAGAATCAAAAGTAGAATTACACATCAACATTAGCTTATAGCAGCAAATGAATATTATATGGGGCTCCCACTGTGATGATGCTGCGTGCGTGACAGTATGACTGCAGCCAAGAGGTGATTAATGAGAATATTATTCACAAGGGATTGATGTAGGGCTGAAAGAGATGGTGTGATTGGCAGTCGTGAGTGAACTAACGTGGCTGAAACACTGGCTTAGGTAAGGTGTTCAGGTCACTAGTCACAGCTGACACACATTTAGACAAACACATTTACACTCAGTTTCCAGTACATCTATAATCCTCTTGTCTCTGTACTTCTGAGAGAACCTGGAGAAAACTCAGAGAACAAACACACCAAGAATCCAAAGTGAGCCAAGTCTCAATCTTAAATGCATGCGTGCATGCCACTAACCACTCGGGAAAGTAGCTGCTGAAACTCATTTCATTTTCTGCGACTGTGAAGAGACAGGCTGATGTTGATCACATTTGGCCCTCCTCCATGTTTTGCCTGCATGGAAAGCCTGTTTGAGGCTGAACTTGCAGGCGAAATTACCCATCAGCAGACAGTATTTGCACTGGTGTTGTCATACTTAATGTGCTTCCTATCACTTAAACACCATTGGTTCTGCAGCTAAAACTCAGCTAGCTCAACCTTCCATTAGCACAGTTTGTGCTAGAGGTGATAGTTGATATATATATTCATATATTTACTGTCAAATATTGATGAAAACATAAGTTTGAGGCAGTACATTGTTTGGATCCTTAGTATTTGGTGTAAATGAATTACAAGGGATAATTAGGTCATGTTTTGCTTTGTATGAGATAAAATCTGAATAAATGGTGCATAATAGTGACATTTTATTATTTGTGTACTGACTCATGTACAGTCTAATGTTTTTGAGCCCCTCCTTGCATCTCCCCGTGGACAGCACAGCTGTATGTCACATTCTAACTAGCAGCGAGCCTGGAGCTGCAGTGGGAACAATCTATGTGTTAAAGATGCCTGGTGAGCCATTCCTCATTAAAAGAGATGAGACATCAGTGGTTTGTACTGTGAAGCCTGGAGAAATGCTTCATGGGTGCAAATATTGATTCTGTTTATACTCTCCCTGTGGGAAGAATGTTGGAGATCCATGTGGTTGAATATTTGCTGTGATTAATGATCAAAGAGTGGAGTCCTTAAGAATTTTCTCCAATATATGTTAGAACTCATTATTTTGATTTATATTAAAAAATATGTAAATCTAATAACATTTATGCTGGATATTAAAAAGTAGGTGTTTATTTGTACAAAGAAGCAGAGAAGTGAAATTTGATCACAAGTGGTCACTTAAAGTGCATGTGGGGACACATTTTAACACCAACGCCGTACACGGAGTTGTCTGTGTGGTGTTTGTACCAGATGTGTGCAGGTGTGCACAGCCTCAATGACTGATTTTTCTAAGAGGAAAAAAAACGAAGGCCAGGGTGTAAACCAATGAATTACAGCTCATTAAAAAAAGGTCCTTGCTTTTTAATGAACTCATCATGCACTATCATGGTGCGTTCACTGCCTGTCCCACTGTGGCCCTCCTCTTGCCTCTCACCTGTTCATAAAGCAGCTAAAGCCAGGATTCAGGAGATGAATGGTGTTGATTAGGAGACGGTGTCAGCGTCGTCTTCTGCCTGCTCTGTACTCGCTGCTTTACATCTTAACCGACTCCTAACAAGAAGGCAGCGGCTCCTGGGAGAGGCAGGAGGCAAATTTGTTTATTTGCAGATACAGCCAAGCGTGTTCATGAGAACGAGTGGATGTTGGAAAAGGCGTTTATGCATGTGTGTGCATGCAGTTATGCCAGCATGTGTGGGCGTGTGTTCGTGTATGTATGTATGTGTGTGTCATTGTTAAGCTGCAGAGCTCATGTTTTCCATGTCACCAAGTGTGCAAAAAATAAAACAGGGCACAGAGCTGCATGTAAGCGGCTAGATTAGATTAGGGCAGCAAATTGATTGTAAGCGTGTAGTTGTCTCCATCGGAAAGTGCCACTGATTGCGGAGGCGGGTGAGCGTGCTGGCGCCTAATTTGATCACTCAGCAGCTAATGCAATCTGCGTTACGGCAGCTATTGCAGATTGGCATTAATGTGCCAATAGGCCGAGCAGGAATGGAGAGGTGGAGGAAAGTTGGTCAGCTGGAGATCACACATGCACACACACACACACACACACACACACACACACACACACACACAGCGCTGTGGTCAGCAGAAGTTACCGAAGGACATTCACTTTGCATGATGTCTTTTCTGAAATGCAAAGGTAACAGCGTTCTCCCACCTGTTTGCATAAAAATGATACAATTATTTTTGTCAGTTCGTCTTTAGAGTTTAATTATTCCATAGAGTGAGACGGGCATGTGTGTGTTGGTTAAGCTGCGTCCTGTAGTTGTGTTCACACAGACCTCACATAAAGCGGGCGAGAGAAAGGAGAAGCTGGTTATCGCGCTGATAATAAGGGTCCTGCCTGTCCTCTGTCCACTCCCATTATCTCCTGTCACATTCACTTCCAGACCCAAATGCCACATTAGCATGCCTGAGACCCAGTCCCACAGTGGCATCACGCTGACAGGTCTCATACCTGCACTGCCTGTAGATTTCCCATTCAGACTGAACAGCGGCTTTCATCATGGTTCCTGCATCGCCTCTCTTCTCCTGGATCTTTAACTGTATTCGCACAGACAGTAAACAGCACACAGTGGAAAATCTGGGCACTGCAAGAAGAGCCTGTTTGAAGAAAAATCCTTGATTCTATTTGCTTCCGCCAGCTTGACTACAGAATACTGGTGAAGGACTTTGTAATACATGTAAAACAAGACAATCAAGAAGGAGCGGGTAATCACATACACAGAGCATGCTTTTAGGTTATTACCAGCAAGGCTAGGAAATATTTATGCTTTTTTTATGCTGTTTAATGGCTTGAGTGCACCAAGTGTGATTCTGAGTAACACTGTAATGTGTCACACTGTGTCACAAGAGGGCCTTTGTTCCTGAGGGGACAACGAAACTGTGGTTCGTTCCTCACCTTTGCACCGCTGCAGCTCCACAATCAGAGCCCAGGCATGTTGCGGTCAGTAGTGTCATCCAGCAGGGGAATGAGCCCTGGCCATGAGGGCTCAATCAGACAGCTGATGCTTTCTTTACCTCTCAGACATTTTATTTATTTTGGATTTGGAACCGAAGCCTTATTTTTACACTCACTGTGTTTTTGTTGGAGGCACACACACACATCCAACCGTATGACTTTCTCATCTCTGCTAATAGAATTTTGTGGAGCGTAGCAGTAACGTGGCGTTAGTTAACCTAGACTGGACTGAAAAATATCCAGCTCCTACCTGAGAGAGCCAGACATCCCTCAGACTTAACAGCCCGAATATCACACAGCCACAGGTTGTGCTGTGCAAATAGTGTTTTTACATTTGCACAGGCGGTTTCCTGTCAAAACCAGAGCTGACAGCTGCTGTTTGGTGCATACAGGCGCATAAGATGTGGAAAATGTTACTTTCACGTTGTGCAGTGTTGAATTCAGTTTGAAACTTCATGTTCAAGTTCACTTAGAAGCATTCAAATCTTAAGCTGTGTGTGCTTTAGCATTTATTCACCTGAGTTTCTCCATCATCCATTGTGTCCAGTCAAAGGACACAGATTTTAATGCATTTGCTGTTTGTTTAACCAGAGAATAGTTGAATGCATCTGAATGTTAAATTTTCAACCATAATTTATGTAGAATCTATTTGCTGAAATAGTTTTATTTTTATAGAACCAGAAAAATGTGAGCTGATATTGATTTCTAATGACACCGTATTGAATAAAACAATATAAACCTCGAACATAGTTTAGTAGCTCTACAGAAAATATAGATTAATCATATCTTTTATGTTTATTTGACTCATTAATTTGATGCCAAGGTTTGTAGTATTGTTTGGAATGATCGCTTTCATGCTAAGTGTTTTTGAAGAGTTTACATTTATCCTTGTCAATGTTACCCTTTTAAATAAGGAAGTTTTCATGTGATTGTTTAGTTTATTCAGGATTTTTAACCCTTTTCTACATAATGTTATTTTGCAGAGGCTTAACAATAGCTTGTTTAGAGAGAATCTGACTCTTTGCATCTCTGTATGTTTTCTCATCCTGCCTTGAACAAAAACACTTTTCAGACTGCTGTTCAGGATGACGCATACTGTAACTGGCATTTAGCTTAATATGAGTAATTTGTGTAGCTAATTAAAACTAAACTTTGAGAAGAGAAACGGTCATGATTCTTGAGTGCTGACTGAAATTTATATTTAGTATATTTTCAGTTTATACTCTAAATATGACCTGAATGATGATTATGAAGTATCAACACAGAAAAATAAGTGTTTACTGCAGAGACTATGTGCAAGTTTTACAGAGTCTTCCTGTTATTTCGTCCACTCCCTCAATGGTGACACTAATAATCATTGACAACGGCACAAAATCATTAAATTAAAAGTGTATTTTTGGATTTAATACTTTTCCAGTTTATTCAATATTCAAACAACTAAGATTTCTTCAGTTGAAATCTAATACAAATGGGAAAAAACGGCTTAAAACCTACCAAGAAAGCCGTGCAACGGAGATAACATCCAATTAAGAGCCAAAGATACGTGACGAAACGAAGATAAGCACTCGTCTGTTCCTTTAAGTGGCACTCGGCCCTGGCACTGCTGTTAAATCAATTAACTGTGGGAAGAGAGTGTGGGAGAGGAGGAGGTGGGGGGCTTCTCATCTGAGAGGCAGATGTGGTATTTTAACATCCAACTTGCCACAGGTTATGAATCAGCAGGCTTAAAGGCACATCCCTCTCCACCCACTCCGTACAGCTTCTCTCATTACTACAACCAGCGTACGTGTCTTTATTGGCCCACCTGCCCCTCCCGTGCCCCCTCTAATTTCCTTGTTTGTCCTCAGGGGCTGGAAACATAAGGAACTGGGGGAAAGGTTAATGTTACACACAAAGGATGTCAAAATGTGAAGCTGAGCCAAACAGCCACATGAGCTCCCCCCCCCCCCCCCACTGAGAGACAAAATGATTAAAGCTGGTGTTTTCCACATTTTTGTTCATCACCTATAAAGTAAGATGAGCTCGCCCGTGAACACAGGGGGTATGTGGGATGGTGAGAAGCACAAATGGAAGCAGTGTAAAGATGCCTGCCAGCAGTCCGTCTTTTAGGAGCAATGAATGATTGAACGGATGCTGGGAGACAAAGTGTGTGAGCCTCCATGAGCTTCAGGTGCCTCAGGGTCAGACACGAGGGTCAGACACAAGCACCGTTTCACACAGAGATCACTCAAAACTGCTGTAACAAAGTCCGTTTTTCACATCGCGCTTATTTTTACAGGTTTTAGATTTTATAAAGCCAGTTGGTGTTGTGGAACATGAAGAGACATGACGGGTCTGACGTTATACCCAACAGCACCAGTGCCTAGTGTTGCATGTTAGATACACATTGGACAGAACAATAACTGCTCCACATGGCGATGGCAATAATTTACCATCTCTGTTATTCGGTGGTTATTTCTGTCCTCTGCTCGGATGGTAAGGAACTCCTTGACCTCTTTTACCTAAACACTCTCATTGGCTGTTCTTTTTTTTTTTGAGTTAGCCTGCTTTTTTAAAATCTGCCATCGATGCTTTACACATGAATGTCAGAACGTTTAACCCCCGTCCTGGCGTGTAGGCTCGGCTTTTTACACAGAAGTCAATTTAGAGCTGTTACTACCTCCCTTGCCGGCTTAGAGGTGGAAGAACCATGACCTCCCCCATTCTGCATATGTAACCTTATACAGAACAGTAAGAACAAGCTGTGTAAAATAGGGACTACAGAGTTTAGGAGCAGGCAGATCTCAGAAAATGTAGAAAGAGTCAAACTGCATCTACACTAAGGAGGATTATGTTTGCGTTGCACCATGCATTCATAAATTCATAATCATGCCAGCAACTAAACAAACACAAATCAGTGTCTTACTGACATGCCTCTGGGAGCTATTACTGCAGCAGAATACTGTAAAAACTAATGTAGTGTGCAGGCGAATGCCATGCAGCGGGCATTCTGCAGTCGATAAAGAGCTTTAGACAGACCCACCCCTCTGACCCGAGGTCCCTCAAAAGTGCCGACCGCGTGCCTGTTCCTCTGTGAACCCAAGTGAAGACAGCTAACAGGGCGACTCAATTTATTAATGCCATTCATGAGGCTGTCGCTCAGAGGAATGAGGCAGAGCAGGGCAGGGTGTGAAATACCATAACAGCCTTCATGGCACTGAGCGGTTTGCTGAGCAGGATGGCAGGAGGTGATGGGATTCATCCGAGTGTAATGAAGAGCACCGCATGAGCAGAGCGGTGAAGAGTGCGTTTTTTGCCGTGCCGGAGCCTCAGACAGCCTCCTCTTCCTCCTCTCAGGTCTCCTGTGTATATATTTAGGGCTTCTTAAATGGCTGGCTTATGGCATGTAGTTCACCTACTCAGTTCAAGCCTGAAGGAGCAGAATCACTTTGCGGCAGCATACCAGTCAGCTGTGCCGCAGTTCACAGACTATGACTGTGACGATAGATCTGAAATGAAGTGGATAACACACAGATGAGCCCCAGAATATGTGACAAAGGTCAGCGTTTGTAAATAATGCAGCTGCAACAAAAGGATTAGTTTGTATTTCTTCCTTAAAACAGACTGTTTTAAGTCTGTCTTCAAACAAAGCTCACAGGCCTACATGTAGGCTAAAAGTGTAATTAGCTCCAAATCAAGGAAAGCAATGCCATGAATGCTACTTGTGTCTTTTTTTAGGCTAGCTTAAATATACCTTGAAGAACTTTGATTTGATTATGAAACTGCTGTTTTTAACATAGTTATTCTTGACTTGACTAAAGCCTGTCAACGGGTCTGATTACAAAAAATTAAAGCTATTTCTTAAGGCAGAGAGCAAAAGATAAATACAGGTTTATACATCTCATGTTAAGGCAGTTGATACTTTTGTATTAGCAGACAGCAGCAGAACAAGTGGCTTAAAATGTGAGGTTTTATGTTGGCATCGGTACCAAGCTACATCTGCCATTAGTTTATAATTATAGAGACAAAACGGTTTTAGCTTTAGCTCAACAAAAATACTGTTGCTGAACTTGAGGATTACAAGTTACTTAACATTACTAAAACAAAATGTAATTTTGTTCACTATCACCTTTTCACAGATTCGGATGATTACCTCAACACTGTGTTTCCTGCAAATTGTTGTGTTTAGAAAGAAAAACAGAGATACTAATGTGTTGAATCTTTATTTTATTCCCTTCAAAAACAAATACACACACAAGTCACATGGAGATGTCTATGACAGGAGGCAGTGGTACTTGTGTTTCCTTTATCCACAGAGGCCACCAGGATCAACAAAAATTAAAGTTCCTCATAGATACTTTAAGCCGACAGGAAGAGGTGGTGTTGGTGACCTTTGAACTTACTGTGTGTACGGTTTGGTCACTTGACTAATTATCTAATATCTCTCCAGTGACAGTGCTTTCTGTTTGCATTCACACCATGAAATCAGAGGAAAGACTAAGTTTTTGAGTTTGATTTATCTAATTAGATTAACATTAGTTTCACCTAAACTTCAAAAGAGCATTTTTGCACAAAAACAGCCCCCCCCCAACCCATTTTCTAACATTGGAATGATATTAGAAAGAGACATTTTCAGTGTCTATTTACTCTTTCGACACACACACAAGCATGCAAAAGTTGACTTAGGATAATAAGTGGAAAATGTGGAGGTTTTTTAAGATTTACTGTTAACTTAAATTAACAGTTACGCATTTAGCTGTTGTTGTGTTTTGATGTGTAATAAAACCATTGTGTGTGTTGCCATGTTGAAAAGGGATAAACTACAGACATATCTATATTCCACTCTGCAAACTATAATGTGTATTAGTCTGCTTGTTATCTGCAGCCCTTGATGAGCCAGAAACGGGTGATTTGATAATATCAGACATAGAAAGGGCTTGAAATCAGACTCTGTGTGTGTGTGTGTGTGTGTGTGTAGGCGGGCTGCTTTGCTTTTGCACATGTCTGCTAATTGGAGAGAATATCACTATAAATAGAGTTTTCCTGGAACCTTGTACACACTGAGTGGGAAGTCAAATTTGTTTCAGATACTTTTCCTCACAATGAAACTTAGCATGTGTGCGTGCAGGCTTGTGCACACACATGCGTGCTGCATCTCTCCTCCCCTCATCTGACAGTTTTAATCGGGCGATGAGCTGCAACCCGGGATTCTTCCTGTTTGCCGTACATTGATGACGCGTCTTAACGGCAGCACTCCGCCACAGTTGAGAGCAGAACAATCTGCTTTGCCTCCATGCATCTTCCCCCTGTCACCGGCCCGGTCTCTGCTGTGAGGAACACTTTCATATGGATCCACTGTCCCCTGAGACTCGTTGGCAGCTTATTGTTCTCCATATTTTCGTGTCTTGGGAACTTTTTCATACTCGGCTGAAAATGAAGATAAATTGCTCCGCTGTTTTATGTGGCGAGCAGGGAACAAATTTACATTTTCTCCTCTCCTTGGTTCATTTGCATATATGCTCATTTTCTGTGTTTCTCTATCCGCGGGCCACTGGACTCTGTGTTTTCTGTTTACTTTAGTAGATGTAGTGTAATGATGTCAAACGAGCATATTTGCTCATAGCTCTCACTGAAGTTTCACACGTATAAATATTGTCACTTGGTGATTTATCCTCAACCTTATTCCAGGTGTCCCTCCAGAATTTTATGGTATAATCACAGCATCAGTGTCAAGGTGCATTACGAACTTAGTTTCTCTATTTTATGCTGAAATGCCCATAAAACAATATGAATTGTAGCCTCTTTTTTTGAAGAATTTAAGAGTTTGAAATCATTTCATGAAGCTGAGTCTGTTCGTAAGCGGGGGAATTTACTGGAAGGTCTTTTTCTGTACGGGGTTTTCTAGCCTTTTGATCTTATTTGATTTTCCTCTTGGCAGCCGTCAGCCAGGCCTGTGAATCATCTCTAAAATGTTTCATCATCTCACACTGGCATATTTAACATCGTTTTCATCTCTGTCACAAATCCTATTAGTATGATGAAGTTGACTCAGGGGCAAACCTTTATTTGAGAGACTGAGGATAAAAACCAGTAGCCAAAAGAATCATATTCATGTATGTTGTTCTTTAACAAATAATCTGAAACTGAATTTGTTCCCTTTTTTTTTAGAAGAAACATTGTAGGAGAAATTTTGATAAAAGAACATTCAGACCTTGTCTGAGTATTTGAATACGCTCAGAACATTTCTTCTGAGCCTGAACACTGTAATGACCACAAAACTTATATAGGCAATACTGAGTCAGACATTGATTGTGGTACAAAAACATGTTTCTCAGAAACACTAATGAGCAGAACACACAGTTGTGCTTGTACCTGCAGGAGAGTGCTCACTCAAACAAAATGTTCAAGAAAACAGGATTAGTTTCAAGTCAGTTGATTGTTAATTTCTCTTGTCCACTTAGTTTTTTAATTGCACATCCTCCAGATTGATAGAAAGTATAGTAGAGTAGATAGTAAAGTAGGAATATTGAAACTTGACATACTTTGCCCATTGTACTGTTTGGCCTGAATTGTTCTGTTTTCATTCCAGCTTTCCACTTTATATTCCACTACTATGAACTGGGGATAACCATAAATGCATAAATGCTCAACTGTAAAACATTACAGGCTTCTTTCTAAACCATAAACACATGATGATCGATAAATGTGATAATCGAGGTTTGTATGTTTTAATAGACATCTCATTACACAAAGTATCACTGGTGGCATTTTTTTCTTCTTCTTTTTCTCATTTTGCTCTTTGGAGAGAATTCCTGTGCTTCAAAAGGCGTTTGGCAGCCACTCCGCACTCCCCCCACGTCTTCTGCAATCCCTCAGATTATCAAAGTATCCGGTCTCCACGGAAAACAGAGAGGGGGGGATCTTTGGCAGAGGCGGTTGCCCTGGCAACAAGCTCAGTTAAGTCAGCTGCCCATAGTGGAGGTAAAACATAACCAACTAAACCACATCACTGGGAGCTGGCAGGCGGTTGACGGGATGGAGCGCGAACCTGTCGCAACCCAACGAGACAACCAGGGTGAGGATGGATGGAAAAATCCTGCCGCTTCAGATCAGTTTCAGAGGACACACTGGTGCATTTTTGTACCACTCACTCCGATAAACTGTAAAGTTTCTGAAGTGTGGTGCTGTCTGAACTGTGGGAGTTCACTAAATCTGTTTTTTTTTTTCCTCTTAAAGTTTCCTCCCTTTGTCTCCTCCAGTGTTTTGACCTGCAGTGACACTAGAAACAGTGTACTGTGGTGTAGGGTTGGTTGAACAGGCAGAAGTCATC
>JAPZDY010000012.1:14599149-14638013 GCA_029783645.1 Ctenochaetus hawaiiensis | reverse complement strand
TGTGTGTGCTCTGTTCTTTAAAATAACCCAGTTAATTTCATTATCTGCTGCTGGTAATTTGTCAGTTACCTTCATCCCACAAGCTTTCTTAGCTTTTCACTTTTATAAATAAGAAAATAAACTTACAAAATGTCAAAAAAAAGTTACTTAAATCTGTTTTCCTTATTAAATATTAAAATATAATCATAATCTTTCTGAATTCAAGTTTCTCTCTTTCACTGAACCAGGACCAGATTATTCGCCTTGTTAACTCATGATAAAATACACTTCATTCAAGCTTGACAGAAAGAAATTAAATACACCAGATCCATTTTGATTTGTCTCTCCACTGTTCCAACAGCTCTGATTTGGTTGAATTAAACCCTTCGTTCACTGATTTCGATGTGAAAGTTAGATGTAACTCTACCTGCTGCTTTTTACTTACAGCATCTCTCTGCCATCACAGGCATTTATGAGGCACAAGGTTAGCTCAACTCTCACTCATTATTTGGAGACAGACCATTAAATTAACCAAATTTAATGACAAAAAGTAACGGTGAAAAACTGGCAATGGACTCAACCGATCACAAATGGCCGATACATTCGTCTGACCACTCAGCTCTGCTGTAGTGCTGTAATGAAGACTTCCTCATTAAAAGTGAGGAGATACTTTCCACTTAAAAACACACACCAGGGCTTTTGACATCAGCAGTCAAACACACTTCAGCAGCGCCCCGTCTTGTCTTGCACATGTCCTACTTATGCATTTTGTGAGCGTGCGCTTCTGAGCTGCTGTCACTCACACCGCATTGTGTCGTGGGTTGTTAGGCGGAGCTACTGAGCGCTTCACTTTCCCTCACATGTCTGTGCAACAGCCCCTTTTAAGGTAGACTGTCAGGCTAGTGCCATGTGTTTCACTGAAAGAAGCAGTCAGTGTTGACATTTCCATCACCCATGCACCTGTCAGCCCCGGCAGAGAACTGGAAAAAACTGTACCTGACAAGCGGCAGGTTCTCCTTCCCAACCACGGGTTCGTCTGAAGCCCCGTCTCTCTTGCTGGTGTGTTACAGTGGGACTGATTTGTGTCTCACTTTATTTTATTGGAAAGGCCTCGCTTCCTATGGACTGCTGCAGCTTTCATGCACTTAAAAAGCTCAATAAGTTAGCTCTAAAGCTCAATATGTTACATCAGGTAGAGAAACATTTATTGATTCTCTGTTTGAAGCAGGATCCAAAATCCTAAAAAACTAAATAATGCATGTGTAAATCATGTGGTGCAACACTGACAGTACCTGAAGTAATGACCTGAGCAGGCGTACAAGGCTCTGTCAAGGCTGATGGTGTTCGGACTCGGGCTCGTACTAAAAGGAACTTTGCTGCTGACATGGACCTTACCTACTCTTTCTACAAACCAATTAGTGTCTGACAAGTTGGAAATGTTGACACAGAAAGAGCTGAAAGTACATGTCCTAAACGATAATATCAAATACTGCAGCACAGCACCGAACAGACAGGTGTTCCTCTCATCAGTGTCACCTTATCTGTGGTTAGTTCTTCTGGGTGGTTGTTAGCAATGCAGCATCATTAATATAAAAGTATGAATACAACATTGTAGAAGCTGTTCAGGAACTGCGAGTGAAAAGCCCTTAAAGCACAATACAGAAGCAGTATCTAGCCGGCAGGTATTTAAACTGAGAAAGCTCAGTGAGATTCAGGAGCGACAGACAGGGGAGCTGCTGCTGGAAGTTAAAGTTTAACCTCTGGGGATAACTCATAATGAGTTCCTATCAGAGGTGGAGTGACAGCAGCTGGAGAGACACTTTGGACTGACAGACAGAAACAGTGAGGGAAAGCTGTGAAATAGACATGCTAATGGAAGGCTTTTTTTTTCTCAAACACAGGCCCTCTCTGATGAGGATTTTCTTAGCTATTTAAATAGTAATTTGGACTCAGTGAGGTGTGGCCAAATTGAATGGGCTTTAGGAGGGCAGCCGGGTCAGACCTAAGCGTCCTCTGGAGCAAGGTGATATGCTTTTCAAAGAAAAGAGTTTGAAAAGAACGAGCAGAGGAGTCTCAGAAGGGTCCGGGGTTCTTTGTAATCTGTATGTTTTTATATTTCAGATGAAACATAATTTTTCATTAATGTGTTTAAATTTGTATTATTACTATTATAATCATTAATTCACATATTTTACTGATGGCTCAGTACCCTCTGTGTACAGTATCGTTTATGATCTTGAGTTTTGATTGTGTTACTTGATCCTCATCAGCACTTTACAGACTCTGGGAAAAGTGGTGACCACTTGGTGGAAGCTGATGGGAACCAGCATGATGAAGAACCTGCTCTTTTGAAATTTATGCTTCAAACTCTGACCTTTTGCTAAACCTTAAAGCCATTACAGACCTTTTAAAAAATGTAAATTTGCATTTCATGTCAACGTAGCAAATGGAGATGAAGACCATATGTCATGATTAAATGCTCCAGAACAGCTCTGAATACATTATAGAACTTGTTTTGTTTTGGCCAGTCCAATCAGGTCTGCTTCGGCTCTTAACTAAAGAACTGAAGTGATAGCAAGGATATAAGCTTTGATCTGAAGTTAGTAACAGAGTTCAGCAAGACAGCTTAAATTGTTTAATTCAGATGATAAATTATAAAATCTACAGCTATTATTAAAGTCATGATATAGTTGTTCTGATCATGCAACTCTTTAAGCCAAAAATCATTACCACAGGAAGCTCAATGAAGAGAAACTCAGGCAACATCAGAAATGAGTTGAAATGCAAATAAGTTAAAATGCAAAATGCAGTGTAAGTCTATGCTGAAATTGTGGTGGTGGAGGGAAGGTCGGATGAAGCAGGTGATGTGGTCTCACAGCGAGTTATGGAGTTTACAGTCTGAGCAGAGGATGCTGAACACCTGGGCAGATTAGAATATTAATTAGGCGAGCTCATGCAAAGCATTTAATATAAACGATGTCACAGAAAAAATCAGTGGAGAAAGTAGAGAGTACGAGTGAGCCAATGAGAGTACCACCGCAAGCCAAGAAACAATCTGATACTGGATCTGTGTGCAGATCAGGTCTTTACGGCAGAGACTTGATGAGGTGATGAGCAGGTGTGTCCCTCTGCTGCAGACACACTGTCCACACACACACACACACACACACACACTGAGGAGAAGCAGGAAAAGGAGGAAGACAACACAGAGAAATACCTCGAATATCGCTGTGAAATATTCCATTTGAACAACACAGCCTTCCTGCAGAGACTTACCATTCTTTTCCCAGCTTCAAATGTCAAAGATGAAATTTGTTGCATCTTCGCCTGTAATTTTCAAACTGCACATTTTCATATCACGTTTTTTTTGTTGACCAGTGTTTAGTCTTTATGTTCATGCACAAAATCATCTTTAGTATCATTATTTTCAACTGGAGCTCAGTAACATAACAGTGGTTCCTGAGTTTTCTCCTGCAACTTTGCTTGAAACCGGTTCAAACAAAGTGGATCTGGGAATCTGAGTGTTGACTTGCTGCAAATAAATAACATCAAAACGTGAGGAGAAGTAAATTCATTCATGACACAGTTTTAAATAACATACTTTTAAATCCACTAGTTTCTGTAAAGAATCAAGTATTTTTTCAAGTCAAAAGTTTAGGTCCAGTCACATTTTCACTGGTGTTTAAATCAGAGCCATCTTGCAGGTCGTTTTGATTTTGTCATGGAGTCTGAGGTCACCCAACCTGTGACTTGAATCTGACTTGAGTCTGACTTGAGTCTGACTTGAATCTGACTCTGGATAGCGTTGTTTGTACCTCGTAATTCCTGGACTGTGCCACAGAAAATGTAGTGGTTGTCAGCTGGATGCTTTAGAGGCAGAATGCAGCAAAGATGGGTTGGCAGGAGAAGAGAGATGGACTCATGAGATGTGAATTTAAACACTGCCAGATTCACAGCTGTATTGAGCCAGCCGGTCAGCCTAATGAAGGATCAAACAACATGAGATTTTTTTTTTTTTTTTTTTTTTTTTGCCTGATTTTATATTGGTGTCGCTAGACTCATCACAAGCCCACTGGTCAACCAGCCCACCAGGAAAACTCCCACTCCTCCAGATGGCCTGTCTGCCTGTGATTGCCAGTATCCATGGAAGCGTTCTTCTGAATAACTAAATAACGAAAGCAGTAGCATCAAAGGCGAGCAATGGCAACATTAAAAACAGCTAAAAGAAATCTACCCTACTAATTTTAATGAGGAATTAAACTAACTTTGTATTCAAAAACTTGACCAAAGAAGTGACTGTGCCTCTTCCACAGATTGTGTTTTTTATTTAGAAGATTGGAGCAAAACAGGTGGTCAAGTGGAGTGACGCAAACAGCACTGAAAAGCTGGTATTATTTTGCTTTTCCTCAGCTCTTTGTGGGAGTTCCTGTTCTCCAAAGTTCACTCACTGAAACAAGAACAAGAACAAACCCAATGTTGCTGTTCTGAGGAAAAATATGAACTTTTTCTGCAGTCTACGTCTGAGTGTTGTTTCAAACTGAAAGATGTTATAAATAGACATTGAACAAATGTTGTTTTGTTAAAAGTGGGTTTTTTTTACCGTAACAGGTGAAGCGTTAGTTCAAGTAGGTGTTTAAGTTTATCATTGCAACAAATATGTACAGCTGAAATGGATGACAGTCAACTTTCTTGTAAAGCAAAAGTGCTTTAACATAGCAAAATCTTCAGAATATCACATAACTGTGAATAATTGCTTATCTGACCTCAAGAGTCACATCCTCTGTTATTTTCCAGAAGACGCTTTTGTTAGATTTGTCCTCAGCATTTGCCTCATTTTCTTGATAAATTTGTTCTTCCTGTGTTCCTCAGTTCCCAGCTCCTTTTTTTGGTCCGGGTTTCTTTTCCACTGCACCCATAAAACACAGTCATTAGAGCAGCATCAGGCTGAGAGGAGCATAGAGGCTCAGTAGGAGCTCTGTCAGCACAAGGGAGTGTTAATTGTAGCCATTACGCTGCCGTTGTGCCATGATGACGGAGCTCTAATAGAGGGTGGCCTTTGGTTTAAACATGGCTCTTGCCCTGTGGAGAGCAGCAGGGCTATAGCCAATTTTACCCCAATTTCATCTCCCCCTGTGTTTTTCCCTGGTCTTCTGGGATGGAGGCGTGAAGCTGAAAGAAATTGTTATCTTTGGTACCTTTTAAAAACATGCAATTAGTCGATGGATCAGTTCCAGTTTCCTGTTTTCTGTTCCACTCACACTGATTACAGCCGTGGAAGTGAAGATTGTTTGCGGTCTTGATCACTTCTCTGTTAACTATACATGCAGTTTATGGGAACTAATTGAAAGACTCTCTTCTATTAGTCACTGTGCTGTGCCATAATTAGATATTGGCAGTGATATGTGTTTGAGAACTATATACTGTGATGGGTGTCACATTGGCTCATATTCAGAGTTGAAACAGGCATGTACAGTGGGAACAGCTTCACAGGCAGTGCAGAGTTTAGCAAAAGATATTTGGTCCTTTATTCTTTATCTGCTACGTGTGTCGTCAGGACAAAAGATGTAGGTTTTACAGAACAGTCTGAAGTATAAAATTAAACCCTTTTGTGAAAATGTACATTTATTTCTTTATGGGCTTGTTAATGAACCATTTACTGATATAGTTACAGTCTTCACCATTTCTGGTCACTGATGATAATGATTCCCTGACTTTTTCCCTGGTGCCGGGGGGACCACAGGGCCCAGGGGCCCCGCAGCTAACCTGATACAATCCCTGGCTCCTCCAATGACCTCCCTAAATGAGGTACAGACATTTCTGTTCCCTCCCAAGATGAATTTCTACATTGATGATCCCTTATTTTTCCAATTTTTCATCTAGAACCACCATCAAGTAGAATAAAAAATCTAAAAAAATTTCCATTATCACTTGATTTATGACCAAGTACCATCAACACTACTGACATCTCCATTCATCTCAGCTGCACACTGTTTCAATTATAAGCAAATCTGTGCATTCACTGTTAACACCATATAAAACTAAGACTGTTAACAGAATAAATATTATATACTGGCATGTTAGCTTGCTCAATTTAGCAATTAGCTCAAAGCATTGCAGTGCTAAAAATGATTACAAATTAACAGAGCTGCTAATGAGACAGTCTTTATTTTGATCAAACAGGACTGAATGGACACGATTTCACATATCAGAATATTTTCTCTCACTTCTTGGCAAAGGACAGGAACAAGGTTTTCATGCCCTGCTTAACTGTATGTAACTGTGAATCAGAGCTTTTTTGAGGGTCTCCTTTTGTCAACTCTCATTGCAAGTTTTCAAGGCTGTGTGGAGCCGTTTGACGATCAACATGACTTGACTGGACAGGGTTTGTGAAAAGCTTTAGATCTCAATCTCCATTCCAGTCCTTAATTCAGCTCTATAGGTTTTCCAGTTTAACAGATGCAATGTTGAGCTCCAGAACATGAGGAGGATTTTGTGGTCTTACTTTTCTGCTCTGGGACTTTTCCATCATCCATGTGCCCAGAAAGGGGGTGCAGGTGAGGAGTTATAAAAGCAGGAAGACAGGGACCGTTTTAGAAGAAGACTTGTTACTCTTAGTTTTACTAGTTATCAGATTCTGTGGTAGGACTTTTGGAAATGCTTGCTGTCTTGTTCAAACCCACAGAACTTTATTTTAAATTATACTCTGGGAGTCAAGGTCAACAGAGGTACCGAATATGTCAGGTTGTATCATGGAGAAATGTGCGTGTGTGGGCATAAGATGATGCACAAGCAATTCACAAGGAGTTTTTTTAATATTATTTGATGTAATGGTGTTGATAAAAAAAAAAAGAAAAACGCCATCAACTGAATGCTGAAACAAGCTGACATTGTACTGAATAGACAATGACCGAGGCTTTTTAAAAACGGGAATGCAAATTAATAGAAAAATTGAAAAGAGAAAATTAGGATCCAAGAGGTTAATAAGTCCCTTTTTTTCCCCATTGTTGTGTTCCTGTCAGTTGCGTTTAATTTGGCGTGTGCACCACGGCCACATGTGTGCTTTGAGCTGGTGTGTGCCCTCTTCCTGTGTCAGTGCCAAGGATGGGTACCCATGGTTTATTCATAGAGAGGTGGTAGAATGCCTGATGGCTCATTACTGGGGCTACAAGGCCAGGCTGGCTGGGACTTTGTGAAGGACAATAGATGGAGTGAAGCCTGATCAACAGAATTCTGTTTCTCTTCGGTAATTATGTGTTTTGATATGTGGAAGTAATTTTTTTTTTTTATTGCCTATTACCTCTTTTCTATTCTCTGGAGATCTTCAACTCGAGTTGTTTGCAGCGATGTGCCCTGTCTGCCATTAAATTCTTTGGCCAGTCCTTGCAAAAGAACTCAACAGAATTCATTATTGTTACATTAATCACATTGTTGCTATATTAATCACATTTTTTTCTATCACTGGACACAATGGTTTTTTTTTTTAAGCCGCAGACTTTCTTAACTTTTAATTACGTCTGGACAAGAAGATGCAAGTATCAAATTGGATTTGGCTGTGCATGTCTCTGTAAGGATGCTTCAGGGACATAGACACAATTCTAATGATCTGCCCCAGGTTTTTGTGTGTTTGTGAGCTTCATTATACCGCTAAAGCTCTTAACAAAATGCCACTTTTGCAGAAGTAAGCCCTCTTCACTTGACAGGTCAGAAATGATTCACTAATAATTTCTCACTGCCACTAAATGCTGTTTGGTTCGAAGCTGCAGCGGTGTGTGGAGACTTATAATGTGGCATATATGTGAGGTGCTGTGCACATGAGGGGCATGCAGCAGAAACGAATGGTTAGTCCAGTCTCTCTGTATCACACAGCCGCTGTCCGCATCCCCTCCCACTAATTGTATCTCATTAGAACCGAGATGTGAATATCTCTAACATTAGAATCTCTCAGATTAAGATCTCAATTAGAGGAGGGGATCTGTCTCCCTGCTTAAAATTAATCACTTTTCATATTAGTTTATTTCCATATCCTCCCTTCCTTGAAATGGTTCACTGAATTTTAAAGCCTTAATGGCCAGCACTAATTGACTGCAAACCTCTCCAATGGTTTTCTTAATGGCCTCGCGCTTTCTGTCGAATCAGTTTGCAGAGGGAATTCTCACAGCTGCTGTAAAGGTGCTGTTTACCTATTTAGTGAGTATTTACTCGAGGCCTTTAAGGCATATTAAGTTCCCTCCTCAAATGCTGCATTTAGAGCTCTGAAGGAACTATGCATCTCACTCAGTGTGTTTACATGCACTCAAGAGAAGTTGTTTTTCTAAATTTTCTAAACACCATGTAAATGAGGACCTGCATTTTTCTAAACTCAGCGGGGGATTAAGAGAAAGTCGGTCAACACGGCCTGTTGTAAATGCTTAACCAGGATTCAGACTGCTTTTTAAAAGGGTGGTGAATTTCAGGACAAAGGCTTCAAACAGAGGATGTGTTACCCCGATGGCGATGAAATGAGATCATTACTCTTAGCTTGTTTCCCTGCACCCAAAATAACTAAATCTTAAGTTTGACTGTAACCGAAACTAAAATAAATGATCTAAGAAAGTCAGTTTTCTCAGCTGAATAGTCGGCTGGACTTTTTGTTTAATACAGACACTTATTCACAGTAAGTCAAATGATCACAACAACAACAACAACAACAACAACAAACTCTTTTGGATGCACCGTCACTGATGCGCTTCCTAACTCTCACTTACACAGTGAACTTGGCCTCTGCAGAACTTTGAGCTTAATCATAATGTCAGCATGCTAACATGATCACAATGACAACATGCCGACATGTGGGAAGCATGATGTTCGCCTCCATTTTATAACATGTTAGAATGCTAAGATTTGCTGATTAGCGCTAAAGACAAGTTACAGCTCAAGCTGATGACAGTGTCATTGTCATTTGGTCATGCTGGATCAAAAGTCAAGTTTTACAGTTCGTCTAACAATTGTTGAGGTTTTACATTCAAAACCAAAAAATTTAGCCTTGTGGTGGAAAGTCACAAGATCACAAACCAGGTAGAATACATCTCCCGGGAGCCATGATTGATGTAGATATTGAGATATTTAACTTGATTTGAGAAAAACTGAAATGGTGCAGGAGTCAGTAATTCGTATTCATATTGCTCTATCTATATCCTTGCAGAATTTCATGGCAGTCCATGTAATGGTAACATCCTGTTATTCAGGCTGTTGTTGGTCGATACACTCGTCTGACCAAACTGTCATTAGTTGGACTATCACTGATGTTACTCTCTTGAGATGAAAAATGTTCCTCAATCCATTCTTTTTTAGGGTTGGGAGGGGTACATGCAGACTGGTTTTATTTTACTTTTGAGCAATTTTCTTTTTTTTATTGCACAAGAAATGACATTGATTATGTATAAAAAGAAGAACTTTCAGGGTGCTGTTATAATCAGCAGTTGGGAAACGAGCTCCTCTTATTGCCTCTCACCTCTCACCAGCTCAACGGATCAATTGTGGAGAAGCTCTGGAGACCACAACAGCTGACAGAGTCACTATACTTGTAGCTCATCCAGTGTTTCTTCCTATTGATTGCACGGGTGCATGAAGAGGTTGCAACAAACTCATCGCCCTGCCTCCTGCTCCTCCAGCTCCGCGGCCTTTATGTCAATGCCATTTTCAGTCCTCAGATCTCCACCGCCTCCTCCCACAGTCATCTTCGCACACTTCCACCGGGGCATGGAGGCAAGAAGGAGGAGGCCTGAGCTTGCTGAAAAGGTTGCAGAAAATAGCCCCACTGCAGGCAAACTGAAAATACTCTGTTCCGGGGAAGTGTGTGACCATGAGGGACAGACTGAATTGGACACCTCTATAGAGGTGCGAAGTAGAGTTTTTGTCTCTTTTCTGCAGATAGGAAGGAGAAGAAGAGGTTATAGTGGGTGTGAGGGGAGTGGATTATGTGGCTGTAATAGTGCAGTGGGAGTAAATAGACCAGAGGAGAGAGAAAACTCAAGGGACTGTCACCAATTGTCACCATAAGTCTCCCAGCTTTTGTATTAATTTTCCTTTTTGTACGCCTGGGGACCAGGGTGAGAAATCATCTCACCTATAAATAGATGTGTGTGTTCTGTACTGAACCCACTGTGATGAAGTGGCTCATCACCTATAGCTAAGGGGGCCTGGGTCTCTCTCCATCTTGCCTGAGGGTCCACGTTAGCTGCAGGCTGCCACTGTGAGCACAGGGCTGAATGAACGTTCTGTCCTCCTTTCATTATTCAACACCACTCCTTAACCATATCGCACGTCGCTCCCCAGAGGGGGAGGTGTGCTGTCACTGATTCTTACTGCTGGCAGGACAACAGCTTTTACTCTGAGAGGATCAGTAGTTTCTTCAGACGACAGTCAGGGATGTTAAAGGAGAAATCCACCCGATGATGGTCTTTCAGGGATAATCGAGCTGTGATGAAGAGTTGTGATTTAATTTTAAAGTGCTCATATATTCATCTTCTTTAAATTATGTTTTCCTACTTTGGGAAGGACTTTTAACAGAATGGACCTCTGAACTAGTTTCTGTTAATCAGACCTGTGAGCATCAGGGCATGTCTGTAATCAAGGCCAAACTCTTCACTGAAAACAACAGCTGCCTTGAATGACAGTCAATTTAAGCAACTGCTGCATTGAAAAATGTTCATACTGCCTCTCATGTGATCCATGTGTGGCTGACTTCCCTGGTGGGCATGTACTTCTAGAGACTACCGTAGGTCATCGGTTAGCTTTTGGCCATAAAGCATCACTTTAGTCAGTGTTTTATTTATCACAGACCAGAAGTCCAGACCAATGAATCGAGGCTCTGTGTGTGTTTTTACAGGTTCATGGAGGTAGAAAGTGACATCGGAGCTTTTTACTTATTTACTGAGTAATATGGAACTTCTCCCATCATTTTGTTTTAAATTTTGTGTAATGGCAAACTTTATGACATATTTTCAAACCCTATGTTTTTCTGAATCAAAATTTTCTGGTAGATAGAAACCACCACTTTGTCAGTGGTTACTGCAGACTGTAACGCTGTAGGGACCCCTCCAGCATCATTTTTTGGAGGCACCCCTCTGGCTTATGTTTCAGTATTTCGTGGAAAGTCAGGAGACGTCGTAGAAAGAGCAAGAAAAGTTTGTGTAGGAAGGAAGCCATTGTGGCTGATGGGTCAAACACAGGACTTTCACTCGGAAGACAGCTGTTTGTTCCACATGTGAAACAAAGAGTCAGTGTTAACAGATTAATTGATGTATGTCACAGAAGCTATCTAACTAACATACTTTTATGAGCTAAACTGAGTTCTTCACCTGAGTCTGACCAAGTAGTTTTGGTTCCTTAAGCCAACCAAACTGTGACCATTTCACAACTTTAAGTGCATGTTCATTATGGCTACCTAACCAAAGAAGGTCAATTAACTAGTGATACCACGACAGTAAGGATAACTTGACATCATCCTTTCCTGCAAATCCAAAACTCATAAAAAGCTCAAAGTTTGTAAGTAAGTTTTTTTTAACCAGACATTACATATTTATTTTGCTAACTTGACCTCAGAGCCCTTCAAAAAACTAATGGCAAAAATGTGTGCAGACATCACAGTAAGAAGTGACAAAGCTGTCACATTTGACAAATTTCCATTTAGAACATGTTAGAAGTTTCTTGAGGTGACTCAGGAGGTGGAGTAGGGTTGGCACTTGAAGCTCCAGCTCATCCCACCAAAGAGTCTATTAGCAAAACACTAAATCCCAAACTGCTCCAGATGGTCAGGCTAACCCTTTGCATGGTAGCTTGCTGAACTAAGTGTGAGCATTAGAGTGAATGGGGGAAACTGTAAAGCACTACATTGTAAATGCAGCCATTCACCATGTACTTTTATAATAATGCGTAAAGTTAAGAAAAAACACTTTTTTTGTGGTAAAGCAGTTGCTTAATTTCCCGATCAGTAGGTGACTCTTGACCCTGACATAGGTAAAAGTAAAGGTAGGCTCTGCTGACTTTGACAAGAGAGGGAGAGATGGAAGAGAAATAGCTTTAATTTAAAGGAGTGAAAGAATTTGTGAGGACATGGATGTGAAGGGGGATGTCTAAGCACCCTCCCATCCTGACACCTTTTCTTGATTAAAAATGCAGCCTCAGATCTTCTTGTTCCCTTATATAAATCCTCCTTTGTTAATATCCGCTGAATCCCAGTGACTAAGATGAAGTGTTTTATTTCGCCTTTTTGTTTCCTACATGTTTCCTCGCCCTGCCTCGCTTGCTTCTTTTTAAGTTAGTGATTTTCTGAAGTTCCTAGAAAACCTTCTGACATCTCCTAGAGAACACCACAGGACATTCAGTGTCTAGCTGAGTTTTATGTGTAGGTGGAAAGAGTAATGAACCTAGGGGAGTGAAAGTAATGGCAGGATGGTGCGTTTCTAGTTGGAACAAATGAGCATTAGCCTTTCACTTAAAAGAGTATCAGTTTTGAGAGAGGCTGATGTTCATGAACTGTGAGCTTAGTTTCAGAGAAGAAATGGGCTCTTTTTCCTCTGTTACTGAATCCTGAAAGCATGTTTGATAAAAGTCTGTTATGTAAAGGCAAAAAAACCCCCCCAAAAAACAAACTCATATTGGTTAGACTTGAGAGAGATACCAAGAATCTGATGTGCACTATCAATATATAGAACATTTGTCTCTAATAATCAAATCCCATTATGGTTATTGCAGGATTTTTTTTTTTAATATGATGCTGCTTGCATCTTCATTTGGTTGATGCATCTCAGGTGTAATAACAAATATAGGTTGATTCTTTATGGTCCTTATGAGGGAAATTTCTTTCCACAGTCTGCAGAGGGCTTTACATAAGCACATAAATGCCAAAATACAACGTCAGTCCACAACACATAAGCATGAAAACACATATACACCCACATATGCACACACAGCACGGAAACATAGCAGATGTACACTTGATAGCTTCCTCCATGTACTGGCATGAACATGAAATAATCTAATATCTAGCTTTTATCTAGTCTTGTTTTAAGTTTGGATTGGATTGGCTTGTTCTGATTCTACAAGGGTTTTTTCACTAAATTCAAGTAAATGTCACTTGCAATGTTTTAATAAAAGTATATTCTCAACTTCATCTTGAGACAAAGTATCTAATTTTTTTTAACATTTAGACTTATCTGGATGTTTAAATGTCCACAGTTAGCACATGTCTCCATATCTTCAAAAACCTGTGGTTAACTTAACATCACAAGTTCTTGTTACAGCCAGCTGTGCTTTCTTAATCCAAGGAAAGCTCACATCTGCATGCTCTCACTTAAACATATATAGCACATTTTTAAGTGTGCATCTCTAAAAACACAGACCAGAGGGAGGTAAATCTGTCTCCTTTGTGCGGGTGAATCTCCAGTCAGACCTCTTGATATTTGCTTGTGGTTTGCTCCTCGACTCGGTGAGACTGCCGGCCTCTTGAGAGAGAGAGATTCGTCGTCTCCCGTCTCCTGTCTCTTTTTTCTGGTCATCAGTCAGAAGAGCCACTGAACTGGAAAGAATAACAAAGTTAATGCACAGATCTTTGAAAACAGCTTTTTAAAGTCACATCTTTCAAGCCACAGCAGGAGGTTGAAGATGGTTTGTGTTGATGTTAATCATCAGACCTGAGAAGATAGAATATATTTTATATATGAAAGGCTGACACACCCTGTACAGTGTCTGAGCTCTTCTGCTGTACTTATGGCCCAGTTCCTCCCTTTGCCATGTTTATATTTCAGAGTTAGTTAAATGATGCAGTAAATCAAGCTCTGGGGGTGTTGTTATCCATGTTTACTTTCCTCCTATTGGTATTTCTACTGGAGGAGGGATGCTGTGTGCTCACACAGCAGCTGGCAAAGAGGTCAAAGACACAGCAAAGCCCATGAGATCCTTCCTATATCTGTCTGTTTCAGCGTCCCTTAACCCACCGTCACATAGATCTACACACAGAAACACATTTTCCAGGACAATTAACCTGATCATTTTTAACTAATCCTAGTGTTTAGTCGTATCACCATTAATAGACTTTTCTTTTTAATAAAGTGGCTTTAGCAGCACTAATTTCCTTGTAAATTTCTTTGCCTTTGAGGACAGAAAATCCTGTTGTAGGTCTAAGCAGGAGCAGGACTTTCTGCATTCATAAGAGCTTATCCCAATAAGTTTGTGCAACTTGTTTTTGATTTATCTTTCTCTGAGGTGCAGTATGGTCTCACTTGGGCGGAATTTTAAAATGCTGTTCGGGTTCTGTTGCCTGAAAAGACTCATGAAGATTATGAAGCTCATTTTATTGTTAGAATTACAATTATACTGTTCCTGCAAGGCTTCTCTGTGAGCATTAATAATAAAAATGTGATACTTTTATTGATTTAGTGGGAAATTACTGCTTGTACCTTCCAATGAAGTTATAAGGTCAACTTCAGAGAGGAACCTCAGGGCGAAAGAGATTCAGTGTCGTGGTCAAAGGCATTTAAGGAAAATTGCTTGAACTTGTGTCCCTCAATTCGTTGAACGACAGTTTCGCAGCTGGTTTTGTCACTTTCCTTCACATTAATGGGCTTGATTATGTTCAAATCACTGTCTTGTAGCCTCTGTCGAATATTCCAGAAATATTTTATTGTTTATGTTTACACACATAAAATCAGTGTTATTTTGAATGGTTGCCTTTTTAAGCATAAGAATCACCTCTTCTTGCTAATGAATCTTTTCTTTCTTGAGAACCTGTAACAACAACAACAGTTGAAAATCAAAAATCTGTACCTTTAAATTCTTGATTGCACATTATTCAAAATAAAGGCACACCTCTGATTCATCGTAATTTCTTGACATTACATAACTGAGGTTTATTTTTTAGTCGTTTGCAGGTGCAACACCATTGATTTGGAAACTCTCTACAAATAAAAGGCAGTGTGATCTGCACAAGCAAATAAAGTGAAGGATATTTGCAAAGTAAAAAGATGCACTAATTTCCCTCCAACTTAAATAAAACATATTTAATAAACAAAGCACTTCAGTGGTACAAGGTCATATAATACTTAAAGTGAGGTTGCATAACAGAGAGCGGGGCCAGAACTGAAAGTGACCTGTTTTGTAGAGTTATTATCACAAACAGTTGACTGTCAGTGGAACATATGGGTTTGTGATGCTGATACCGGCTGGTTTTACAACTTCTTGTTCTTTGCCCAGGATGATGGATCAGTGTTGAGAGGAAAAATGTGGCTACGACGATCAAAAATGTTGAGTCTGCTTTGAGGTGGCAGGAAGGAACAACTGACCTGTTTTTAGATGGTTCATTCTCTTCTGCCTCCATATCCTGCAGGAGAGCACATTTCAATCCCAGCAGCTAGCAGACACACTCGCAGGTTAAGTGGATGCATGTTGAGTCCATGATAGACTATAGGGAAATAGATGGCATCCAATCAGACAGCGAACATGCAGGCTGAGACCAGAAAAGGGCACTGGGAGGAAATAGAACATCTTGCTTGTCGTATAATTAAAACGTTTAAGCCAGGAGCGAGTTTTGATTATGATGGGACAGTAAATCTATTTGCTATTTCTTTATTAATTTCCCCAGTGAGAGGAAAAATGGATAACTGCTCAGTGAAATCTACCTTCTAAACATGAGACCTGCTTTCTGTCTGCTTAGCATTGTTTAATTAAAGATGTTAGAGGTTTGTAGCTTTTGGCTGTTGGATAAATGTAATTATTGAGTGGTCTGATGTTTTGTATGTAATTTAGAAAGAGCTTAGTTCATGTCATATTTTATGGAAACCAAAATCCAACCTACAACAGTGACTTAAGTTACAAACAGGACTTGAAATAATAAGTTTTTTCTGACATTACTCCATCTTGCCCCTCTCAGTTACTGTTGCTACACTCAAGTTTCTGCCTCCTTACAGCAAATATTAACAGTATTATCTGTGGAAGATTCCCCACTGTAGATTACCTTGATAAAGACAATTGGGTATTTTAATTTACAAAAGAGTAAAAAAAAGCAGACTCTTTAATATTGGCTAAGAAGACACATTTTGCCACAAGATATCAGTCACTATGGCTAGCATTCGCTAATGCTTAGCTCCCAAAAGCTGGATTTTATATTGCAAAACAGGCATTTTAGAAAATATGCCTTATGCCCCAGAATGAGGAATATTCCAGTTATTCAGAATGTTTTCCCTGGACGGCCCGCACCGCTTCACATGCTCCTGTAAAGTCCGAGTTGCACTAATTAACCACTGGGTACAACAAAACATTTTGAAGTCTCATTTCCTGGGCTGAAGGCACTGCCATGAACTGCTGTGAATTCTCTGGTTTCCGTATTTTATTTTATTCCACCAACAATAATATGAGGTGACTTCATGATGAGTTCCTTCTCTCAGACTGATGGAGCCTTAATTAGTAAAATCACCTGATGTAGTCTCTGGTAGAAATGAAAACCTGCTGTTGAACCCTGCGTGAGGGTTGAAAACCTCTCACACAGTCAGAATACAATAATTGTGAACGAGTTACTGTTTAACAAGGTAAATGTTGCTGTCAGTAATGAACACATGTATTGGCACACATCTTTTTCACATGCTGTTTCCTTTCTCTCTCTCATCTGTGACAGTATCCCTTGGAGACGTGTGTGCGTGTGTGTGTGCTTACAGTACAGTGAAATGTCTTTGTCTCGATTTCCCTGCTCATTATCGGAGCAGGTTCAAGGAGATGGGTGCTCATTTGCATAGACAGCCCCGGGCTGGAACCCCTGTGTGTAGCAGCCAGGTGATTCATACCAGCTCCTACAGTCTTATTTTGCAGAGGATTAGATTAAAACCAATCAATCAGCCCAAATCACCCTGACCCAGAGGAAAATGAGTCAAGCGACTGCTCTAAGACCATCCATGTTTCTTGCCCCCCTCGGAACAGCCCTATTTGTCGCACAAAAAATGGCAACATGACAAGTCTTTATATGCAGTTAAATTTATAGATGAGGCATTTTCTGAAATTCCTAGAGCACTCGCACAGTGAGGGGCAGACCAGTGTGAGCATAAAAATTCACATAAAGGGAGTAACATGGAGCGGTGTAGAGGATGTGATCTATCTGTTAACACATCCGCGTAAGAGAGAATATGTAGGAAAAAACCATGAGATACCTTGAAAAAAGATAAACAAGACACAAAAGTACTATTCACGAAAAAAGACATTTATCAAGTGGCAACCTTGTAGAAAAGGAAGCTTTGGTCTTTTTTATATAGCACATAGTTTTGGAGAAAGTGCACCATATGTTAGAGAGAGTGGAGAGTTGGAGAAACTGCTTCTTTGAAGAAAAGCAGTTTGAGTTTTCTGACTGGTCACTTTAAGTTCAAGTGGTTTATTGGAGATTTAAACTTCATGAGTTTTTTGTAACATGGAGAGTATCACATTTGTTCCTCTCAGAAACAAATAAAGAGAAAAAAACATCACCAGCTAGTAATTGATAGAAAATTAAATTAGTGCATTAACAACTACTCTTGAGGCTTTGATTAAATGCTGCTTTATAATTAAAAATGGTTGCAGTGAATTTTTTCATAACAACAGTGTTTCAAATGACAGTGTGCTGGATGGATGACTAGTTGCTGACAGTAACGTCATACCAACTTGGACGGTGATGATTTGTCATTGTTGTCAAAAACTTGAGGCCAAGAAAATCTGTTATTCCAGATTTTAATTCAAACTTTGGAAAGAAAAAACTCTTGCTCCATCTTCTTTATTATTTGTGTATCAACATTTTACTCACTACTTACTACTAAAAAATGAAATATTGTGCTCTGTTGTTGATAAAATGACAAATCAGCTCCATTTTAACCTACTAAAGCAGCTAAATGATGCTTATACTTATAGTGCATCAGCAGTAATGGTCTAATTAATACATCAAAACATTATATTTGTGCGACCATTTTCCTACTATATGTATTCCTAACTTTTGTTATCGGTACATTTAGCTGATGCATCTTAAATGCCTAACTTTTTTTCAGTTTAATTGTTTGGTGTTGTTGCTTTTCTTCCCGTATGATACTTTAGAGAGTTTGGATGGACGAGGACCATTAAGAACAATTATTTAAGAGATATCTATGTTGTCACACAATGTTTATTTAACAAAAGAAGTAATGTTACAAAAACTTGAATATCCATTGTACATTTTGCCTTGTTTTCTTTTGTTTTCTTCAAATAATAAATCCAATTTTTTTAAAAACCCTCGAAAGTTAAGATACAATGTGAACAAACAAATTCCTGCATGGACCCTCACGCTTAAACATTCATCTGTCACTCTGCGATCGATCGTAGTTGCGACCCCCCCTGTGCAGCCCACCCAGGCCTCCCCCAGCTGTACTCTGATGGCCCACTGGAGAGCTCACAGCTCTGCAGTCCCTCGAGAACTATCTGAAAGCATGAGGCAAAATTATGCAAGGCTAATGTTATCTTTAGAGAAAATATGGTATAATATTTATAAACTCTCCACTTTCCATACACACCACTGGAGGGTGCAAATGTGGACACATAGATTCATCAATGCAACTTTAATGAACTCAGCATGGGAGGCCATATTCATATTCATGAAAGACATAGTGTTATGTCAGCACAGTGAGGACATTTTAAAGCTACAAATTTCTGGTATTTTCTTCATGTCAGTCTGCCTAATGAAATCATATCCTGTATGCATTGTCTTTATTTTTACTACAAATTATAAGCAAAGTTGGTCAAAAACCCGTCATGCGTTTTTATACTGACCCTCTTACATTATTTACTGTGATCATAGTTCAGATTTTATATAAGAGGTGTGACAGAGAGGATTTAACAGTGAATTTTATTGAAGATGTGCCCAGCAGCTTCTGTACTGCCAAATAAATAATTTACAATAATCTGAAAAATTATGTCAGATTTGTCAGTGCAGAACAGCTCACCTGGACAAACAGGTTACTATGATAGAAACAGGAAGGCTCTCTGTGGATTTGACACACTGAATATCCTGAGTTAGGGGAGAGAATCTGAGAAACTCCTGATAGCACACTGTCCCGATGCATGGCTTATGATTATGATGGTATCATCATACAGCAATTCTGAAATACTTGATACACTGCAAGATGATCATCTGTGATACATCATGATGTCTGTGTAACTGGAGAAGAAATAAAAAACCTTTAAAAGGCAAAATGCAGGGATTATGTATTTATTCACTGCATTGTGGTGTCAATTTCACAGAATTTGACAGCTTAAACAAATACATAAAGCCTTAGCTTAGTGCCATTTTAGCATTCAAATACACACGCGTACTTGTCCACAATTTCGATATATAATAGCCAAAACTGACAAAAACTGCAGAAATCAGAAAACAGAGAATATGTGTCATGAATTAGTGACTCCAGTGAGTGAAAGGTGCAGAGGAGTCTGCTCAGATTGCCTCTGTGTTTTACCAAACATATCAAAAATGTGGAGCCTGTGTACTGATGATGTTTCCCTGGGAGATGATAAAAAAAAATATATACAGTCTCCATGCTGAATTGTTCTCTATAATGAGCTGCTTTAAACTCTGTTCATGCATGACAGATTTCCCTGAAATGTGAGGGCTGACACTAAAATATACTATATAAAGACCATCATTCTGTTATATAATATGCCCCACATTATATGTGGGACCCTGGGAGGACCTTTGTCATACACACTGCCATGAATTTCTTTCTAAATGTTCAGTCTGATCTTTTTTTTGGCTTGTAAGTGAAAGCTTGTTGCAGTCTATAATGACTTACAAGCTCGTCTTTTTCTTTCTGGAACCAGCACAGTGTATTAATGACTGGTTAACAGCTTCTTAATCAGAGGGACCTGTAAAATTCAATGAAATGTGTCGCACACATTTCACATCAGCTGGTATTGATGCAGAGTAGGTATGGAGCAGCTGCCTCATGTTATACGTCTAATTGTCCACTTTGTCTCTCTTTCTCTCTCACAGGAGAGGAAGCTGTGCGCATTCCCGAATGTTGAGATCTGTGGTACTGATGTCACCAACTATATGGCTCCACTTTCTCGCCAGACAGACTTCTTTGTCCCTGAGATGAAGGAGGAAGTTAAAACAGATGTTAAAGAAGAGGACTCGGATGAGGACAGAGGAACTGACATCACAGGTAACACTGTGCACTGTGTTCATTCCAACTCGTGAGGAAATAACTAACAGCAGCAGCCAAACAGCTCTTCCTGCAAGCATAATTCTTGATACTTAATGAAATGTAAAAACACGGCAGTTGGTATTTGTGTTTCTTTGTTGTTGTCTAATGAAGCGTGTTAATAGAAACACAAGTTTCCGCTCTGTCGTCGCTGCAGCTTGAGTCAGTCGGAGTCAAACAAACAGGAAAAAGGTGGCAACTTTTATTTTGTTCGACGCTGCACCGACTCCCCTCCTGCCCTTGATCACTGAGGACATGTGATATATGAGTCTCTGTAATTGTCCTGTCACTGCAAGTATGTCTCCAAGCACAATGTCTTGTCTGCTGCTATTACTCTTTCAAACTTGCTGGACCTGTAGGCTGTATTGACTTTGTCATTGTACAAATCACTAGAGAGAGAAAATGGTGTTGGTTTGATGGGACAGAGTGGGTGGAGGTGGGCTGATGGACGTCAGGTGCTTTCTGCTTTAAGGTACAGTCATGTTACATCCCTCCCGAACGCAGCTTATATGTAGACGTATCAAGGAAAGAGTCCTACATGATCTGTACATGTTTACGGGTTTTGGCGTGTTCAGATTGGGGTCACCGCCATTGAAGCAGAGCGGCTCAGCCTGAGACAGGTGGGAGCTTTTCTTCACACAGAAAACAGCCACGATTGTTGGCTGTGGAGCAGCTGACATTCTGCTGAACTGAGCGTCAGGGCTATTCACAGCTTTAATTAGTTTGTCAGCATCAACAGACCGAGACAAAGATTTGATTATCGCTTGTTTTTCTAACAAATGAGGAAGTTAATAAGAACGAACTAAAATGCTGGAAAAAACATTTCCACACAGTAGTTCAGATAAAATTAAATTGATCTTGGATGTTTTATAATCCTTTAATGATGGTGTTTTTATTCTTCATTAAATACACTCTCATTCACTTACATTTAAAAGCACACAGTGAATGCAACCGAGTTCTCTAATTTGATATTTCTCGCCTCTCGTCTGAACTGGAAGTCGTTCTTGCCGCCATCTTAAAGGCCGTGTCGAAGCTTTTATTTCTGCTCAGAGGTGTGATCTCTGTTAAGTCATGAGCGAGGTAACACACAGGCAACCTTCACTGAAGTCTTTTACCTGCTGACCCACCTGCCTCATTAGATATCAGTTTTTGATTAGATGCTGCAGCTGAGCAGACTTACCTCATACATCACAACATTACTGGAGTCTCATACCAGAGATAATCAACAGATAATCAATTCAATTCAGGCATATCACTCCCAGGTTTTATGTTTTATTTGTTTTCTGTTTTGATCAAAATCTAATTTGATGTAATTAATGATATGTTGATATTGTAGGTTTAAACATCAAAAGGACCACATACAAGCTTTTCATTTATGAGAAATATATATATATATATTTTATGATCTGTTATTTCCCCCATATCTTTTATCATAGATACAGTTTAAGTCAGAGTCTTTTATGTTAATTATTTGGATTGAAAAACATTTGATAACACAAACATATTTATTACATATTTTGCATTGAACAGTAAATTAAAGTGAAGAGCTTCACACTGCAGTTAATTTGCTGCAAAAATACTTTACATGCTTCAAATGCGGTTTAGAGGAAAGTGAGATTTTTAGATGCTCCCTCTGAATCACTTAGCACACATCATCATCAGGAGAGCTGAAAAGGAGCTGTTTTGTAATTTGAGTTTCAAGAATGACAAAATTTCTGCAACAAAGTGAAGTTTTTCTTTTATAATAATCTGTACAGCTGCGCTGCATGTTGTGCTTTTGTACCTATTTGTAAACCTTACAATGTAATCTAATTTTTAAAAAGTTTTTAAATCAGATTTTTCCTTTTAATTGAAGAAACTGTTGTTCCTGGTGAGCTTTGAAATTGTTCAACATTTGCACATTGAGAACAGGTATTGTATGTTTCACAAGAAGAAGGCAGCTGTGAGCCTGAATGAATGACTGCCTATGTGATTGCAGGTGTATCTGTATTACAGGAGTTAAACGGCTCAGTAGCCGCCGTCAGAAATGGAGACTGTACGGCACAAAATGTGTGTTGTTGTGTTTGTGTGTTTATGTTGTGAGTCCCAGACACAGCTGAGCTTTCTTAATGAGAGACGGATCAATCGGAGGAGCTAAGCTCTGTCTGACAAACCAGCTGTGGAAATCCTGCTCCGGCACCTGGGAGATTGCCTTTCGACTTTTTATCCTCCAACTCTTGAGCGTAAACTCTGACTGTGTCCGAACATTTGTCCTGCTCTCACTATCTCAGCACACTGGGAGCAGTACACACCCAAACAGTCTGGTGATCACAGGGGCCAGTGTTTGTGCTGCGAGAAGCTTGTTAATCTTTTTAGGACATGAAAACCAGCCTCAGTGTAAAAACAGACCAGTGGACTTCACTTTACACCATTTGTACCATTCGCAAAATGAACTGGTAATTGAACTGACTATTTATCAGTGAAATACATACAAACTTGTTACTCCCTAAATCTTCAATAGTTTAATAGCATCTGGCTGAAGACTCCGTGCCAAAACTGTTCATCTTGATGCGTCCAACTCCTGATTTTCACATAACAGTAGTGACTTGTCTGGCATTTTCTTTTGATATAAATTGTACCCTGTAATTAAACGGCAACATATCTCCTGTTTCCCCAAAATGAACTGTTCAGTATCTAAAATTGCCAACTGTAGAGTTCATTGCAGGATATGAAATTTTTTTGTTGCTTTATTTCTCCTAAATTACGTTGTTTACTTGACAGATGTGCACCAAATGTGCATATTTGCAGTTGATGTGAATTATCCTAAAATGTTGCCTCTTCTAAAGCCCCAATTTGCAAACATGAAGATCCATCAGCTGTATCGCTTCTTAACTCCTGTTTATGCATTTTATTGTCACACTCAGTTCTCCAAACTACGAGCAAGCCTCAGCACCGTCTGTGTCTAATTACCTCCTTAAAAAAATCCTCTCCTCTGTTTCGAACTGTTTCAAGAACAGGAACCTTGATTCTCTGCTAATAATCCCTATGGGCCCAATTTAACAACTAATTTAGGAAAATGTTATCCAAAAGATTTTTTCAAGGCACAGCTGGTTGGAACCGGGGTGCTGATGTTAGGACGTGTTTACAGTTTGTGGAGGGGGGCAAAAGTTGTCCAAGGTGTTAAGGCTCTTCCTTGGGGGGCTGTCCACCCAATTACCCTAAAAAGACCCATTATTTCCTGTAAAATCTCTTGTATTGTAAAACAAGTCTCTCTGGAAAAGCCTTGTTTTGACTGCATCATGCAAATGAAATACATTCACTACTTACGCTCATCCATTTGCATATGAAAGCAATAACTCTCTGTCACATTCTCACCGGACACGTTCCACCGACGACTGTTCCCAGAGGTTTTGTTTGGACCTGCTAGCTAATCAACAGGCTCATAAAAAGATATTATAAATAACCTAAGTGGACTCCTCGTATATAAGCGTCTTCACCGCAGACAGGATCAGATCTGCTGTGTGACGGATGTGATAATTAGATTGTTGAGTGATGTTGAGATTCAGATGAATGGAATGGAGAGACTGACCTCAGTTTGGAGCTCAGAGACTCCGTGTTTGTTGTATTTGAGCCCCTGGTGACACATTTAGTGCAAACACACTTTGATGTGTGGATGAGATTTACTTGGAGTGTGAAAGCAGCAGGAAGATGGCTCGGACAATAGTGCTTTGGTGTCCCCTGGGATTGCTAAGTCAACTTATTCATGGAAGACATTTTATAGAAAGGGTTGCTCATCTTTCACCAAATAAAGTTTAGTATAGTTTAGTAAAGTTAAGATCATTCAGATAATTCAATAATTAAGATTGCACTGAGCCCTCAGCCGAAAGGAGAGCAGTGCTCACATTCTTGTGTTTTAAACTTTTTGGAATTGAAAAAAAAGGATTTATCACCACTTTGACCTGTTGCAAAGTGAGCTGTGCTAATTAGCTTTACTATAAGTATCTCTTCATTGACTATTTAACTTACTGGAGGGGAAATGTGCTTTAATTCATGAATGTACAGAGAGAAGAGGGAAAAAGAGCAATCTGGTAGCTGGCTAGCTTACAGCTAACATGCAGTGTTTTGACTGTTTGAGGGGAAGAAAAACAAAACATCCTATAGTAAAATGTAATTAAAATGACATTTTGTTTGAATGATGATGTAAAATATAATGACAAACATATGAAGATTCATTCGAAGCCCTCAATGTTTTCAATGTTAAAGAATGACATTGAGTGTAGCACTGAAGAGAAAAAAAGCAGCTCTATGTTGCATAAGAAACAGGAAGGACAAACACAGTCATAAGCTGGAAAAATTTTAAACCAGAATACAGATTTTAAGAGTGTGTTTCGCTTAGAGATTTCAGAAGGTGAGTCATTCATCTCAGCTTAGTCACAGCTTTAACAGTTGTAATACAAGGAGTTAGAAAAACAAAAAGATTATATTTTACTTGGGGGTTTTTTTCAGCCTCTGAAGTCTCTTCTGAAAGACCAACTGTGGAAAGTTCACTGACTAATATTTGTTATGTAGGTGGGAAATGTGTTGCACCTCTCTTTTATAATTTTGATTCTCATTTTTAATTTCTAATTTTTGGCCATTTAACCAACACTGTATTTCATTTATCTCATTTCAGATGCGTTGTTTATCTTTGTCCTTCCTTATAGACACAGCTTTTCTTTTTAACCAACCTTTGATTGATAAGAAAAAACATTCCCTACTTCCTGTAAGATTAGATGTAATATTGATAGCTTTTTCTGCAATTATAATGTTTCTGCTCACAACTGTGTGCATTACAACATTTACAGTGTGGACAGCTAACACATAAACAGTGGGGATAATGAATGGCTATCCGTTCACAGGGAATCACAGATCAAAGGCCAATTAGAATCAGATTTAGTCTGAAAGCATTAGCAAGCTGATCATGTGGGTGAGGAAATCTCCATCAATTAAGCTAATGGACAATCTTCATGATGATTTTAGATGTGTGTTATGCAAGAACATTTCTTCCCCTGCTAAGCTATAGTTAGCCGTACAGTAGCATGATACATGGAAAGTTGGATGCAAGTAATGAGTAGTCTTTGAGTCCATATGAAAGATCTTTTCTCTCTTTAACAATTATAATCCGCTTCCTGTGAGCTCAGCTGACACACAGACTCCTAATGAGCCTTGATAACCAGGTTCAAGCTGAAGGAAGCAGAGTTGGTATCATTATAATACAGCATTAGCTCAAATTTTCTCTGTGAGACGGATCTGGTGAATTTTAAGAGACCAGAGAATCAGAGTGTTAATAAAACAAATGATATTTAGCTCAGCTGTGATCAAAGAAATGCAGAGAATGAAAATGCATTTACACACATCTTTACACCCTTGCATCATCTTATATTGGGTTTATTAAAAGACATTACATTGATGTAAGGTGATGCATTAACCTTTGTTTCTCTATTAAATATAATGATGGATTTTAGCCATGCTAGCAACATGGCTCTATGAGGCCAAATTATGTCTGGAAATCCAAACTGAACTCTCAACTATAAGGTTAATATTTTTGGTTTTTAGTTAAATATCTCAACAACTACTAAAGTGGGTTTTATTGTATAAATGTAAGAACATTTATCATCCCTTAAGGATCAATTTCAGGGTCTTCGGTGATCCCCTGACTCTAGAGCCCACAGCAGGTCAAAGTTTTTCACCTATGGTGCGAAATACCTACTGTAATATCTATCATCTTCTGACTAGCATTAAATTTGGTTCACATATTTATGGTGCTCAGTCGGTGTATCCTTATGACTCGAGTTATCCTTTTCTTAAATTTCTCTCTGAGGTTCACATTGTGGCTTTGAGTAAAATGTCTGTACAACTGTTTTATAAATCGTCATGATATTAATGGTCACAGGGGATGAATTCTACTAACTTCTAATTCTCTACATTTTCCTCAGCTAAACAGTGCTTCAGTTGTTTTCTACTTAGCATTAGCACTTACACTCTAAACTTAGATGGTAAACATGCATTACACCCACTCTGCATCACCATATTAGCAAACCGCTGTTAGCATTTAGCTCAAAGCAACACTTTACATTTCTTCTTCATTACCAAAATTTAACCTCACAGAGCCACTAGCTTGACTGTCGACTTATTGTTCCTTGTTTTCTCTTCAGACAGAACACATTTGGTGACCTTTGCACAGTATCTTCACAAATTATCACGTTTTCCCCAATTTCTCTTGTGACGTTTATGACCCCCGACAACTTCTGTTAGTGAACCACAGCTAAGGTTGCCCAAAATTCCTGAAAGCAGTGTCCAAACATTTTTCCAATGTAGGGTTAACATTGTGAATGTGCTTTCACCGCCATAAGGTATTCAAACTATAATTTCAAAGAGAAATTTTCTCCATTGGGGAGGTACATTGGTGCTGACTTCTTTCCAGTCTCACCCAGGGAAGCCCCACACTAGTAGGCTCAACATATTAGCTCATTATATAAATCAGTACACAAACACCTGTGGTTCACTGTAATTGAGTCGTCCCTGCCTGCAGTCATTTGAGTTTGTTAGACTGGTTTTGCTTACTCACACAGCCTCTTTTATCTGCGTCTCTTTCCTGTCTTGCTGTAGGTGCAGACTCCCACAGCGATGTGAGTTCAGTGAGCGGCGGCGTGCCCTGGGACAGTAGAGAGACATCCTTGGCTGCTTCCACAGCCGCCTCTCTGGCCTCTTCGCTGCCACTGAGGGACGTATTGGATGCAAACGAAGACGTTAAGACCAGGGACCAGAGCGACAGAGGCTCGAATGAGTCTATGGGCAGTGGCTCCTCCTTTGAGGAGCTTGACATGGATCAGGAGGAACAGGAGCAGGGGGAAGAGAAAGAAGAGAAGGAAGATGGAGAGGAGCAGGAGCAGGAGCAGGAGCAGGAGCAGGAGAAGGTCCCAGTGGGTGAAGACGGAGCTGCAGAGGCAGTTGAACTAATGGCTGAAAAGAAGGAGCCCTTGGGGGAAGGGGAGGAGTAGAGAGGATGCTGGAGAGATAAGGGATGAGGCCATGTAACGCTGGCATGCTAGAAAGGTTCTCAGTTGTTGCTCTTGCTGGTTATCTGTCATGTAATCTTGTTGGTGGATCTTAAGCTGCCCCCGCCATGACCAACATGCCGTATTTCTGCACCTCCTGATTCCTCCTTTTGAAGCCTGTACTTTTTGTTATACTGTAATCTCATTTTTTAAAATAATTTCTGATCTTCTATTTAAAACCTGTCAGAATAGAACAACAGACAACCCCCTCACAGGGTTAAGTCTTCTTGAGTAAAACCTAATTTTCTCTGCGCTTGATGTGCAGCAAATGAGAGGTGAGACGTGTTCAGCTCTATATTTCGTTTCTAACTGTAATCTTATGTGAATCACCACCATTCCTGTGCAGATTAAAAGTGACACTTCAGTTTAAGATTAACATCGAAGGAAAGACACTGACGCTGGCTATTCGGGATCATCATACAGCAGCTTTTTGCCCCTGTGTGACAATTGATATTGAACCCCACTTTCAAGGTTGTGTCCAGAGGAATTTTTCGTCATGTGTTTGTGTGCATTACCTGACTTTGGTGTCTTGATATACGGTGATGATAGGGTGAATTTTTTTTTTTTTTGGGGGGGGGGAGGTCTTTTTTGTGGGAGAAATCCTGTTTGAGGCAGAGAGAAAAAAACTTATCAACACCATTGAGGTCTTACTGTTGTGAAATAGCGTCATCAAGACTCAAATTTAAAAGGCAAATCGAAGATGCAAACTTGCCCCTTGTAAACTTCAAAGAACATCTTATTGTTCTGTGTTGGGTTTTTTATTAACATATGGTTTACTTCTATAGTTGGTTTGTAAAACCACTTAAAGTTCTGTTTGTAGCCAAAATTCACTTACTTCCAGAGACTAGTTGTAATATGTTCGTAAGTTGAAATTGTTGGTGCATTGTACGTTGGAAATAATGTACATCACATTGCCATGGTTGTGTCTTTCTGTCTGTAATAAAATTTCAAATGAAACGTTCAGTTGACAGGAATCAGTGTTGCATGGATTTTTTGTTTAAAACAATGACAATTTAAAATTTTTAACACAAAGCCACATCACTATCCCTCTACTCTGAGGACATCCATTCTTATTCATGACAAAGAGAGGGGGGCAGTGGGACCCAGTGTTGTTCAAAACTTATTGATAAGGCAGAAAAGGCCCTGATGACTTATAAGCTCTTCTTTAAATGCTAAATATTTTGTGGTTTGTGATGACAGACTGTGTGGAAAGACTTGGAAAGGAACTGACATGAAATTCAAAAGCTAAATAAAATGAAAACATTCAGGAAATAGCCAATAAAGGCATAGTGTATTTTTTAGTGTAAGTTGAGCAAATTAAGCAGAGCTATCTGAAGATTTTCTTGAGGGACTAATTTCTCAAGGAACGCATAAATTGTTTTTAAAACGTGCACAAAATACTACAAATTTGGGTACCTTTGGGAAGCACAAACACTCTAATAAAAATGATAAAATGTTGCTGTATCTGAATCATGTCACTTAAGCAGGAGCTGCACCTATCTGAGCAGCATTTGAATGAGAGTTTGAGCATTAGAGGCATAATATATTTAATCAGCTGTCTGTGCAGCAGAAGAGGAAGAATAGGCTCCAGCACACTGTTGGGGTTTTGACTGACATGTTCTTTAACCAGTGGTTCTTAATGAGCATCGTGACCTATATGAATAAATGTTTTCATTCAAATCCAACACAATAACAAGCACAGTAATTTTACTGATTAATGCACCATCGTCAAAAGAGAAAAACATCCCTCCTGCTGCAGATGGATATTGGCTAGACACACATTTCAATTACGGATATATTAAATGATAGATCAGGTAATTTAAAAAGAGTGTTTTACATGTTTTTCAATCATAGAGCACTGACAGGTTTTTATTTTTTCATCCACAAAATATCCTGCTCAGTATAAATTTTGGCCATAAGACCAAAATGAATGGACCCTCATAAAAAATGTTTTTTTTATGTTTTTTGTTTATGTATAAAAATGAACATTGACCACTACATCATTACTGTATCTGATTATTTTTGCTCTCAAACATCAGTATTGGTAAATGTTCCTCAAAAACTCTACTTTGGTTTGGTAGACTCTTCCAAGTGGCAGAAATTAGACAGAAGAGTCATACCAAAGTGAAAATATCAATAATTAAGAGAAGAAACACAGCACATGCATATGCTTTAATATAGGGTTAAAAAATTATTTGAATCACATTGTGTTCCCTTCACATTCTCCAGAGATCAATCCCATTATCCCATTTAAGTATGCCAAACTGTGGACTGATGTGTCACACATCTGTCTCCACCACCATCATTCAAACACCAAACGAGGTGATATCACTTGAAGAATGGTCACCTTCCATCCAGCAGAGTTCAAAGACTTCAAGAATCTCAGCCAAGGAGCTTTGAAGCTTCTCTCACAGTCTATTTAAACTTTTTATACTAGTTTTAGCGGCCGTGCAGTGGTTAGCGTTGTCACCTCACAGCAGGGAGGTTCGTCTTCAAACCCAGCCTTACTGTATGGAGTTTGAATGTTCTCCTCATGTCCGCCCCCTGGGTGCTCTGGCTTCCTCCCACAGTCCAAAGACATGCAGGTTAAGTTAACTGGCTGCTCCTAAATTGCCAGTAGTTGTGAATGTGAGCGTGAATGGTTGTTTGTCTCCATGTGTCAGCTCTCTGATGAACTGGAGATCTTTCCAGAGTGAACCCCGTCATTTATGTCAGCTGAGATTGACTCTAGTGTCCCAGCAAAGAATGAGTGGTTACAGATAACTGATGTACTCACTCTTTACAAGCCTCTGCTCCTGACTGCAGCAGAGACATGAGGATTCATCTCTTATGTTGACCGTCTAATTTAAGAAAATTTCACCCTGGTTTTTCATTTTTTTTTAACTGGGGGAAATTACCTGTATTGAATTTTGAAATACGTTTTTGCCAACAGTCTGCGGGGAACATTTTGTTTAGTGATTATAAGCTTATGGTTACACAGCTTCCTGAGGTGTGATCAGTCTGCAGGGACAGATGCCCTCACCACGTGTCTGTTGCACTTTCACTTTTAATCCTGCCACCCAAACCTTTGTCCAAAGGCAAAAAATGAAAATCAGTCTGGAAGAGAGTGCAATGACACACTGGGTCAACAACTGATTTAATTAATTGTGAAGCCCGCAGGAGTGTCATGCAGGGCACGCAGATTATTGCCTTCCCATGATGTTAATTATTAATCTCATTATATTGCACGTGGAGAGAGAGAGAGAGAGAGAGATGGGGGCGAGAGATGTCTCAACAAACAAATTTAGATGCCGACCATTGCGTGTCTGAAGCTGCTTTTGGCAGGAGATAAGAAAGGGTCGCAGCTCCCCCCTCTGAGAGCGCGTGTCCCCCCTGCGCGCCTCGCTGTGCCATCTGGGACTGACCTCACACTCTCTCGTGCCGTGTCATAACTTGTTTGCGGATCCTAAGATAAATTTTCCACCGCTGAAGATAAGCAGTCTCCAAAGAATCGTTATTTTTGATGTATTATACCCCCCTCCTGACCGCTTGAGCAAATGGGGGGCGACTATTAAACCTCCTGATATCCACATCCAACAGCAAACCACAACAGTAAAAAAAAAAAAAAAAAAAAAGCGGCTGAATGATCATTTTGCACGAGGCTATAAATTACATGATGTTAATTTGGCTGAGCTGCGATGAGGCCGCTCGTGCGTGGAGCAAACGCGCCTTTGTTCAAGTGTCCAAACCCTCTGAGAGTTGAAGCTCTCCCCGGTTTGGCTCAACAGCAGCGAGATCGTTTTTGAAAATATCGATGCCAGTTGTTAACTCGAGTAACAGGTACGATTTCAACTTTCTGTTCAGATTGACAGATTTCTTGAGCGCTAACGCAGATAATCTGGCATCCTACCAGACCCATAAACGTCACATTTTATTCTAGATTGCTCTTTAATCTGGTGACATTTCTCCACTGTTGACGCTCAAAGAAAGTGAAACGCCTTTTTTTTCCCCCCTCATCAGCACAATGTAGTGGGCGTCAGTTGCATTTCGTTTTAAGCGTCTTTAGGAAATGTGACTTTTGATCAGACCTGCAGAAATCCGGCGGCTCGTCGCGTGCTTGTGCGGTTTTTTTTCCAGCACCACGGACAGCTCCTGGCGCGCGGTCCAAACTTCAGGCAGCGACGCTCGCCTTCTTCACTCATTCACGCAGCTCCGCTGTAGTTCGCAGCCGCGCCAGGTTACGGCTTAAAAAAAAAAAAAAACTGCCGCTGAAGGACATGCGTTGGGTTTGCGCGATCCATTAATCGCACGGCAGCGCTGGAAACAGGAATCCTGCGCAGGTAAGAGATGCTTTGTAGGCTGCATGTGTGTTGTTTATCTCGACTGACTGGTGCGTCGATGGTGCATTTCTGTGAACTTCTAAGAGCTTGTGATCTAAGTCACTTTATTAAGGTTTAAATTATTTAGGAATTGACCTCACCCTTTACTATGTTGATAAAATCTTTGCAGTGCATATCCTTAAAGTATCGTCATATTTGAAAATGATCAAGGACTCATTAGAGCATCATCAATCGTTTTCCTGTTAATATTACCAATTATTTACTGCGTGGCGATTGTTTACGGTGTCATCACCACATTTCACCCCCTTTTTTGTTGACCACTACATCTGTGGCTACATGTCTACTTGCTGCACAGCCCTCCACATGTGCCAGGCTGCTGATGAACTACTAAACAGGCGCTGCGGTGCACAACAAGCGCTATATCTTTAATCTCGTTCATTTTACATAATCACTTTATGTGTAAAAAAGTGGGAAACAATCCAGAGTAAGTCGATTTATAAGTGAAAAACTTGAGGAACAGTTTGTCTGCTACTGGGAAAGAAGGCTACAAACATCCTCTCTTTTCTTTTAATTGAGTTACTTCTTAATAGTGTAATTCTGCTATCAGAAGATGTTTAGTCTTTTTTCCCTCTTGAAATAAAATACTCCAAATCGGTAACATCACTTCAGTGTCGATTACCATCATACTGATGTAAATTAGCATGAGGACAGTGAGATATGTAGATAGAGTGGTTCCGTGTAATTCCTTGATTATCATACCATCAAGGATTTAAAATAGCCAACATTTTTTAACATATGAGGAATATAAATGAATACCCCCAGGCGCAAATATTTAGAGACTGCGTCGCCAATACTGGACATAGTCATTAAGGGAAGCAAAATGTGCTGTGGATGCTTCCTCCAGTCCCAGGGGCATCTGTGCTGCATGTTCAGAATGCAGTGCAATCAGTGCATTCAAACACACAGCTACAAAAAAAAAATTATAAGCAAAGTGTTTAATCGACCGTTACTATATCAGATGCATGTTTCTGAATTTTTCTGCAGAGCAGAATGATACATATTAGTGAATCTCCTTCCTGTAAGACTGGGAATGTGAAATGATGTGCGAGCTCTGCGCTCACAGCTGAAGATGTTGATTACAGTAAATTATTCAGGTCATGGCTGACTGAAGAAGACCATGCTCCACTGCCATCATCTGAATCCAGGAGCAAAAAGTAACAGGAGGAGGCGAGGCTGTCCATCCGGCGCTCCTTTTCACAGCCCAGCCCTGAATGCAGTCTGCCTCACCTGTTACTTTTGACTCAGTGCTGATGGGGGGACTCTCTGCATGAAGACGAGAAACCCTGTTAATTACTTTGGGTGCAGGACGACCAGAGTGGGTGATGGCAATGCAAGAGTTTTGGAGCAAACAATACAGAAATGAATCATTATCTGCAAAGAGAAGCCAAAGCTGCAGAGGCTTTTTTCTCAGATATGTTCACTTATAATAGCTTAACTTGAATGCCTGATCTTTCTAGTATAGGCATGTCTGTTGTTACAACAAGCCCCCTTTAAAAGTTCTTAAAAGTGGTTGCGTGCGTGTTGAATTATAGCTACAAGCTCTGTGATGCCTTTTCTGTAGGATGAATCGCCGTCAGTCTCTCAAAAAGAAGAACTTAATTGCTTATTCGTCCTTTATGATCATGGCCTTAGTCAAACACATGTGGACACAAACACACACACACACACACAGACACACACACACACATGTGCAGGTGAGGATGGCAGTTGGATGTCTGCATTTGTCATCCATACAAAGCCTGGTATACTCTACACCTGATGCCCATAACATCTGTTCAATAAAATTATTAATCTTCCCTTGAAAATTGTAAATGCGAGTGCTTATGTATTGATATGTGTCCTGTAAACTAGCAGTATGTCTGCACTAGTGTTTATAAAACCCGGTCTTGTGCCTCTTATGTTGAAGGCAAAGCAACAATGACAGATAAGACATGGCAAAAAACAAGTTAGGGTCCCAATTTAGATTGCAATCTAGGATATTTTTTGTATAAATGTATTCCAGCTCTACCACATGCATTTAATGTGTCTTCAAAGTCTGCTTACCAGTTGACTGATGATGCAGTCCTGATAAAATAATGGTAAAATCACACATCAAACTACCTTCAGTAGATTTCTACTCAAGCAGAAATATTTAAACATGGACTTACTCAAGTGAAAGCATGGAGAAGGCTCCAATTAATTAATGATGTGCGCTTGACTCTCATATTAAAATTATCAGCTGCACTGACTGCAAATGACTCATTCCCATTTTACATTCTTCCAGTATGTGTGTGAGGTTCCTAGGTGAGTTCCTGGTCATCAGCTGCATCAGTAATTCCAGTTGTGAGTAACAATGCTCGTGCAGCTTACAAATACATGTGGTTTCTATCTCAGGAATTTGCTGTTATTTTAGGATATTTTGGGCATAAATATGTATAGTATGTTTGTCTTTATGCACTGTCCTTGATATATTTTTTCTGACACACAGTTGCTTGATGATAACATTTTTGTCAGGTCTAAGGAGACCAAGTTCTCTTTGCTTCTAATGTAGCTCATGTTCTGTCAGAAAACAACTATCCTGAAACATCAAATGTGGTGGCAGCTGATCCGCTGTCTATAATAGCATATAAACATTCCTCAGTATAACAGCTGTGAGTTCTGAGGTCTCATATTGATGCAGTAAAGCAGCAGTTTCCAAACTTTTCTGTGTGGTGCCTTGATATAAATCATGCTGCTACTGCTACTCCTTGTCATGGGTTGCCTACTGTATGAGTTATGAGCAACTCAGTGGTGTGAAAAAGTGATTTTTTTCCCACTCAGATTGTTTCATTTTAATCTTTCAAAAGGTCACACTACAGTGTGTGTTCTTACACAAATTATCTCTGGTGCTTAAACTGGTTCTGTTTAGGATTCCTGGAACCTTGGTGCTATCTAATGAAACATGCTGCATTTCGGCCAGTTTAGAGCAAAACCACTGCAATCAAAGATACCTCATTAGCAGAAAGGGTAGTACACAACACACATGAAAATCTACTATTTTTTGTTCCAGTTGGGAACTAACTTTTTTGGGGTTCTGAACTAATTTCTTTCTTTTTACTTTTTTACTCAAATGCTCAGACTGATTCAAAATCTGGTGCAAGAACCAAAGCAGAACTGGTTTCATGTTGGTGGAAAGGCCTAGGTGTGTCCGGAGACAGAAGCAAATATGAAAGAGTATATTTGAGGAATCATTTTGTAACCCAGAAGATTAATCTCCTAGCCACCAATAGGAACCACCACATTAAAGTCCTTATATTTGCATTAGCAATATGGCGCTAGGAGGTCATTGCTGTGAGGTTTTGGAACTGCATTTCACAAGTTTGTGTTAGTGTTTGTAATTGTTTGTTTTACACTTTGAATGCATTCAGCCATGTGATTATGTTAAACACAACTGTTTGGAATTCTGGGAAATGTAACCGTTTTCTCCAAGTGTTAATTGGAAAAAAAAGCAGCCATTATCTCCCTGTTATCTTAGCTTAGCATAGAGTGGAAACAGGAGGAAACAGCTAGCATAGCTTTGTTCAGAGCTAATAAAATCTCCTTGCCAACACCTCCACAGTTTACAAATTACAGTAGCATTTATATATTGATCAAGATCCCTGCATTTCTTTTTTTTTTAGTGTTAGTGAGGAAATATAAAAAGGTTTGAACTAAGCAGTGGATGTGTTTTCTTTGTCTTTAAAAAGTTTACTTGTGTACATTTTGTTTTCAATAAACAGAAATGCTGAGGTAAGTTCCCAGAATTATTTAAGTATTGGAAGATAGTTGCAGTTATTGTGATTATATTGTAAGAAAAAACAGAGCAAAATACAAACACTCAATAAAATAAAAATAACAGAAATACCTCTGTGTAATCTTGCCCAGTGGAATTCCCCTAAAAGCATCACGACTCAGTCTGAAAGTAATGAAACTGTCAAATTGAGAGAAACTGAAGCATCTATTTAAAACAATCTTGATTGCTTAAGGATATTGTTTTTTTTAGCTAAATAAATGATGCAATTACAAAAACATCGAAAAACTAATTGTGCGCTCTCATCTCATCACATTTAAGTTAGTGTAACTTTAATTCCCTCACTAATATAAGTTGTCAGTCCAGGAAAAGCACCTCTAATGATTTCCAAAAAAGAATAATGGTGTTTCTGGCCAAGTTCTTTTAACGGTGTGGCGGTGTGATGATGAATAATGCAAAGATACAATAAAAACCTCTGAAACAAAAGCACCATACATCCATCACTGTGTTCTGGCCAATCGTGGGACTGGCAGTAATGATCTCTGAGAGACAAAGAGAGAGGATGAATGCTTGATGAGGGAGGCAGAATGGGGCTCCTGGGAGACGAAGGGACTGCTGAACACATGCAAGGGATTCCCCCTTTACAGGTGGAGAGAGAGGAGGAGATGGATGAGGCGGGGGGGGGAGGTGCAGTACAGACAGCTCGGGAAGATAGGACAAGCTGTTGTTGAAACAAAAGCATGAAAGTATACACAGAACGAAGCGGATTGTATGATAATCAGGAACTAAATATGAGCTTCCACTTACTGCCTGACTGAGGTGGATGTAAGCACAGCTGGCTGATAGGGATGCAGTGAGACCCCCAGTTGATGCTGTGAAAGGACCTCCTCGCTCTGTAACTGCTAATTGTATAAATGACCTTATCAGAAAAGGTCAGCAGTTGTATTTTTGGAGACATTTCATTGTATTACTGATGTAACTTCAGTGAAAGTCATTGATCCAGTCAGTCTTCCTCACAGCATTAATTGAACTGGATTCACACCCTGGACTCTGACTAATAATCCATGTAGAAATTTCCTGTGAATGCTTGACTGCCATCAGTATATTCTTTAGATTATGTCAGATCAAGCTGCAGATTTAAAGGGCTGCACCACCCTACTGCGCTAGTTGCTGTGTTTTCTACTGTTTGAATGAGTCATTATGAGTAACTGCAATGGGGCCGCGTGAGAAAACATGATTTCATAATAGGTGGAGAAGCATCCAATATGGATGAATGTTGGATACCTTTAAATTGTCTGAAGATTTCTCAAGAATTGACTGGATTGTGAATGCAAGATGACAAACATGGAGAATCTCACATAATTGTGATGAGATCAAAGAAACTAAGTCTGGCCTTAGTGGTGTCTACAAAATGGAAAACAACTCACAAAAGCAGAATGCTGTTGTCCTGTGTGTTTCTTGCGAGGATGTGTAAACACAATCCACAAGTATGTTTATTATGCAGAAGTAATTTGTCAACTGATCGACTGGAAATCAATCATCTGCAGCTGGAATTATGCTTCTGTAATAATATACTTATAGAATACTTCTCTTTGAAGTGACACTGAGGGAGGTGATATGGGTTACTATAGGTCACAGAGGTTTGCACAGGAGATTACATGAAAACCTTGCAAATTTAAAAAGTGTATCACACAGACATATACACCAAACTCACTGAGAGAAGAAAGCAGGAAAGGTGAGAAGTTGTTTTTTTTTTTAGAAATCAAGAATTAAGAATGAATCAGAGGAATGCAGATTTTCTACTTTTCTCTAATCACTAGTGGTGGTACTTAATACTTTGTATGTGCCACCTCGGCTAATATTTGCATACAGCTGGAGCTATTCTGTGATTTTCTTGGTATGATTATATCTTACAAAAAAACCCCAACATTTCAGTTCTCTCCTTTTTCTCAACCGCGTCAGTGACTCTCAGCTCAAAGCCCATTTATTCCTACTGATGATATGAAACTGAAATGTTCATCCTTTCTTTCTTCTCTCCTTCCTGCACAAATATATGTGTTTGCTAGAGGCTGTTTCTAGCTATGGCTTTAAAAAATGCACATTTTGGTGCTCTGGTGAGTATAAACAGCAACAGGACAGTGTTTGAGGAATCGTGATATAATAGAAATCACACATCTTCATTGGTATGTGGGGATATGACACCCAGCGCAGTTGTATGTTTTTAAAAGTTGCTTTATCGATGGATAAAATAATATTAGGCGTACGGATTAAACACTGGTTAGTCATTGTTATTGTTGGTTGTTGTTCTTGTGTGAAATTCGTTAACATTATGAAAAATGCAGAATATCATCATCCTTATCATTTCATATGTGACAAAAAATTCAATCAAGTGTCAAATAGTCGGTATTAAACTGTGAGTTTCGTGTGTCACAGGTGCTTCCACAATTTGAAGCTGCATACATTGTATGTGCTCAGAAAAATGCGTGTGCACACACACTCTTGAATCTTCCTTTTCAATTGCTTGACCTTTCTCTGTCTTCCCCCCTCCCATGACCATTCTCTTTGTCAGCTGGAAATGTGATTTTAGGGAAACCCGACTCCCATTACCTTTCCTTCCTCTCAGCCCGCCTCCAAGTCATTCCTCCGGGGATCTCCAACCTGCTCGCCCAGGCTGCATATACAGTAGATGACCTCAACTCTTCAACACTTGCTATCGTCTGGGGAATATTACCATATTAATGCTGCACTCCACTCCTGAGGCAAATGAATGTCATAAAAAAAAGCAGCCTGGATAGCATCTTTCCCAAACCCCACCCTCACCCTCCCTGTGCTGCCCACACTGCCATCCATTCCTCCTTTTCTCGTGTTTTTTTCTGATCTCTCGCATCTGCTATCTTTTCATGTAATTTTTTTTTTCCAGCCCACATCCACTTCTCCCATTCCTTCACACAGTCTGGTTTAAAGTGTGTAAGAGGCTGGCAGGCTTTATGCTCTTGAATTAAAAAGGCCATCTGGTGAAGAGGGAAACAGAGATGGCTGCATAGGAGGAGAGAGGAAAAATGAGAGGCATAGTTTTTCTTTGAAGTTAACGTTTCAACAGAATCCTTGGTGGGATATTACATCCAAAGTGTAAATATTACTCTTAGCAGCTGTCATTTACGTGTATATGCACAGTAATTTGGGATCGCCTTACAGTGATCTCGTATATGAGCTAGAAACAGAGAAATATCAACAGCCATATAATACTGTAACTATTCTTATGCCTCCAAGACAAAGTATACACATTTATTTAAGAAATATATTGACATTTTGGGAGATTTGGGAGATCTGCCAAGAGTTGGATAAAAAAAATGATACAATCCTTGTGCCTGTACGGCAGATCTGAAACTCGTGTCCTACCTGATTAGCTTAGTTTAAAGACTGCAAACAGGATGGAGAGATAGCCTGGCTGTTGTTGGCTGACAAA
>JAPZDY010000012.1:14578224-14599049 GCA_029783645.1 Ctenochaetus hawaiiensis | reverse complement strand
ACAAAAGCTGCCTACTAGCACCTCTAAAGCTTACAAATGATGTTTTATTGTGTTTTATTTGATTTGTTTTCACACAAACATGTAGGTGTAAAAACATCTAAGTGTAAAAAATTGTTCCATTATTATTTTGGCCAGGAGCAGGACTCCAGGAAGTGATTATAATATTTGGAAATGGGACCCCCTGTTAAACCACAACTTGTTTTTCTCTCTCTAATTAAAAAAAAGAAGATTAATTAAACAACATGTGTTCATTAAAGAGTTTTAGAGTTGCTGGTAAGTGAATTTTATCCCCTTTGGACGGAGGCAGACTAGCTGTTTCCACCTGTTCCGGTCTTTATGCTATGCTAAAGTCCTGCTGGTGGAAGGCTTATACTTAACTGACAGACATAAAGGTGATATAAATCTTTTCCTCTTGGAAAAAAGCAAATAAGTGTAAAAGTGTATTTAAGTATATATTAAACGATTGCTCTGGGTGTGATTTGCAAATAAAGTATCTAAACATAAAACTAAGGATAAACTTGTATACTTGAATTGTTTTGGCATAAAATGAAGTGTTCTTTACAAATTTTAAAACGGAAAAGAAAGGGCCAAGATTTACTGCCTGTAGTTCAACAATGAGAATATATAGATGTAGGTTTTCCAGAAGGAATGTGTATGCTCTCATTATAGGTTGAAAACTAGAGTTATGGAACAAAGACAGAGAGAGAGAGAGTCCACTGGTGAGATGGAGGCCTCCTGTGGGAATCCCAGATAGGGGAGGAGACTGACAACGTGTCAGCCACAAATCCTTTTGTCGCCATTCTCTCTTGAGGCTGTGTGCTTAAGTGCTTCACCAGTGTTATTGCCCACATTTTTTTTTCATTGCATAATTCTATTTAAACCCATTTAGGCATTTATGACTTGGGTGGCAGTGTTTCACACGCTGCAGAGCTACACTTACAGCTAGAATACACTCCCCTAACAATACAACGTTCTTGTTGTTACACAATTGTGCCCCATCGCTTGTCTACCGTGGCATTTGTATGCGAGGGTAGCAGTAGTGACTTGGCCCATATGCGCACGCTGTTGCAATGGACTCTCACTTGTTGACAAGCTGCCGAGGGAGCAAAGGAAAAAGTCTGAAGTCCACACACTTATTTTGTGTGGAAGAAAAAGGACCTTTTAAGTTTCATTGAATGTAATGGAACATGTCACATCTTATTTATTAAAAGACTGCAGGGTTTTTTTTTTGCACCACAAGCATCTCTCTGAAGCGGCAATTCTCTTTTAAACCAATTCAGAATATTGATGGATCAAAGATAAGATATTAAAATAATTTCTAAGCACATTAGATGTTTGAAACTGAGGCTCGTATCATTCATTATCATTTTGTTTGGGTGTTTGTTTAAAGGCAGAACATGAAAAGCTCCGACTGGAGTCAGATCAGTAAGGTCAGTTCACAGTGCAGGCTTCCCAGTTTTCCCATGGGACCAGTCTGACCGTGAACCATGCATGGTCAGACTGGTCCACTTGTCCTGGTCTGTCTTACACTTCTTCTTCACCCTCTCCACTACTAGCAAGTTTCCATGGAAACAACAGAGAGAGAGAGAGAGACAATAGAGAGAGAAAGACAAGACAGAATCAGAGAAAAACCCCAAAGAATGTGGTCCGCAGTCTGAGAGCTATACGTTGTTTTAATAGGTAAGTCAGTATTAGAAGCAGAAAAAAAAAGAAATATGAATATTTATATCCCCTTGCTATGATTTCATAATCTCTCATCAATACAGTTAATTACTGCTTGTCAGCCTACTTGACTTGTTGAGACAGTGGATATGAGACAGATCATTCTAGCTCAATAATTTACTCTGATATACTTCTCCTACACTCCACACTCAGCTTAATTAAGCCTCTGGGATTTGTGGGGAGCGACACCGGGACTCAACAAAACCCTCTGACACTACTGTTAAAAATCCATACATGAACTGAATGAGCTTTAACTGCAAACATGAAAGTGCCACATTAAAATCAGGATGCAGCCCAACACAGAAGTGATGCCAGATTTGCAACAAATTTGAGAACCAGACAAAGCAAATTGTATTTATTATGCTGAACTATAATTTGACTAATTCAAGCAAATTAATTTTACTTAGCAAAAGGAAAATAATATTTGATTACTCAACACAGCTCAAACACTTTGCTTCTAGCAGCTAAATGAGAGTGACATTGTCTGAATAATAGTTATAAGTGTTTATTTTCACTTTATATTCAGTCACTTCTTATTAAGACACTCGACTTTGATATTGTATAAGCATTTTTACTATTTGAAGCATACCTTGCATATGCTTTAATAATTCAAGGACAAGGCTTTACTAAGTGTTTTTTCCATTAAAACTAAAGCTCCAAACCCACTGTTCATCTTGGTAAAAGCAACATTTGTTATACTAAAGTGTGTTTTTTAGTTGGGAATGCGAACTGCTTACATTATTGTGGGATTAAATCTTGCTTTAAATTGAAAAATAAAAAGTGTAGCACATTACAGGCAGCAGAATGAGTAAATGTTTTCACAGCTCTAGATAAAATTACACTACTTCAATCAATTGGCCATAAAATTCATCAGTGTGTTTGGAACAGATTTTAATACATTGTCTGCTTTTATTTGCATTTGGATTATGCTTTTGTAATGCTTAGATTGTGCTTTTGTAAGACTGTGTGAGTGGCTGATGTGATTTGACAAAATGTTCCTCGGGGACATGATTCGTTATCTCTGGAGACTTGCAGGGGCATGTGCACATGTGATTATAAAAGAGTTGTACATTCATCTGCCTTGGAAGAGAAGTAACTTAAGGTCAGAGGGAGTGAAGCAGGAGGAGAGCAGTTTCAAAATAAAACACAGACACACACTCTGAGTGAAGCCTTTCATGGTGACAGTTTGACCATGTGCAGCACAAAAACATGAGAAAACCATTTGAAGGATGTTTGTATTCAGTGAACACCGCTCTGAGGATGAACTCTCTCCTTAAGCTTTTGCTGACATTTATTAGCTTATTTTCAGCAGCATGCGGTCATATACACAGTATATACATCTTTAAGATTCGGAAACTCTTTAGATCTTAATTGTCTTTATGTTTTCTGTAAACCAATAGTTGCCCTGTCAAATCAGACTATTCTCTCAGAAGCAGTGGCAACTAATAACCAATCATATTTCTTTCTTTCTTTCTGTGTTGCATATCACGTACAAATACACATACAAATATTTACTCACTTGTGCAAATGTAAAGTATTTCAATGGGACAAGTCAGTCCCTGGCAACACAATGTGAGTGTAAAACAAAGGGATTATTGTACTCTAGCTCAAAGGCTGTGACTGATTTTCTCTCTGTTTGATCTGCAGGCTGTAATCTACAAAAACCCTCGAAGAAGAGAAGGACGAAGAGGATGGCACTGATGCTGTAAATGGCCTCTGTCAGAATAAAAACACTGGTGCTTTGAGATCTGGTGCTGCTGCGCCTGACTGTTCTTTTCTTCAAAGACGCTGACCAGAAACCACAGGCAGGACGGTGACCTTGTTTTGCCCAGGGATATGTCATTGGGGAGATCCCCTGTGTTGGGGGTGCGCCCTGTGCCCCGACCCCTCTGGCTGTCCCACCTCAGCCTGCTGTGCTTATGTGTGTCTCTCTTTGCCCAGGCTCCCCAAGGTTTGCCTGTGGTAGGTTATAACACTGACTCCAAGAGGGAGATCACACTGGACGGAGATTTGATGATTGGCGGCCTGTTCCCTGTGCACCAGAAGGGTGAGGGTTCACAGGACTGTGGGAAAATCAATGCTCAGAGGGGAATCCAAAGACTGGAGGCCATGCTGCTGGCACTAGATGAAATCAACAAAGATGAGCACATCTTGCCTGGTATCAGACTGGGAGCTCATATACTGGACACTTGTTCTAAGGACACCTATGCTCTGGAGCAGTCTCTGGAGTTTGTCCGGGCCTCCCTCACCAAAGTGGATGACAGTGAGTACACATGCCCCGATGGCTCCTATGCCATCCACGATGATGTCCCTCTGGCTATCTCCGGGGTCATAGGAGGCTCTTACAGTGACGTCTCCATTCAGGTAGGAACTGACAAAAACACACCATGTGAGGGACTGGGGCTGTCTAACACTTCATCTTCAAGTGAATAATTAATTTTCAATTTGTTGTTAAAGAATCATCTCAGTTTTATGCCACGAAATTGGTTGGTCAGAAGCTACATTAATTTTGTCAGACAGGGCAATTACAAAGGTTGTATTTAACCCTCAGCAAATACTGTTAAAGAGGGAATCAGAGTGAGGAGGGAGGATAAGCAAGCTGCGAAACAGTGTGATTGATGGTCATATAACTGTCCATTTAGACTTAAGTACCATGTGCAATTACCCCTTGCGAGATGTTAACACAGGGATTTAATGAGTATCTGTCCCACAAGGAGGATCTGTTTACCTGTATGCCCACAAGCTTGGCTCATCTAATTTAGAGGATCTCTTTCTCTACCCCGGTAATTCACACTTCAGCTGCAGCCCTGTCAGAGGCAGACATGCTACAGATGTTGCGTTTGAGACGGGCTGACAGGATGACTAGTGACGGCATGATTACTCTCAGCAGCAGTGGCTCCTCTCGGCTCACTTGAGCTGATGCGATGAAAGCTCTGCTAATTGGGTCTCCAAATCTTCAGCCGTAATATGGCTGCCACATCAGTGTAATTTCAAGTCATTGTGAAAAGAGATAAGTGTGTCACGTGGAACTGACATTTGTAAATATCCGCAAATATACATGTCTTAAAGCATCAACTTAAACTCATCATCCTGGCTCAGTCAGGCAGAGGGCCGTGTCTGCTGTCTTGGCTGAGGAGCACAGTTCACCTCACTCAAGACCCACAGCCTCATGTTTCATAAATCTGCCTGTTTGAAAGAAGGGAACACACTTCTGCCCATCCAGAAATAATAATTGGCTTCAGACTATCGATAAACCATAGATACTGTAGGAGCCCTTGCCAGTGGCAGTCTGCCGTTAGCAGCTTTCCCCGCTGAATACTTCTGGACAATAGGCTGGTGGTGGCATCCGTCCATACTTTATAGTCATGATTTGGAGACAACAGTGGCCAACAGTACATGTTAGCAGTAATATTCCAACAATAAATTAATCACAGTGAATAGCTTCTTCACTGTCTATCTGCTGTCATACAAATGTTTTCACAAGCGAGCATGTGAAAATCCTGTCTATATTTTGTAAATAAGATTAAATCAGTGTGAATAAATATCTTTTTATTTTCTTACTTTTATTTGAAAGAGTAAAGGCCACCATTTTAGGTATTTTAAGGCGTAATATTCTCTGATCATTCAGGAACTTTGCTTATACCTGTTTTCTGTAGTTCTAAAAGAAATATTTTGGTCTGCTGACAAAACACAATTTTAAACATACAGTATAGTGCAATGATGCATTATACAGACACAAAGCTCCTGGGAAATAATGATGCAAGAGGGAGATTCAGAGCACCTATATTGGGATTCCATGGTGAAAAGGACAGTTTAGATATAAAGGATTTGATAAACGAGCTGTAATTTTAGTGGAAGCCTGCATCTGGGGCTCCTCAGAGAGTGCCCTTGTCTTGTGGTAATTTATGGATGTGCTATTACAAGCCTGAGGTCTGAGATCTGCCCTAGCTTCTCACTGAATCTTCCTCATCAGCAGGAGTGCACCACAGGACACAGTTACCTTTCTCACCATGCATTACCCTTTATATTGTAATATGGTTTGGTTATGAAGTGTGCTAACTCTTGCTCTTTCTGTGGGCTGGTTGGTGACAAACTGCAATTCAAGTCACGGCAGCATTCAATTTGCTAATACCTTATTTTTCTTATATGCAAAGTTTTTTCAAATGAACTGTGATCAGATAAACATATTCCAAGAGATAACACTAGCCGTTTTTGTAACTCATTCATTATTCCTGATTTTTCAAAGGTCTGCTGTGTGAGATGTGAGAGGAGGCCAGGTGTATCTGTGTACATGTACGGCTGTGTTTTTGGGGCAGTGTAACTACACAAAGATATGCACTTGGGGTGTATGAGTGAGTGGCCTTTCTGTGCTGTCTGTGGTTGTTGCTCTGCAGATACCATCTCTAAATAATGTGTTAGTCCTTTGTAACTGCCTAGTTAGTGCAAAATCTACAGCCGGTCAGACCTTTGAGTGAACCAGCCTGGTTGTGTGAAAGGCTTCCATGTCTACCCTTCTGTGTGAACGGCAGGAGGTTAAGTCAGATGCATGTATTTCACCCCAAAAGCAAGGCAGTTACAGGACAGCTACCGATATTGGTCCAAAGACCCTTATTGCCATGGCGACATGGTGGAACATGGTGAACTGACAGGTGGTGAGAACGCTGAGTTCTGTCTAAATCTGTCACAGTGAAGGAGCGTGTTGCTGTGCTGGTGTTGTGGTGTGACTATCGCAGATATGGGGGCGGATCTGGCTGCAGGCCTAGCCATGCTGGCGTTACATGGGCACAGATTGAGTTGAGTGTGGAGGCGAAGTTCTATGACGCTCTTGCAGGCTAGGTCCCATCTCTCCCATCTGTGGTTGCTGCCAGGCTTACTGGCGGTTTGGCAGAGGTGTGCCTGCCACACAGCGGCTGTATGGGGAACAAATGAGAGATCATGTTTCGCAGAGACACTGAGACAGTGACAGGCAGACATGATCGCACGGTGGGTTAGGAAATAAATGGAGTGAGTCACATGGCATCGTATGGTATCAAACCATTTGAGAATCAAAAGCCTGTATCTTAAACAGTCTCAGGGAAGTCTGTGATGCCATCTGGACAGTTTTGATTAATCTGCTGGTGGAAATATTTATGTGATTCAAGTGTTTAGCCAGGAACATCTTCCCTGAGGTCTATCTAAACAGCAGGTTATCAGTGCAAGGTGTGTAATGACCTTGTGATGACATGCTCAGTACATTCATCATTCTCATTCGTGTGTAAAGAGCTGCAGCACTGACAAGATACATGTTTGTCTACTGTGCAAAATATCCAGTAGTATTGTGGCAGCATTTTTACTGAGAGCAAAAATGTTTTTAATCATAGATGATCTCCAGAACACTGCAGGTCTGCAACTAGCATACAAATCTTTAGGTAAACAGCTGCTTTACAGAGGCAACGTCAGTGTTATCCCTACTCAGTGTCGTAAAGGCATGGGTTAATCAGAGATATATTATAATCCACAATTACAGTCCAGGAACATCTTGCCTCGGGGATGGATTCTGATTAATACATGGAAGAGACTCCACTTTTGTTACCCCGACAGCAGCCTATGCTGCTAAAAATGACTCACTGGTGAGAACGCATCCCCCAGGAAAAACATCATAATCACCAGGGCGCATTAGAGGAACAACACCTCTGGAATGTCAAATACTCAAACACTCAACTAAAAGAATTATTTTGAGGCATGAAACACAGATAGAGGAAATTTCTGGAACCAAACTACAAACAATGAAAAATGATCTGCTCAGATCTTTAATAACAGTGCACAAAAATTGCTCTCTGGAAGTCAAAAACCTGGCATGTTCTGGGGAATTTGGATGAAACTCTTGTGTAATGGCATCTTTTTTAATTAATTAGACTATTTCACCATGCTAAGACGTGATCATTTTTACTGATAAATAAGAGCACAGAAAACACACTCACAAGGTAGAATAGAAAGATATAGATCCCGATATGAACACACTGCTTGACATTTGCAGACTCAACTGTGTGAGCAGAATAACAAAGTCAATTTATGAGAAGAATCTATTTTTTTTTTAAGTCATACACAAACAACCCTATTTATAGCTTTGCCTTCATGTGCAGGTAGACAGTGCCAATCTCTTGAGCATCCTTGAGTCATACAAAGGACTCAAACATGGATATACACATGACAGACTTCATGCCAGGAAGAACAATAATGATGAAATGTATCAGTAAAGCCATGCAGTGAAAATGCATTATTCATGGGTAAAAGTAAAGAACGTGCTTCAACAATCGTGAATAATTCACATGTGATTAGATTATTCAGTGGCTTAGCAGAATGCACTATTTGTGCAGTTGAAATACCTATAATGTTCACTGCACAATTTCATTGAACGTTAAAATTGGCTGCACCCCTTTTGGTTTGTAATGCATGTGGATTTTCAGTTGAACACAATTTTATAGCTGGATTTCACTGAGCATATCTGTGATGTTTAACAGAACAGGACTGACTGTAAAGAGAACAGAATGCAATGAGTCAAAGAGGAAAGAAATAAAATGAATGGAAGAGAGTACACGTCAAAAGCTGAGTTACTGACATTGTAAATGAATGGAAGCGCAGTCATATCTTAACATGTGGTCTAGTCTGAATGGTTGCATGACTCTGGGGGCTTTCAAAGACTCCTGCAGCATAAAGGAGATTCATATTATTCAGCAGGATGAGGGGGCAGGACCTGATCAAAAAACATCCTTGCTCTAGGTATCAAACAGTTCATATTTCCATCTGGTTCAAGCTGTTGCCAAGCAACTAAATCATTAAAAATAAACTAATAATAATCCAGTGTGTACTCTAACAATATACTTTGCTCTATGTGCATGCATGTCCGCTCGTAGTGTATGTGTTTGCATGTGTGTTTCAGCGCTGCAGTAGGCTGTATATGTGTGATACTGAGTGAAGCTAAGGACTGCTGCTCTGGGAATACAGTGTTATTGCTGCAGAAGCACACTGAGACAGTCTTCTGGGAAGAGCAGATGGGCTTTTCATGTAGAAAAAAAATCATGACATCTCTACAAAGAAGGCTTGATATTTCCTGGACCAGGACACTCTTTCAGTCTCTTATTTCTGTGCCCCTGCATATCTCTGGCTCCGTTCTTTGACTGTCACCCCAACTGTGTCTCTTCGCACGTTTTTCATTATTTACTTATTTCTTTCGTTTAAATGCCTTTCAGTCATTTAAGCCATAATTTTAGAAGAATCCATGAAAAAACCCTGCCTCAGGTCAGTCTAGATGTAACTCAGCATCTTAGCCTTCATGTAGATGCACGGATCAATTTAGTTCTCTATCTGCCTCAGATGTGCTGGACCTCTACCTTCACTCACCCCTGTCTTTGCCTACAGCTTCTACTCTGCTCATCAGACACACAAACCTCATCAGCAGTTTTGCTATCTGATAAACTGAAAAGTGTTTGCTGTAATTTTTTTTTTTTTATGTCTATGCCACCAAGCCGTAGAAAATGCTATGACAGTATTTGACATGAATCATCATGCAACTTGGCAGGCTTACGTGGGTTAACATTATCTAGCATGCTGCAGATTTGTTTGGACAAAAGTCAATGGATAAAACACCAGAAAAATAAACTTATCAGCCATCCACCATGTTGGCTCATACTCGCTGGGTCTCTGGGATAAATGAATGAACGAATGAATGAGACAAAGTCAGGCTTCCAAATAAGTTTTGCGGCACAACACTGCTGTAGATAAAAGGCTGATACAGGCTCCCATTCGGCTCTCTGATTTTCAGATCCTTTGGTAAAACATGAAGGCTCACCATTTCTCCTTTTTAACAGAAAACAGAACACGTCTCCAACATCACCTTGAAAATAGTTAAACTCACCTTGCAAAATACTGATATAGCGCTACACCTGGCTTTTCTTGATACCCCTGACACTCCCTTGTTTCACCACAGCCCCACCCTCCATATTGACTTGTTTGATTCCTTTGGAGTGTAATGTATTAAATTCTGGTTGTCTTCATCTGTTTTTGAGTCATTGCAGTTCCTAGGTGGAAATGCTGTGGCATGGTGTTTATTGCTAATATCACTCATGTTATGAAAGTATTCATATAATACATAAGCATACAAGATAACCTTATATTTACATGTTAACAAGGTAAAAACTTGATTTTAATTGGAGGGGGTCTAACTATGTTAGTCGGACACAAGTCAAAGTTAGTGCAGTGCAGGTATTGTGTGAGATGTGTTGCAGACATTGACTGAGAAAGTGCCTTAAACCTTCATTGTTTTGAATGGCCAACTAAAGGGATTCTAATGTATGTAAGCCTATTAGAAAATAATGTCCCCTTTAACTTGATTTATTACCTCAGTAAACATTTTTTCTAATGAGTACACATTCACATTCCAGTGAGTAACATCTCAGTGGATACGTCCACAGTGTATTATACACTATAATTACAAAACAGAAATAGCATTTTTATTTTTTTTTACTGAACTATACCTGGAGTTCTTAACATTCTGCATTTGTAAGGGCAACAAACTACAAATTAAACACCGTACTTGAGTTGAGTACAAATATGTGGAATTTATCAAGTTTTTACCATGTATGAATAGCTTTTATGCTGTGATACACAACTGTGTTTTGACATTTCACATGGGCAGTCTGAATTATTCTAGCTCATGGTGTTCGCTGGTGCCTTAGGGGTATCTCTATGGAAACAGTATACGACAGCTGAAAAGAACAATCCTGTTACTCGGTGTCTCTGTGTCAAATGCAGCTGCAAGGTCCTGTATGCTCTCATTGCTTTGGAGGAAACTACTTTCGCAGTAATCTGCTCAGTAAGAGACCCTGCAGTGCAAAGCCACAATGGGCCATTTCTTAATTTTCTTAATTAAATAAGTTGCTGTCTGATGCATGATGATCCCTAGAGCCGAAAGTGTGAGACTATATAAGTCATACTGTGTGGCTAAACCTCCCCCATATCTTTTTGGAGGTTAGTCTCATGAAAGAATCAAACATCAGATCTGCTTTACATGCAAGCAACAATTCTTGCAGAGTGGAACTGGATTTTGGGAGTCCGACTGTGTTCAGAATCTGCTTGTGCATAAACTCTGATTTCATAACCCTCCTTTTGTCCTGCTTTATGCCAAATAACAATGAGAAAGCCAAAGAAGTATATATTAAAAAAAAAACAAACAATACATATAACAACAAAAAATATCAAGATATAGAAATCAGAACGATGTAACAGACATCAAACCATATCTTATTAAATAACTAGATGTTAAAGGTTGGTTGTGAGAAATAACAATATTAAATTACTGCATATACACATTATTTAGGTGCCTGTTATAGTATGACATATTGTAAGGCATTGCCAGCAGGTGAAATAACTTAATTTTATTAAATAAATATGAAAATTAAACTAACTAAAGGTTGTTTTCTTTTTGGGTTTCAAAAGGTTTCAATTAGTTCAATTTAAAGTTTTTTAAACCCATCTAAGACCATTAAAAATGCAACTATGGACCTATTTTAAGTCCATATTGGAAAATTTGAAACTTGTCTTTTACTTCTAGAATTAGCATTTTTTTTAATGTGAGGAGACACCATGTAAACCAACAAACTGCACTGCTCTGATATATTCTGACAGATCTACATGGTTTAGTTTGTTTTGTTTAATTAAGTTTTATAGTTTTTCTATCATGTGACCGATGTAATTTTCTCCCAGAAATACATTTAAATCCAAGACTGAAGTTTAATGCAACTTTATAAAAGTAACATTAAATATCAAAATACAGCTAATATTCAAGACATGTAACAATAACATTTAATACATTCAAAGACTTTTAAAGTCCTTGAATTTTGAATTATTATATTTGAGACTTTCTAAGGACCAGTAAAAAGCCTGTCCTTTTTGATTACACTTACTCACAAGCATTTATACATTAATTTACTCTACAATAGCAGAGACAGCAATGCATATCTGATGGTCTTTGGTGTTTATGTTGCTATGTGGGCATACTGAATTCTGATTGCAACCCAGAAAACACTTTCTCACAGCCTCCTTAAAACCTGCAGCTGTAGGCAGGAAGATGCAACAACCCTTCAAGCACAATTTCCTGAACAACAATGTCTGCAGGATATACAATTGCCATAGAGGCCCTTAATGCACTGCTTATATCTCTGGCTCAGGCTCAACTTCTCTGGTGTTGTGTGACTTATACATCAATCTCTTGTCTTCCCTTCTATAGCTCTAGTACCTTAAGCTCCAAGACTTTTGTGCTCCTTTGAACCCGTTTCATTTGAGATTCTCGAGTGAGAATCCCTCTGCATTTGCAGCTAGTTAGCAGGAGTCTTGTCTTGGTCATCTAGAGCTCCATAATGTTTTTCCTTCTAATATATACCAAAGGTCTGTACATTCACAATCTGTCAGTCACAGGCTTTGGCTGGTGGGAGAGTTTGGGCTTTTCACATAAGCCATGTGAACATAATGATTTCCAGTCAGCCCATTGTGTTGGTGACACATCTGTCACTGTGCTTTATAACCTCCATAAGCCACATGTAAGTGGATTACTCAACTGGCATAGAGCTCCCTTTAATACCCTGCAGAGAAATTACTCATTCACTACCACAAGCATGGCCAAATTTAAACAGAAGGGATGTATATGGCACCTGTATAGAGAAACTGATTATATCATCCAATAGATTTATTTATATAATAGGGTAACTCCAGCCTCTTTTAAATCATAAATCAATGCACAGACCAAAGCTGCACAAAGGTAAATGTTTGACTTGCTAATTGAGTATTGAATTACATTTAAGGAGCAGGGGGAGGTAAAAACTGAATGCTGTTTGTCTTGGTCTAGTTCTCCTGCTTAAAATGTTTAACACAAAGTCAAACTCAAACACAAATCTGCTAATATTTCTGTGCATCTTTGTGTTCTGTCCATTCTTTGTCTTGAAAGACTTGATGCTCAGAGATGATTAAGACCTTCAACTTAAGAATCGCATGCAGTATTACAGGCCTGGATTCAAATTCCTATCAGAACCTCCTGTATCATCCCTACAGGAGCCCTGTGAGCCTTTCCGCTCCACTATATGTTAAAACATACTAACAGGAAACAGAGTGCATCTATGCTCCTTAAAGAGAGCAAAAAATGTTTATCACAGCAATTTTGTGAAGTTACTAACTTATTAAACCTCCTTTACTGTTCAGTCAGCATCTATCTGACTAATCATCCTCAAGCAAATATATTAGGCTTCAAATGATCTATAATACTTACACACACCCACATTCATGTATTAGCACATGTTTCTTACTATTTTTAAGGCTGCTGTTTTCTGCACAGATTTGACTTAAGTTAAATGTCCTTTAAAAATAAAAGTTATTGTTAATACAGAAAGATATGCAGCACCAACAGATTTAAAAACTTTTGTCCCTGCTGATATTGGCCTCTTAAAGAACACGGTGTTAGTGTTATTTGCTCTTATTTGGTGTTTTATTGTTGTTAATTGATTTGTTTATTGTCGTCCTTTTTACTGTTGGCTGTACAACAAATCGCCAGGTTTATAAAGATATCCTTGAACCTTGAAATATACATTTACAATTCTTACTGAAAGAATATTCTATGAAGAAGACTATGGCTTCTTAAAAACATACAGCTTTGTATTCTTTAAATATATTCTGGGGGGCCTGAGAGAACATTAAAAAGATTCTTTTTGACTGATGTCACATGATGGCATGATGACAGTATTAATGGCTAAATTCTGTAGTCAGTCTTTCAAATGCAGAAACATCAGGAAAAAATGTTGTATTTGGAATACATTTAGGGTTTAGATTTGTTATCACAATATTCTAATCAATTGTTTACAATAAGCAAGTGATGTTCTTTCTGTATGGAGAGCACTCATGTGCCACAAACTCCTCTTGTGGACTGGAAATAAAACCGAGAGCTTTTGAAAGCTTTGTTTTGTAAAATTTGCGGGGGCTGAAAGCAAAGACTAGGTCAGTTCACTTGAAGTTCATGCAACTAAATCCAAGAAGTAGACTGGCTTCAATATTAAAGGCATCTTTTATTATGAAGTATTCACATGCAATTATAAGGGAATTATGGAGAAGACCCTCGTGAGAATTTATCATAATGGGAATGGGTTTTTTGCAAGTTTTTTTAATATATAATTGAGTGATGTGAAAATGATTGCCACTCTGGATAATACTCTGATTTCTTCCTAGGAGAGCAAGCACACTGATGCCAGCTGTTTCACCACATGTTGAGAAAGGCTGTCAAAGCAGTTTAGGGAGAGACGATTCTATGTAGAAATGTGATTATTAGCCTGTCTGCATAATCAGCGTTTCTCAACTGACTTGGAAATCTCAGGGGAAACCAACCTTTGAACTGATATGAAATGTTCACTCATGTGTTTCAACAATCTAGAGATTTTCATTTCACATTTTTTTCAGTTGTTACACCACTGATGAGTCAGAAATAGCTTTACTGTTGAACTGGTAAACCTGTCAAATTTGCCTCAGCATTGACTTTGTTTGGATGGAGGTAAAATAATCAAGTCCAGTCCATCTTGACTTTGCTGTTGCATTTCATATATCTGTGAAAGGTTGTCTCATTAATTCCAATAAATCTGGTGGTCTGTGAAGCACTGCCATTGGCCAATTTAATACTTACCTTTCTGATCCTGCAGAATAACAAAGATCCAGTGATTAAAATCCATTGAGACTCATCACACTAGATTTATTACAATGTCTCAGTGCATTGTCTTGTTTTTCTGCAGGTATTCATACTAATCAATGAAGTGTCTGTGTGTCTCATTTAACCTGACCCATCACATTCGGTATGTGTGTGAAATATGTGAGCTGTTAATCTGCACTCTATCCAAATAAGGCAATTTAGCACATACAACTTGTGTATGGTCACAAAATTGGACTTCGTAATAGCAAGAAGTAGCTGATTATATTATCCAAGTTCATTTTCAAGCTTTTAGGATTTTTAAAGGTCTGTAATATAATCCAGAACCAGTCGGAGGTTTGCTTCAAAACTAAATAATAAAATTCTAAAATCAGAATCTAGAGGGACTGAAATGATGCCAGGCAAGATAGGTGGATGTGCTCTCTGTCTTGGGTCTACTATTTTTTACCAATTTGAAGCTTCCAAGTGGTATTTACTATGCATTTGTACAATCAAATTTTGGTCAAAGTAATATAGTATCAAAATGCTTTTTTTCTCAAGCCTTTCTATGGTTTCTAAGTTTTAATCTTGACATGATGTAGGTTTCTGCATGGGGATGTTACTACATACAAACCCCTTAAATTAGCCTATGTCACTGTATTTTCCTAATGGCCGAGTGCTGAAGGAGTTGCCCTCTAATGCCTATTAAAAACCTGGAAAAAGATTTTTTGAACAATATGTAGCTGTGTGTGGTCAAGTCTGGAAATAAATACAGGCCTTCTCCTTTAGTTTAAAGAGCAAAAATGATTTTATTCTTTGAGAAAGATCTTAGTTGCAGAATACAGCCTAAAACAATTCTTGTGACTCGTGGGAGCTTAGGAACCTAGCAATATTTCATCACCTCAGTTGCAAAGTGTGGACCAGTTAGTACAACTAAAAGAGTGTTATTACTTTTCAGCTGCAAGTAGGCAGCTGAACAACAACAATAATTTTTGTTTGGCACTTGTAGAAAGCAAGCTGCAACTATAATTTTGACACATCCATTGTGTAATTTTGTAGAGAACTAAGGCTATTTGTTTTGCTGGGAGTGAAGTGTGTGTACATTTATATATATATATATAACTGTGTGTTATCTTAGTATGTCTATGACAACTTGTTACCTTTTAGAAGTCTCACAGAACAGTATTCTAACTTTCTTACATTTAAGTTTTCAATGATTTTACAGTAATATCCTAGCCAAAAATGTAATTATTTGTAAATACTGTCCTTAAAATTATGATCTGACTTAAAACATTATAAAAGGCTACTTGAACTTTTTTTGGGGAGCAGAATTTGTAGTGATTAATAGATATAACAACATGACAAAAAGAAGAGATGGAATTGCTTGTCTAGATACTTATCATATCATACTTACCAAACTTGACAATGTAAGGAGGATATATTAAACTTAGTGGGTGCTTTAGATGTAAATTTCCTCTCTCATAAATTTAGGAATGATTCATTGGCATTCAAGATGCTGTGCTATGAGTGTGCTGGTGTGAGAGCCGGCATTAAAGTCAACCAGATTTAGGCTGGCATTCTTTAGACTGATCAGACCGGCTCCCCTTAGGCTTCCACAGAAGTGCCTGAAGCAAGAGCTAGCAGTAGCTGCTTCTGCATACTGCGCGCAGTGTCATGACACTGACAAAACCTATTACACAGAAAATGCAAAGTTTCAAGATTCTTTGATACTTGGCCTTCCTTTCACTTCCCAATCCCTGCCCTCAACCCTCTCCGTCTCTCCATGTCTGCTTCTCTCTTCTTTTCAAAACTGAGCAAGAACTTTCTGAAAACATCTTTATTTTTCAGTCATCCATACAGATTTTTTGGTTGACTCTGACAGCAGCCATACATACAAAAAAAAGACAAGGTAGACAGGCAATCCCCACTATTGTTAAATGCAGCCTGGATCTTGCCAGTTAGTCAGCAGGACAGTTCAGTTGAGAACGCTCAGCAGGGATCTAGTCAAGACATGAGAGACTGAATGGGGTGAGAAATTGTATTTGCATTGGAAAGAAACATGTAGCGTAGACGGTTTCATTCATTTGTGTGATGATGAGCAATTAAAACTATTCCCACAGATGACAGGTGTATGTTTTCTGTGTGAGCTGTCATGAGTTAATTACCATTTTTTCTACTAATGTATCATAACAGTTTGCTATGTATACTTTAAGTGTTCTTAATGATATTGTGTGAGGACCGATTCAAGCAACAAACATCATTCTGGTGTCTCTCACTTATTCCAGGTGGCCAACCTTCTGCGACTCTTCCAAATCCCTCAGATCAGCTATGCTTCCACCAGTGCCAAGCTCAGCGACAAGACCCGTTATGACTACTTCGCCCGCACCGTGCCCCCTGACTTCTACCAGGCCAAGGCCATGGCAGAGATCCTGCGTTACTTCAACTGGACGTATGTATCGACAGTGGCATCAGAGGGCGACTATGGTGAGACTGGCATCGATGCCTTTCAGCAGGAGGCACGTGCTCGCCAGATATGTATTGCCACCTCAGCCAAGGTGAGTCGCTCCATGAGTCGCTGGAGTTATGAGAACGTGATTCGCTCCCTGCAGCAGAAGTCCAACGCCAAGGTGGTCATCCTGTTCACACGCAGTGAAGATGCCCGCGAGCTGCTGGTTGCAGCCAACCGCATGAACGTCACCTTCATCTGGGTCGCCAGTGATGGATGGGGAGCACAGGAGAGTGTGGTGAGAGGCAGTGAGGCTGTGGCCGATGGGGCGTTTACCATTGAGCTAGCTTCCTATCAGATCCCCCAGTTTAATGACTACTTCACTGCCTTGCACCCGTACAACAACACCAGGAATCCCTGGTTCAGAGAGTTTTGGGAAAACCAGTTCCAGTGCAGCCTCCACGATCTGGGCTGTGGGAAGCACTCACTCCGTGAGACTCAGTTTCAGCCGGAGTCTAAGATCATGTTTGTAGTGAATGCTGTCTATGCAATGGCTGCCGCCTTACATAACATGAGGCAGGCTTTATGCCCCAACTCCACAAAAGTGTGTGATGCTCTTAAACCTGGAAATGGCAGAAAGTTCTACAGGGACTACATTCTCAAAGTCAAGTTTGATGGTGAGTACAATATTAAAAAACTAATATTATTACAGTTTGAATTGTAATGCTTGATTGTTATGATGTAAAACAGCTTCCTTTTTCTCATTTTTCTGTCATCTATAAAAAATCTAAATATAATATCATTTAATTTCCCTAAATGCACTCCACACATACTGGATGTGGGCAAATTAGGTTATACCAATTTAGATTCATTGTACGAATTCATAAAATGTTAAATCAGTGCAAGAGTAATTCTGCATGTTTATACACTGCAGCTGCAGATAAGCTCTGTAATGATTCAATTTGCAAAGATGAAACAGTTTCCTCCCTAATGCTTGGAGGCTTTCTTTTCAAGCATCTTGACATTAGTGTGAATAAAGCGAGCGTTTTTCAGTTTGAACACTGCAGATATAAACAGACCAACAAAGCTGCAACAAAAAACGTGCCACAGTGTTTGCGTCAACATCACAAATAACAGCCCTAACATTTTACATGGTATCATTTAAGTAAATGAGCTGGATTGTCTTATCCTTCGATTTATGGAAATGCTGACATTTTCATTGATGGGAGATAGGTGGACCAGCTGTGCTTTTCTGTTTTTCAAAATTTGAGGGGGAAAAAAAATCCAAAAGGATTTTACTATCCACAGACTGAACAGGACTTGAGGCCTGAAATTAGTCAATCCATGCAGGATTCCTAAGGAGAAAACAAACAGAAACAGGTGGACCACAAACTATACATTTAAGACATCAATAACACATTCGATTTTAATTTAATCTATGGCAACTGCATTAATTTAATTACTTATTAATAATTTCAGTCAGTTCTTAAATAAAAACTGATCAGACTTTTTTACTATTGCCCAAATTCAATGCACAAAATGTACAATCTGAATGAAGAAATTTAAGATTAATTGATAATAAAATAATCATGAGTTGATGCCTTTAATACACAATGTACTGTCTAAATCTTGCAGTCCTCACTGTGGTCCATTTTTGATGGATAATAATAGGTGATTTTTAAACATTTTAAAATGGGTGTTTATTTCAGCTTTGATTTCATAAGGAAAAATGGACATTATTTTGAATATTTAGATTTATAACCATTTATTTTGACTCTGTCTGCTTTTCTCAAACCTTGAATTCAATCAAGAAATTTTGCATTCAAGTAAAATGACTCAAACTTTGGCTTTCATCATGTAAACTTTAACTTCAACCTTAACAGTTTCATACTGTAGTTAAACTCGCTATACACTGACCCCTACTGCCTGTCTTCTTAAAGCATTAATGTTTTCTTTTCACTTCCAGCACCCTTTCGTCCACCAGACACAGAGAATGTAGTCCGCTTTGATGCCTTTGGGGACAGCCTCGGCCGTTACAACATTTTCCACTACCACAAAGAGGGTGGGCGCTATGTCTACCACAAGGTCGGCTACTGGGCTCAGAGCCTGACCCTGAACACCAGCCTGATCCCCTGGCCTGGCCAGGTTGCGCCAACCTCCCAGTGCAGTGACCCCTGCAGGAAGAATGAAGTGAAGAGCATGCAGCCTGGAGATGTGTGCTGCTGGATCTGTATCCCTTGTCAGCCCTACCAGTATTTGCAGGATGAGTTCACCTGTGCTGACTGCAGCTTTGGACAGTGGCCCCTGGCCAATCTGACAGGCTGTTATGACCTGCCCGAGGAGTACATCCGCTGGGAAGATGCCTGGGCCATTGGACCCGTCACCATTTCCTGTCTAGGGATGATGTGTACTCTCTTCGTCATTGGTCTCTTCCTTAAACACAATGAGACACCTGTGGTGAAGGCAAGTGGACGGGAGCTCTCCTACATTCTTCTGCTGGGAGTCTTGATGTGCTATAGCATGACATTCATCTACATTGCCAAACCGTCCACAGCAGTTTGTACACTGCGCCGGCTGGGCTTGGGCACCTCATTTGCTGTTTGTTATTCAGCCCTCCTAACCAAGACCAATCGCATTGCTCGGATCTTCAGCGGGGTTAAAGATGGAGCTCAGCGGCCTCGATTTATCAGCCCGGCCTCCCAGGTTGCCATCTGTGGTGCTCTGATCTCCTGCCAGCTGGTTGTAGTGGTGGTCTGGCTGCTGGTGGAGGCCCCTGGGGTGAGAAAGGAAGTGAGTCCAGAAAGGAGAGACGTGGTCACCCTCAAGTGTAACAGCAAGGACTCCAGCATGCTAATGTCCCTCACCTACAACTGCATCCTCATCATTCTCTGCACGGTCTATGCCTTCAAGACTCGCAAATGCCCTGAGAACTTCAACGAGGCCAAGTTCATCGGGTTCACCATGTACACCACCTGCATCATCTGGCTGGCTTTCCAGCCTATTTTCTATGTAACTGCCAGTGACTACAGGGTGAGTTAATAAGTAAGGTTACATTCCTGATGAGAATTAAGCAAACATTTAAAGAATCACTTCACGTTTATCATATCAATGACATGTTACTTTATTCTTGCATACATACTGAAGTTCATACTATAGTAATGATTTGTTTGAAATTATTTTAATCAGATGATTTTAGGTTCTTGGACTGAGCAGAATACATCCTGGCAGATAATTACTTTTTGTGAGATTAAATTTGGGTTTTTATATGCATGAAATCCCATTCTAATGCCAGCTAGTATTGATTTAGCAGTCAGCTGTGTCAGTGTTGTCCATGGCTCCTAATAATATGCTACATTATTTTTTATTTGCTGCAACTGTTTAATTATTTATAATTAGCTGCATTCTCAAGATTTTTGAAAATAAAAAATATATAGATATAGATATATAAAGATATATATTTAGGTGCTCTCTAAGACACAAACTATAAAAGCCTTGTTATACCTTTAGAGATGATATCAAATGAAATAAGAGTAAATTTTAAGATGTAGATGCTTAAGTCATGGAGAAGTGTAACAGGCTAACAAATATCTTTGTCTTCCTCCAGATGTATTATAGGTTTTCTAATTACTAAAGTCACATATAGAGTGGTTAAGTTGTAGAAGGCACAGCATCCCCCTCACATCTTCTCTCCTCTAAAATAAAATTTTATGGGATAAGATAAAGTTTATCTTATCCCTGCACCTAAGCACATTTTACACAACCAGGTTTTGTATTACTTCATTGAAAGGATATCAGCTCTATCAATGCCACTAATTTAAAGTAAAACATCCCTGTGTCCACTGTGTCAGATGTCTTTTGATCTTTTAATGCTTATTCTATAAAGAACTAGATAGATAGATAGATAGATAGATAGATAGATAGATAGATAGATAGATAGACAGACAGACAGACAGACAGACAGAC
>JAPZDY010000012.1:14567550-14578168 GCA_029783645.1 Ctenochaetus hawaiiensis | reverse complement strand
CAGACAGACAGACAGACAGACAGACAGACAGACAGACAGACAGATAGATAGATAGATAGATAGATAGATAGATAGAGTGAATGAATGCTGATGGTCATCTGTAGACACAGGGACATACTGTACACTAAATTGATAGAACTTCAGAGAAAAGGGTGGCCTCAGTCGAGGGGGTTTTTATTCCTCTGGGATGTAAACAGCGAGAGGGAGACAGAAGGGAGAAATAGACAAGAGGAATCCCCTGATACAGCTGCCTCTGCAGAAACGTGGAGAAGGCAGGCAAGACCATGAGGGCTTAGAGGGAATTGTGCGTCCCTGTGTGTCCCTGTGCGTATCTGTGTGGAATGGCGCGTGAAAGACTGGGATGCTGACTCCCAGCTGTGCCCTCTGTCCTGAGACTGCAGCAAGGCTCAGAGGAACCCTTCCTTTCAGGCCCTCCAGGCAACATGAGCGATTCACAGCCAGAACGGGCTCATCAGATAGACGCAAAACTCCCCTTCGCCCAATGAATAATTACTGAAGCAACCAAGTTGGCACTGTGTCTCTAGTTTTTTACAGGCAGCGACATATTACTAGTGTTCTCCTAGTTTTACACCACTTCTCAAATTGTTGTCATAGCCTGATGCAAATCAGCAGCTGCATAACAAATACAAATTTGATTGTGGTTTGTCATGAAATGTTAAAGTAAACTAAACACAGTCTACTGAGCCATGAATAACACATTTGATTATCATATGAAATATTAAAGATGCTCTTAACACCCTTAGGGAAAGGGCTCTCCTCATATGCCAGTTCTGGTCAACTCATCACAGCAGCAAACATATCTGATTAAACAGCCACTGCTGTCAAAAGTCACAGTACTTCTATGGAAACACTGTAGGCTACAGACAGTGATAAAAGAGAAATAAAAATTGCCAATGATCTCTAAAACGGCTGCACATCACATTAATTGATCATTAAAGACCAACCTTTCCTAAATCATTTTAAATCTCTGTCAGTTGAGCTGATCTGAGAACAACACTATAGTATTTTTGTCCATATTTTTGCTACAGATCCCATTGATGCTGTTGTCTCAACATAACACTAAGAATGGCTTGTGGCTGGTTGATCCAATAAAGCTTTTCAATAAATGTACAGCACGAAGCCCAATAAAAAGGAGGAATCTCATCTCGGCTGTGAGGTTCACCGGAGGAATGAAACTACCCAAACACAGCAGATATTATTTATATCTGAAGCAGGGGTGTTGTATTTGTGAAATAAAAGAATATCTTCAAAGACAAAACACAGAAAAAATAACAGTGAACAGAGACAAGCAGAACCAATAGGAGTCTGGTTCTACACCCTGTTTTCCACACTCGAGCAGAAGACATCTGGAAATATATTATCACAAAGGCAGATTCCTTGTCCTCTGCTCTTCCAAAGCAACATCTTGTAAATTATTAAAACCACTTAACAGGTCATTTCTATGCAGTACTGTCCCCCAGTTTTATTCAAAACTGTTTCTGAAGTAAGCAGAGGACACTTAGCCTCTGTGCACTTCAGTATTGCTCAGCTTATTATGAATAAACTGTCACTTGATTTTGTTGTTAGCCTGTATAAAAATATACAGATCAGATAAACAGTAAAGAAAGATAGAATTTTTTTACATTTACATGCCAACCCAGGACCTGAGCGTGTCAGTGTGTAGACTGTATTTCATGTACTGAAGCATGAGGTGAATCTTAATGTAAAATTCATTGTGCATGGCAACCCACAATACATCTCAAGAAGAAGACACATTCATTGTTGTAGTTGTTTACATTACATTGTACACTATGACCTTTAGTGACCACTATGCCACAAATACAAACATACATGTCAAATATATTAATATAAAATAGTTTTCTGCCTACAACAACTCCACATCTTCATTTAAGTTATTATCATTTGATGAATATTATTACAGCAATAGGTCAGAGTGTATTTAAACAGAATAAGTAAGTGATTAACATTTAGATAAGGTGATTCAGCACAGTTCAGTAAATGTAACGGGTTAACTGACTTTTTGTCTGATACCTGGTTAAACTAATAAAAGACGATTAATTACTACCACCATGTTATCTTTGTTTGTTACTTTGTTGTGGAACAGTGTGTGCACAGTGCATTACTTGGTGCCCACATTATTTTAATACCACCATTAGCATTCAGGGTGATGACAGACACCTGCTGTGCCTTGTGAAAATGGGATGCACCTGCCACACACCACACGATTTGGTTCTGTATCCTGTCATCAAGGAAAAAAAAACAAAAAAGGTAGCTGGTAGGAGATTGGAAAGGAGCAGACCGATGACACATAGCAAGATGTGGGCACGGTGAAGCGAAAAAGTAGCGAGGGTTAAGCAGTTGATTGACAAGCAAATAAACAGAGAGCTTAACACCTCTCTTTAGCAGTCAGAACTGATAGTTTCCTCCTCTGTTGCACCTGGCTTTGATTCTGATTTATGTAAGCTGACTTTATCATTACTTTTTTTTTTTAGAAGATGAAGATTCTTGAACAGCAAAAATGGTCCTCATTCTATTCCAATTCTAATGAGATTTCACACGCATAGAGTTGAGTGAAGACTTTCTGGCTATTTGAACCCTCCCATAGAGTCATATCAGTTCTATGGATGAGCAAACACTTGAATAATATCACCAAAGAAAAAGCAACTTGAGCCAAGTGTAAACATTACCATTGCACTGGTGTGTAATTAACAACAGTGTTCGCCAGGGTGTAGGATTTTTCACAACATTTATCTTGCAATGTACCCTTTCTGTTACATAAAAAGTAAACTCAAAACACTGAGTATTACTCAATATCATCTGTGAAAATATACAGCAGATGAGGGAGTAAGAGCCAGAGTACTTGTTATCTAACCATGGTGTTGTTTTCTGAGAGTGAATTTCTCACCACTCCCTCCTCCTACAGGTGCAGACCACCACCATGTGCATCTCTGTAAGTCTGAGTGGGTCGGTGGTGTTGGGCTGCCTCTTCGCTCCCAAGGTCCACATCATCCTGTTTCAGCCGCAGAAGAATGTCAGCACTCTCAGAGTTGCTACCACCCGCTTCAGTGTCACCACCGGCCCAGGCTCCAGTTTCTCTCAAGGTACATCATGATACACAACAACATCAGTGACAATATTTCTTATTCCAAAAACAGTAATACATTACCCATAAACTTAATTGTGATGGGATATTATCACATTGTGCACTTAGTTTTAAATTTCAGCACTCTTTTCCTTAATTAAACAGTTCTAATCTGATAAATGCTGAATTTTTCTGTCAATTCTGTAATTGTTGGACAGATGATGTCCACTGTTTCTTGATTATTTATGGAAAATGTGATATTGAAACATACACCAATAACTGTACATTCACAGGTTTCATTACTTGATATCATGCTGCTTATTTTCCTGTAAGGATGTGGTCACATTGGCTGTTTACAGTACAGAAACTCCATTGAAAAGAAATAGTAGAGGCATGTTGCATTATCGTTTGACTTTAAATATATATATTTTTCATGTTTTGCAGCCTCAGCCTCCAATGTTGTTCAAACAGTGTGTAACGGACGAGAGGTGGTGGACTCCACAACGTCATCCTTGTGAAGATTAGCGGAGTACCTTTGCCAAGCATTGTAAACAGTTATATAATCACTAGTTCTGATTCAGGTGTCTCAGATATTAAAGAGGTCACACAGACGATAGTCCTGACTTTGTTGTCCTCAAAGTGCTGTGAGTACAATGTCCCAATTATTTTATTTTGTTCTTTGACTCGTAGCGATTTTAAATGAGATGCCAATGGAGTCGCATATAGCCCTCGTTTTTATTGAAGATTCTTCTTGCAACAATGGAGTAAATTATAGTAAATCTGTTAAATGAAATATATACAAGATGTTTTTAATGTAGATTTTGGTGAACCAGTTTGTGCTTTCTTGTAATTTATGTAAATAAAATGTGTTTTTTATTAATACTAATATGACTTATAGCCTGACTATTTCTTTTCACATCACTGTGAGATACAAATTCCAATGGTAGTATAAGCCAAGTGTTTTGAGATGTTGATTTATTGAAGCCAGACAAAGTTAACAGCATGAAAAACTAAAAATAATCTTACTGTCCGGAATGAATCTAACAAATATGTTGTTATACTAAATTGTTACATGTCATTTAACTCTTGACAACTGCTCATAAAAAGTGTTTTTCAACCTTCTTGGGCAAAACAGTGTACATTTTTCACCTTGCCTATATTCAACCGTTTACACCCTTTATACCTAATAATAGCTCAAGGACACTTTAACATGAGAACAGATGGTGCAAGGGTTTGAACCATCAACCCTGCATGAATAGACTTTTTTCTTTACCTCCTGAGCCACAACACGTAAAAAATGTGTAAGCAGTAATATTTTGATATTTAGGTTTCCTGACAATTCAAAATGCATGATGACATTAGTGCAAATTACATTTGGACTCAGCCTGGGCTTTAAATCTGAGCTGCTTAATATTTATCAGCCTCAATCTACACCATCTGCCAAGACCAAACAGTCTCCACATGAAAATTACCAGCGCAAATATCATCATCTGTTGATATGGGATAAAATCCACCAATGCTGTCCCAGGAATGCGCACAGCAGCCAGTGCCCCTGTGTTCACAGGCAGATGCTTTGTAAAAGAAACCAGTATATTATCTGTGATTTAACACTGCCATCTTGTGTTCAGGCTGGCTGATCTAGGCTTGTACGATGCAACATGTAGGCAGCCCTAGGGCTTGCTTTAAATAGAGTATCTGCATAAGGAGGAAGTGGACAGATAATGTGAGCTGTCTTACTTTATTAGATTTGCTCATTGGAGATCACCAAATAACTGTTATCATATAAACCAGGGACAGAATGTGCTTTAAAACTGTCTTTCTGTGAAAAAAACAAGTTAAAACTCTTGTAGAGTTTTTGTAGAGTTTTAACTTGTGATTACAGGTTAAAAACGGAGACCCACCCATAAAGATAAATCTTAAGGCAATAATTGTGAGAGTATAATACCATAGCAGCAGTCCTGGCAATTAACATTTCCTTTAAGAGAAAACAGGATGTAGCCTAATGATCAAACACAGGGGGTTGCAATGTAAGTAGCTACTAACAACACCACCTACAACCCCATGCATTTATTTGTTTACAAGTAATAGTAATTAGGCTACTCTTTACCCTGGTATGTCTTCACCAAGGCAACCTTTTAATCCAACAGATAAACACAAAACAAACCAGCTGTGCCATCATTCTATATCTCAACTCTTCAGATGTTTGTTTGAATAAAGTACAGAAAAACTGCACATTCAGGTTTATAATTAAAGAACAGAGGTTCTATATCGGGAGATTAGTTTTATATTTAAACTAACATTAAATGTACTACGACGGTAGACAGCGAAAAACTAAAGAGATAATGGATTTTTTTCCCTCTTCCTTTCTTTGAGAATTTCAATAAATAAAGCTTTCAAAAGCATTCAAAAGTTCTGTCACCTCTCTGTTAAACTACAAAACGACTGCTGTTATAAACTAAAATCTGACATGAAAAACCTTGGAAATTTGGGAATTTGAAGGGTGCTATTCATCCCTGAACATCCAAACGTACACTTTTTTTATGCTGAGTTTACACAAATTTAGTCTGTTGTCAGCTAGCTACTACCTATATTTTCCTAGCAAGACAAGGTCATTCATAATCAAAACAAGAGAAAACAACAGAATACTATTGCCTTACCCTCCAAAGATATACCAAACCACAAATTTACAATAATGAACTCACTAATTTGTTACAAATAACAAACAGGTAGAATTAAAAAAAAGACCGTTTTTGTGTCTCTGCCAGCCAAAGTTAGCAAGCTATGTGATTTATGTGATTTTTTTCAGGAAGATAGCTAATATTTCTCTAAAACTCATTGTTTTTGGCTTTGGGTAACGTTATCAAAGATGCTCAATTATGAACCTTTGATATCTTCAGATGTTCACACAGGATAACAAAGGACGTTTATCTCATATTAGATGAGTTTCATAAACTGTTTTGTCAACATTTGTAAAGAAAAGACTGTTTTGAGCAGCGAGGGGACAGTAACGTACCTGCTAAGCTAACGTTAGATGGCGGTATTGCCGTTAGCTTTTCCATGAACTGCCGCAGCAACAGCAGTAAGAAGGGAAAACGAGGACTACAGACGAGCTCCGCCTCTTCCTCTGACTGTAAACTGAATGTAAACTTCCCGAAAATCACTCTTACACAGCTGTCTTCAGCCAGCCGAGCGGTGACATCTTCAGCTGCGAGGGGACTCTGTCTGTCTGACCGCCTGCTTGCCTCTTCAAGCCCGACTGACACTATTTCAAGTTAAAAGGTGAGTTCCCAGCAGAGGGGAATTCAGGTCATCTTCCGTGTAAACAGGGGAGGGCGGAGGCTCTCAGCGGCCTTGTTACAAAACACAACAAAACTACTGTGAAAATTATGATAGCTGTGGTAGTGTACAGTAGCTGGCTGGTAATTACTCATTAAGTACATGTATGGGGATTTCATTTATTTGTGTTGCTTAGCTGCCAGAGAGGCTTTGCTCAGTGTAGGCATGTCTGAGCTTGTCCATGCAAAATGCCCAGCTGAGAAACATGGCATGTCCCTCTGCACGCTTTTCAGCCAGGACCATGCCTCCAAAGAGACGAGCTGCTTCTGCTGCCAAGGCAGGTGGCAAGAAGGCGAAAGAGCAGACTCCAAAGCCCAAAGATGCATTTACCTCCGCAAAGGAGGCCCTCATGGCTGCAGGGCCACAGGTGAAAGGGAAGAGGAAGGTGGATGAACACTGCCCACTGTCAAACAATGGAGAAGTAAGAAGGAAGCAACATAAAATGATAGATTTTCTCAAAATTTAGTCACTTAAAACAGTGCAAATGACTGCATTTTATTGCATTCACATTTTAAAAGGAAAAATACACTTCAAAATCTTCTTTGTTGACTCCACCAGGTCTATGAGGATTATGACTGCATGCTCAATCAGACCAACATCGGGCATAATAATAACAAGTTTTATGTCATTCAAGTTGTTCAAGCAAACAACAAGTATTATTCATGGAACAGATGGGGCAGAGTGGTAAGTTTGTCCTGCGACAGATTTCTACCAAACTGTACTTGATTCTGTTTTTGTCACTTATTATTTTTTCAAATTTAGTGACCACTGTAGGCGCAAACTGGGATGAAAACAACAATTTGATTTTTTTTCTTGATATTTTAGTGTTTCTGTATATCTATTCAAATTCTATTAATGAACATAATACTTGCAGCCCATGTTAGTGTGTTTCATTTTGCTAGGTGTATAAAGCAGCTTGCCCCTGATTGCCTCATCTCTGATTTAAATTCAGGGGGAAGGGGGACAAAATAAACTTAACATGTTTAACAAGCCTGAGGATGCTGTCAAGGACTTTGAGAAAAAGTTTAAGGACAAGACAAAGAACAACTGGAGCGATCGGTTGAACTTTGTGTCTCACGCTGGGAAGTATACTCTGATCGAGGTGGACGGAGAGGAGGACGCTGAGGTCAAGGTAAATGTAAATGCAAGTCTCACTGGAACAAGGAACATTCAGTGTGAAACCTAAAAGCATCAGCTCACTGACCCAGCTGTCACTATGCAAGTCAGACTACATCAAACAGAGATGAACAAATATTGAAATTCGGCATCACCCTTAGTAAAATCTTACTGGCTGCACTCTTTGATATTGCAGGTGGACAGTGTCGACGGAAAGACAGTCACTAAAAATTTCCTCGCCTGCACACTGGACAACGCCACGAAGAAGCTCGTTGAGCTCATTTTCAGCAATGACATGTTCAAGGAGGCGATGGAGTGTATGAACCTAGGTGGGTGTGTTTCAGTTTAGCAAACAGGTTAGTGCAGTTTGCCAAAGCTCAGCGGCCATAATTACCTGTTATATAACATGCATGTTAGTTTAAAGTGCCTGCTATAAAAAGGTTGCCAGTTTGAAAGTCTGAGCTTCTATCTTAGCTTACAAATTTAGGAGAGATATGAGTACAGAATGTGACTTGGAAATGATTGACCAAAGGGAAAAGATGCATATAGACGGCGTATCCATCTTTTGACAGTGGTTTACTTTGAAGTGTTAATGGCTGCACCCTTAGTGAAGTAGTAATAAACATGTAACAATTTGCACCTTATAAAAGACAAAACAGACAGTGTGAGATGTATTTTCTTAGAACACAGAAAACATGACAATAATATGTCTGGTTTCGATTACTGGTTTTGTGTCCGTTTCTCTCTGTGTTTGTATGTGTGTATTCAGACATCAAGAAGATGCCTTTGGGCAAACTCAGTAAGATGCAGATTGCAAAGGGCTTTGAAGTTTTGGAGGAGATTGAGGCAGCTATGAGCCAAAAAAAAGGAAATGCACGTCTAGAAGAACTCTCCTCAAAGTTTTTCACCACAATCCCACACAACTTTGGCCGGAACAGACCACCAACCATCAACAACAAAGAGATTGTGGAGAAGAAGAAAGAAATGCTTATGGTGAGATTTTGTTTTCAATTTTATATTTAAATGAACTGTCTTTCATTTATGTTTTTTCAGTCTTAAAGACACTCTCTGCTTACATGCTATGTCAAGGTGCTGGCTGACATTGAGCTAGCCCAGACTCTGAAGTCAGAGACTGAGAAGGCTCAGGAAGAGATGATAGAGACAGTTCCTCATCCTCTAGACCAGGACTACAGTTCTCTTCATTGCAGGCTCTCTCTGTTGGACCCAGGAACAGAAATATTCAAGGTACTTTGTCATCCAGTGGCTGATCAATATGTAGTTTATTCTAATGATTAATCCTTTAGTAGGTAAAATTTCCTGAAAGAATAGTCAACAACTTCATAACTGTCATAAATGTCACTAAGCTGGGAATTCTGACATTTGAGAAGCAGGAACCAGCAAATGTTTGACTTATTTGAGAAATGGTGTAAGTATTTGTTAATTGATAAGTGTCATTAAATACAGAGCACTTGTAACATACTTACTGATTAATTTCAACTGATTCCATTCATGTTTTCCTCTTGTCCACCATTACTGATTAAATATTTTCACGTTTAAAGATCATCAAAAAGTACCTCGAAGCGACGTCAGGTGGCTATCGAAAACCAAAAATTCTTAACGTTTGGGAAATTGATCGTGAGACCGAGGTAGGAACTACAGTCCATCTTGTTCGATGTGACACAGACGTCTGAAGCGCTGTGGTCTGAAGCATATGTTGCACATTGCAGGGACAGCGGTTTCTTGAGAATGACAGTCTAGAGAACCGCCGTCTGCTGTGGCACGGTACTAACATAGCAGTGGTGGCAGCAATCCTGAAGAGCGGTTTGAGGATAATGCCCCATTCAGGAGGTCGCGTTGGCCGCGGTATCTATTTTGCATCTGAAAACAGCAAGTCTGCAGGTTACGGTGAGGCTATATGAAAAGACAAGGATTGAACAAGGTGATAATGACAAAGCAATCACAAAGATAATATGGTTTTTAAAACAATTCTTATTTTTAAAATTTTTAGTGCGCACTTGTAAAAATACTGGAGTAATGTTCCTGAGTGAGGTAGCCCTCGGCAAGGAAAAGACCATCACCGTAGATGACAGTTCTTTGAAGAAGGCTCCTGCAGGCTTTGACAGTGTTGTGGCACGAGGAACTGTGGAACCAGGTAAAATACTTCTTCAGTTTTTCAAACAATAAATTTAAACCTTCCTTGCACTCAAGTTAAGTATTTATTTTAAGAGAGCCACATGTTCCCCCTCAAATTTGGACAGCAAAGTTAAAGATGCATTCAGTGACTCACAAGAAACATGCTCAAAGAAACACTGATCATGTTTCCCTTTTCCTTAAAATTTTACTTCACTTATTTTGTTACTATTTTAACCAATATTGGAAATAATAAAAGTATTTCACAACCACTGTGTTACATGATATCATAAAACATCTTTTGTTTGGTTAAGTTGTAAACTCACATGCTTTCAGATCCATCCAAGGACATCTTCATTACCCTGGAGGGCAAGAAGGTTTCTGTGCCTCAGGGTAAGCCATTACAACAGCCCCAGTTCAAAGAGAGCTACTTCAGCAACAGCGAATATCTCATCTACAAAGAGAGCCAATGTCGCCTTCGCTTCCTGCTAGAGCTGCACATGCAGTAGTGGTTCAACTTAAGGAAAGATGCAGGTTCTTTAAAGGAGAAAAGTTGCTCATTTCTCATAGAAGGGGCTTCCTAAATGCTTGGCTATGCTATTTTCTTATAATACTGTGGTTATTATTAATATCCTTATGGTTATATATCTTGATCATGATGCATAAATGACTCATTCTTCTCAGTGCCTTATACTTTAAACATGGTAAAACTGGCCTGAGTGCATCCGATTGCACTTCCTGTACAACATATACTGTAGTCAATTTTCCTCATAAAATAGAAAATTATATATTTCACCTTTTAGTTGAGCTTGATCATGAATGTCTAAAGGGCCTCTAGATATTTGCACTGTTTTGTTTTTCAAATGACATGCTGCATCTTGTTGTTTATTTGGAATCTCATTTGTGGCTTAAGTAGCTTATCTTTTACATATT
>JAPZDY010000012.1:14548895-14560345 GCA_029783645.1 Ctenochaetus hawaiiensis | reverse complement strand
CCATTGATAATGCTCTTAGAGCAGTGACAAAGTGCTATTTTATGGCCTCTGCTGTTTGTATTAGTCTTTCACAAACAGCACACATGACGAATAAAGAAGAACAGTGTGGTCAAAGCAAATAACAGCAAACGCCATTTGGCTGTATGGCTGGAGTGCATATCACTATTACATAACTGTGGTTGTGTATTTAATACTTTGAGGTACATGCTGCATTAGCCTTTCTTAATGTGGGTGCTGCTTAAACACACGCAGGACAGAAACACGGTGCGAGACTTTTCCATTAGCACACATATTAATTGTTCATCTCTTTTCACTCAGTTTGTCTTTTCATAACTCCTTTTGCCAAAACAAAGACGAAAATAGAGTGTGAACATAAAATCAGCTGGATCAAGATAAGACGTGTAAAACCATGTATACAGAGTAGAACACTGGATGACCATCAGATTTCTTATTGTAACTTGTCTTTCAGGACAATATCCATCACATCATTATCAGACAGATTCAGGGCTACTTTTTCAAACTCAGTTCAGACATGGTTTTTAATTCAGTCAATTGAAAATACACAAGCATTTTGTTCCGAGAACATCTGGAAGGGCAGATGTGACTGCTGGAGCTCAGCACTTTGAATTCTTTTGGAATCTAATCAAGCTTCATGTTGGTGAGTGAAAAATTATTTTTTGTGTGTTTTGGTCAACGATTCACAAAAGAATTTGTTTGCTTCTTGGCTGGTACCCATAATGTGTGTGTGTGTTTGTGTGTATGCCTTATATGCTCAGTCTTAAAAGCAATTAGTTCAAGATCTTAAGGACAGTGTATCCCAGTGGCTTGTCCCCATTACAAGCCCAAAAAAGTTAACAACCTCACACCACAATGTTATAAATAACATTTTTTTCAATTTTCTTGCTTTAATGAAAGTTACTTAAAAAAGCGCAAAAGAGATTGCTTTTGCTAGTCAGGTTACACCAGAGGTCACTTTTACTGACAAGAATTAGAATAGAATAATACATCTCATGTTATTTTTGAAGGATGGTAAATAGTAAAAGGACTGCACATATGTAGTGCTTTTACAGCCTTTCAACTCCTCAAAATGTTTTATCACACAAGTCAGCATTTACACACGTACACCAACAGCAGGTGGCTTCTCTTCAAAGTGCCAACATGCTCATCAACTCATACACACATATTATTCACAACAGATGGACCAGTAAGCCAAGCCAAGGACCCTTCAACATGCAGAGCAGAGGAGCCAGAGATTGAACCATTGACCAGATGATAAGTAGACAACCGGCTCTACTTCCAGAGCCGCAGCTGCCCTTCTTAACAACATGCAAGACCACACCACATCCCACTGTGACATTTAAGCTTTATTATACAATCTTTATTACATTACATTATACATTATAGATTATACAATATATGCTGTCAGCATAGTTGAAATGATATCATTATGAAAAGTATCCAGAGTTTTTTTTTTAACCTAAAAACAGGACAAAGACGAGACATCAGTGCTTAAATTTGACTTTTGTTGGCTCAAAAGGACTGCAGTATTGACAAAATACTCATTTGCATAAAGCAGAAAACACCTAATTTTCTTAAAATTTCAGTGTGGCTCTAATGTATTTTCTTTCAGCACACCACAGGCCAGAATTTTAAATTGCCAGCTTGAGTGGTTTTACACTCTTATTACCAAATCAGGGAATGTATGAGATGAAACTGAACTAACATCTGCTCAGTTGAGGATCTGCAGACCTCAGACACAATCACAACACAACATCAGGGGCTCTTCATCACCATGGTTTCCACATACACACCCTCAATCATCTGCTAATCAGACCCTGCCTTCCCTCCATGACCACTGCAGTGCTGCTGCGATTGGGAAAACAAGTACCTCTGTTTTATTGCAAATGCTGAGAGAAAATGAGCTATTTGGGCATGGCTGAGTGGAAAATGCGGCTGATTAAACCGTCAACAATCAGCAATCAAACACAATCAGGATTTGTTTTTAAAACAATGCAAAACCATTCATGGCCAGCAGAGTGCGCTATATACCAGTAAGTCCCCCTCCCTCCTCTCTGTATTGGACACTCTGAGGAAAGGCTTCTAGGAATTTTCAACAAACAGCGAGATACGTGTTTTCTGCCAAGTGTCTAGTCATGCTTTCTTCAAAATGCGAATGACGTCCAAATTTACACAAGATATTGCAGTCAGATTGCTGTCAGTCTGTGGAATGTCTGTGATCTGTGTTAATAAACAGCTTGATAGTAAACACAGCATGAAGTGGAGGTGTGAGAAATATGCAGTGTGGATTGTCAGAATTTTTTTTTTTTAACTTACCTGGTAAGATGAGTGGATGCAATTCAGAGGTCAGAAGAGAAAGTTTGCTTTGTGATTATTTAGCTGCTTAGGGAAGGAGAGAAAGTTACACTCCTGCTGTCGGAGAACATGTAAAGCAGTTTGATGACAGAACATTTATGTGTCAAAATCTAACCAAACATACACCGCTAACATGTGATGAAAGCAACAGGCAGCACATGTAATAAAACCCGGACATGACACTGACCTCACAGTCGGGTTTCAATAAAGGCAGCGCAGGGGATGTGACTGATAGTGGACTACATGTAGGCTACTAGAAAAGATGTACAAGGCTGGAGAAATGTCACAGTGCACGATGTCAGCTGACACAGTTCACGTCTGGATAACAAGCTTATCTTTCAATTTAATATACTCACATGAACAAAAGATAACATAAGCACTAAATGTCAGAGTGGTGGCGCGTAGTGATAAACTCACCAAGAATTGACAACATGAAACCTGCAGTTTTGCTCCCAAGTTGTATGTCATTTTGTCTGATAGGTGCCTTGTATTATTCACCGAGTCAATTGGATGAAGGTGCAACAGTGGGTCACATAACTTTTTTTTCCCCCAGGGCATCTTAGCTGGTTGATAACGCCATGAGTTCATGTCAGTATTAACCATCATAAGTTTAAATGACATTACATTTACAATGACTTACACCATGTGCAAGCAGGCAGTTATCATAAGCTGCAATCACTGCAGGAACGAGCTAAAGGCACTTACTTTGCATACAGTTGTTCGCAAGATGTTAGAGCATGAAAAGTGGTTCAAAAAACTCTGTAGAGCATTTGCTTTCTGAAGGAGCTGTGAAGAGATAGCTTTGAGTTTTTCTACAAAATCCACTCGATAACGATAAAGTACAAAGTGTGCACAGACACTATGTGTGGTCACACTTAGTGGGACTGCAGTCAAGTTTTGTTGACAGGGTCAGTGTCGGCAAGGGAGTAAAGTTCAGCTTGGATGGGCCATTAGCGGGACGACTCTTGGCACAAAGCTGCTGAAGTGCAGAAGTGTCTGTTTTTAATGGATCAACACTGCCAGCTCTGCCTTGATGATGAGAGGACTGTACAACCATGACAGTGACAAGACCACTTATCATCTTCACTCCTGTAACACTTAAGAAGGAAGTGGAACTTGATTTCATGCTTTTAGAGATGCCCATCAGACATTTCTCATGTGGGTCTAAATTAATCTTTCCATACAGTGTGTTAAAGTGGAAAATCTCACCACAGAAAGGCCATTAAAGGCCAATAAAGGCATTCCACAACAAGGAGAAATGCAGTCAGCAGTCCACTATGTTCCACCTGGGTGTCAGTAACAAGCCTGCAGAGGTTGGAGTGAGAAGGCACTCTCCTGCAACGCCCTGATCATCCTCTGCTTTGCCAACTGAGCCGAGACACGGCTGAACACAGTGAGAATGGAGGACCAGAGATTAAAAAACAAAAGACCAGGAGAGGAACTGATGGAAGTCAAAGTGGACGTAGAATCTGAAGATCCACATTCCACCCACAGCGACACAAGGCCTCTGACTGATGACAGGGATCCCAAAAGTATCAACAGGAGTCTCAAGGTAACTAATGTGCACCGTCACATGGCTTTAAACAACATAAAACATGTTAAACAGCACATGCCACGGGCTAAAAAACTGTGCTACATATTAGGGGAGAAAGGGAGAAGTGACTGCACATACTCTGCATACTGCACCACTCAATCATTCTCCACCGAACCAGATGTGACACTGACAATGCAAAGCTGAACTTAAGCAGAAATCCGTGTATACTTCAGTTATAAACAGATCTTTTCTGTGGAGATGATGATACATTGTGAGGATAAATCCAGTTTAGTAAAATGAAACTGAAAATGTCTAGCTCGGGCAATGACTTTAAGTTTTGTGCTCAGGTAGAATAAGACCAGCAATTAAATGTGATAATCAGTTTGTTGCATAATAGTGACCTCAAGTGGACATGATAATACACACAGGTTGATTTTTGCCTGTCTATAGTATCCTACACTATAAGTATTACACAACCGGTGTTTGTGATTGAAAACCAAGTGTGTATCTCCAATCACAGTCTTTCTGAGGGACAAGACTTTGTAAGATTCCTCATCCATGAAACCAAGCCTGCAGTTCTGTGTGTTTTATTTTGTCACACCCGCTAACAACCTGTCCCTGAAAATCACCTGTGGTGTCTCTGTGTGTATCTGGAGGTCATGTTTGAGGATGTGATTGCAGAGCCTCCCTCTGTGCACAGCTTTGATAAAGTGTGGCTGTGGAGCCACGCCCTGTTTGAGGTGTCCAGACTGTGGTGCTACCGCTTCGCCTCCCTCCTCCTGGCTGTGCCCATTTCGCTGGCTGCAGGGATCCTCTTTGCTGTGCTCAGCTGCTTTCACATCTGGTAAGCCTTTTGTAAAAGAGTGAGATAAGGTAGACTTACACTAAAGCTGATAGTTTTTTTTTCTGATGAATAGGGGTCATTTAAATATTTGAATCAGAGATGGTAGCTCCTCTTTTCCCTGTAACAGTTAAGGCCCCTGTGGGAGCCCTTTTTTAAGAGTAAAAGGGTTTCATTGTTTTATCAGTGAAATGGGCTCATGTTTTGTCCCCTTATCTCTCCAGGCTGATCCTGCCCTGTGTGCAGCTCCTTCTTATCAACATGCACTGGGTCCAGACCGTGTGGGGCAGCATACTGAACATTCTCATCAGTCCATTTTTTACTAGTATTGGAAAGTGCTGTGGTCAAATCACCATCCATTTAGCCAAAGATGAAGACAGATAAAGACACTCTGTGTACAAAATGGAGGTCAGGACAGAGGCTAGAGGGAAAAGAGCAAGTGATTATAGATTACATACTAATTCCTTGCAAGTAAATTATAATCTGCATCATTATTTTTCTGTTATTATTTTGTATTTTTGCTTACCTGTCACTATATTTGGCCACTTTGCAATGTAAACACTTAATAGGCTTATGTTTATATGTAACATAAATGGTGTTCAAATAATTTTGTGCACAGTTATAGTGAAAAAGCAAGAATTTGTGTTATTGAAATTTTTAAATTACTGAACCATCTACATACAAACTTATAGATTTTGACTTGGAATTTGTTTTTAACAAAAGAAACATGTAATCAGAGACATTGACAGACTTGAGAACAACATAACAGTCTCTAAATGTCTGTAACTTTGAGACCCACACACATTAATGCCAAATGATTGCATTAACAGTACACAATGATATATCTGCATTGTCCAAAAAAATCATAGTCATGAATAAGTGTTTTTTCTTTGTTTGTAATCCACTTTCTCGTTTTCTTTGCAGATAAGGTTGACATGAAAATAATTTTTTGGTTGAATTCAGCTGAAATATTAGTTGACTGAGGATTGCAAATCTTTATTTTTAATTAGAGATATAAAAGATGTTCTCTATTGAAGTTAATTATCTGGGGCAACAGACCAAATAACAGCTACAACAAAGGAGCAAGAACATCTTCTGACAATCTGTTTGACTTATATTCTATAAGATAAAATCCCATAGTACCTAGAAGTAAACATCATGATTTGGAGCATCACTATAAACTTACACAAGATAAATATGAAGTAAATTAGGCAAACAGAGGAGTTACAGGTCTACTACTGGAGTCACTGGAGTCTAGCTATCAAGCTAGGTAAGACATTATGTCTGTCTTTATATATTTTCAAAAAAAAGTTTCAAAGTTCCTCTATTTACTTTATTACTTTGATTCTGGACAAAGTAAAAACTTGCAAGTGTATTGGCTTGGCACAAGTGAGGAACACTTAAAGTAATAGGAAAACAGGCCCTATAAAGGATAAAGAAACTCCACCACATGTTCTCCAACTTATTTTTCATTAAACTTCATAACACTAATTACACTGTTTATACACAGGCACCAGATGCACCTGTAGTGTTTGTAGAAAAAAACTTATTTGCAATTCCTGTCCTCAGGTGGCCTTAAAAATAAGGCTGAAATTATGAGCATAGTTGGGGAGGCGTGTCTTCTCTAACAAGGTTGCTCACTGTTTGTTATCATCCACCTGCATTCACTCATCAATTTAGACTGACAGACACCACCTGCCAAGTTAAAAAAATGTTTGCTGAATATTTGTGTATCATTTTGCAACCTGATGAGGATCCCGAAGGTTGAAACCAGTGTGTGATTTATTTTGAGTATCTACATTTTAAATAAAGTCTTTTAAACCCGAGTCTGGTCATTTTATTCTTGCCTGTTTGTTTTTCTCTCTGTGTGTTGACCCTTTTTCTTCAAGAGCTGCTTCTTTCAGCTCTATATGATGAAGACAGTCTTCAAGCACGCAGCTGGCTCTTTTCACACTTAAAGGAATTGTTTGAGATTTTGTGAAATATTTTTATTCACTTTCTTGTAGATAGAAAGGTGAGAAAATGGATACTGCCGTCTTACCTGCACAGTCAATATAACTCTAAAGCCAGCAGCTTCTTAGCTTAGCATGAGACTGAAAATGCAGGGAGACTTATGTTTGGGGACAATTTTTTTGACACATTTGGGCACATTAACATCCCAGAATTGTCATCTTAAGGGAGCCATGCAGGCTTCAGGAAGTCACTGTACTTGGCCAGAGCATGTGAGGTTCAGAGAAAGATACAACTTGTCCTGTTTACACAGTTTTACTTTTATTTTTATGGATTAAACAAACATATAAAGATGAGGGTGTTGATTAGTAAGCTTTATAGTAATTAACCAGATTATGTAACTTTCAGAGAGGGGCGTGTTAGTTTTCCACCCTGTTATTTTTAAAATGCTAAGCTAAGCTCAGCTAACCAGCCACTGGTGGTACACTGTCGTGTTGAGCTGACAGATGTGTGCTCACAATTATTCACAATCACAATTTTTATAAACGCTTAGCAAAAAAATAAAAAATAAAAAAATAACAATCCTGCAACAAACAACTGCTCTCACAAATTTAGATATGTGAGAATAATTCATCATCATATAATAAGAAGCATTTTGTTTGTGTCCGGTGACACACATTACACTGTTGATTTCAAAAATAGCATCACTGATATTTGTAGGGTAACTTGGGTTATTGATACCAGCTCTTACTATCACATTCTATATAATTCTAAATAGAGGTCTGACAGTCCTGTGTGTCTGTGTGCTCGTCTCTACATTAAACTGAAGACGGGAGCCAGTGCAGACTCAGCTGATTGCATTGACACCCATAGAGGCAGAGGTATGCCCACCATGTCTTATTGCTGAGCTATTTCTGTCCCTCTACCTCCATGCTGAACTGGCCTCTACTCTCTCCTTTTCCACGCCAAGAATACCCCTCTAATTGGGTTGGCTCCCGATCACATGCACTCTGATCCTGTTCCTCCCCTCCATCCTCGTCTCTGTCTCAGTCACCAGGGAACGAGGGCAAGGAATGCCAATCCATGTGCCGAAGTCCAACTTCCTGTGCTGCTCTTATACCCTTATCAACTGAGATAAATAGCAACTGGGAGCTGGAGGTGGTATGAGTCCCTGTACCAGTTTTCACAGGCACCTCCTCCTCTTCCCCTTCTTTTTAGGAGTTTGTGAATGCAACACGCTGATATAGAAAGCTATGACTGATAGCAACAACTGCACGGCTTAAGGAAGACTGAATCATAGTTTTATTTTGGGGGACTATTGAATTTTATGCGCTGGAGCTAACTACAATTAGAAATATCTGGAGTGGGAGGCTCATGCAGGATTTACTTTGTTTCTATTCTGCACTCAATGATTGAATCTCACTGTTAAGATTTAACTATGTTGATTTAAATATTAAAATATAACAGCAAATGATGTATTTTTTATTTATCTTTCTGAATCCCAAATGGCTGAACTACACTTTCTTAAATGTCCACCCAGATGTTTAACATGTTTTGGATCACATTGCATCTGCAAAGACACCTTAGTATTTAATACATTTAGAATGCAATATTAGCAAATCCCTCTAAACAAGCTCTTCAAATCAAACAACAAAATAACACAGTTCAAGTTAACAATGAGTGTTAACTTGTGTGTGTGTTAAGTGTGTTAAGTGTAAAGTTACAGAAGAAAGTGATTAGTTGATTAATTGAGTATGTATGTGTTGTATTTTGTTGGTAATCATAGTCCTTCATTCAGTGCTTGTAATGCAAGAAAAAATCAGTGCCTACACTCCTCTTTGCATGTTGGCATACGAGTATGCGGATGAGCAAATTATTAAGTATTTCATTCTAAAATTTTTAATAAATAAAGGACACCAAGAGATATTGCTGGTGTTCACAGCATTAACATTTATTTAATCTTTTGTTGCAATTTAGCATCAAACAAATGTGTTTTTTCTGTCTTTTCAAATGAAGTTTAGTTTTCATGTCCCAGTTAAAGCCAGAGCAGAAGGGTGTGTTTGTGCTTACTGCCTCATGGTGGGTTGGAAGTTCGTGCCATCGTGCAAACCCTGCCCAGTTAGCCCCACAACGCTATGTGAAATGTGACACAACCATGGCGTCTCCTTTAAGGCATGCCTTTTCTGTCTGTGTGCATTACATTGTGTGTGCGTGTTTATGTGTGTGCGTGTGTGTGTGTGTACACTTTCCGTGTGAGTGTGTGTGCAGGGTGGGGGACAGGCCTCCATTTTTACCAGGACGTCTACAGCAGCTGTCCACTGGCATGCCAGAGGGGAGCGTCACAGTGGTGAAACAAGGGTGCAGAAGTGAAGTCAGGCGTTTGATCCAGGAGGGTTTACTCTCACCGACTTTGGCCCGTCCAGGACCTGCAGCCCCACCATGGCGGATCAGTACCAATACAACACCAACGAGGAGAAGATTGTGAAGGACAGCCACACTAAGGAGATTGATCTAATTAACAGAGACCCCAAGCAGATCAATGAGGACGTGGTGAAGGTTTGTGCAGCATGGAGACACCGCCCTCTCACAGAAAGGCTTAAAAACTTAACTTCTGTCTTTGGAAACATATAAAGGAAATGAATAAAGTGGTTAGCCGTAGCAAAGACAGGTGAAAAGAGTATTAAACTGTCTGGAAAATCCCTAAATAGACCAAGAGCTATTCCTGTTGCCTGGGTAGATCATGGAGTTTATTTTGGGAATGGGTTAGAACAGAGTGAAACTGATCCACTGGGGTTGACTACTGTTTATCCTGTGATTGTTGCCATAATAACTCTGTAAGAACTGGACCAAATATGCTTTTTAATCTATATTTTGTGTGATTAGAAAGAGTTCATGCACAGTAAACAGTTTCATCAAGATGGTAAAACATGAGTTATCAGTACAGCATATGTTCAGTGTTTGCATGGCTCAGTTTGGAATGATTTACTTGCTGCTCATGGCTCTTTTCAGACGTGAACAAGCTTATGAAGTTAGCACTTACTTTCTGCTAACATTTCAGATTCTTATTTCTTGTTTACCTTGCAATCAAAATAAAATGGATCAGTGATATCTACTGACACACTGTCCCTGATTAGTTATGGAATCTTATCTGGTATTCATTGATTGTTTCTTAGTACATTAATTGTTGTTTTGCTGATTTTGACTCTGGCAAGCTCTCTTGGAGCTGAAAGAGGCCAAACCTGCAGAGAAAATATGAAACGGTGTATGTCCAGACATTCTTTGAGAGTATGATCTCTGATTTCTGCAGAAAACTGACAGCAACTTCTTACTTCCCATACAGAGTCTATTCAGTGGTCTGGAAAAAAAGATGAGGGTTTTAAATGTGTGGTGCATCAACCACAGACAAGTTAATTATCATTTTTAAAGCTGATGTTCGTCTGGAGTCACGACAGGGCCCAAAGGACCTTGTTGCATGTTCTGAAAACTGAAAGCATATTTGACCATTGCACTGTTCCTCCTCATGCATTTTACATGAGGTGAACTTCAGTTATTAGAAAGTGCACTGGAACGGAGCTTTTGTAAAGATCTGAACCCAGTATTAAAAGCCACTCCATAACTTTGCCGGTGTGCAACTACATTAAGTTTTTTTATTTGATGAAGGGCGACAGATAATTGGTTTCTCTGCATAAATTTGATCCTAAAGCCCTGCAGCTTTCACAAGCATAATCTTTACACTTAACTTTGGCCTGTGCATATTACTTTGAGCCTGGAGATGTCTGGTGGAGGTAGATGCATTAAGGGAAGCTCAGGGATATGTTTTTAATAAAAGCCTTTTTAAATTTCCTATTAGGTGGAGTTTGAGGATGTCATTGCAGAACCTGATGGCACACACAGCCTGGATGGAGTGTGGAAGCTCAGCTACACCACCTTCACTGTTTCCAAGTATTGGTGCTACCGCATCTTGTCTGCTGTCTTCGGTATCCCTGTTGCTCTACTCTGGGGCTTCCTATTTGCATGCATCTCCTTCTGTCACATCTGGGCTGTGGTTCCTTGCATCAAGAGCTGTTTGATTGAGTCTCAATGCATCAGCCGCATCTACTCTCTCTGCATCCAGACCTTCTGTGACCCCTTCTTTGAAGCCCTGGGCAAGATCTTCAGCAGTGTGCGCGTTGCACTGCGTAAAGAAGTCTAAGTACTCACACAGTAGTGTTTATAGTACGAGCGGATGAAGTGTGGTATCTTTTTATACATCTGAAGATCAGTCCAGGCATCTTAACCTACTCTTCAATCCTCTTCCTCCTCCTCCTTTCATCACATGCTGCTCCCCACCCTCCCACCCTGAAGCTCTGTGCTCTGAGTCCCGACATGCCCAGTGTGCCTTTTTGTGACCAGAAGCTCTGTGACAGCTGCAGCAGGCGGCGTGGTTCTGTGACAGCTCTGGCACTCCTGGAGGGCTTGGTGCTCCTCAGTGAGGGAGACAAGGGCCGCTTGCCATGAGGAGGATCAGTCTGCCCTCATTTATTTTCATCAATAAAAGCTCAGACGGTGGCTGCCCACTCAGGACAAATGAAATGAACGTCCCAACACTGCTGCACCTGCGGACAATGCCGGCTTTGTGCATTATGTTTGGCTACTCTTAAAAAAATACATCAAAGCTGTATGTTGCTGTGTGTCATGTTTAACTTTATATTGATTGAATTGAATGTGAGAATTATATTTGTAACCTTACTAGAAAATCTCTAACAAAAAAAG
>JAPZDY010000012.1:14529219-14548795 GCA_029783645.1 Ctenochaetus hawaiiensis | reverse complement strand
TAACTATTTTGTCTAATTTCTTTAATTTCTTTTTTTTCATAAATCTTTTCTGATATATTTTCCCTTTTAATTTGCAGTGACTCGACAGTGACTAACAGGCTTTATAGAGACTGATGAAAGATTTGTTTGAAACAAACACAATCTGCTTCCTTTTATTAAGCTGAATGAGTGAAATGTTAAACCTACTTGTTTGTCAGTCAAGCATATGCATAAACAAATATGGACCTTATTCCTGATGCAGTTGAGTCAAAAGAGACCAGGGGGCGTCATAGTGGTGAGACCAATGACACCCATTCTTTTAACAGCGTAGAAAAGTAAAATACCTTTGCTACTATGTTGGTACCTGCAGAATAGGCAAGTTAAGCAAATTTTACATGGAAGTAACTTGAAAGTCCCTTTGTAAATAATAAAGTTATGTCTATTGCAACACTGGGTCAGCATTTAATTGACATTTTGTTTATCATTTCAAATCATTCTGAGAAACTTAAAAAATACATTTCAAAGATTCAGTTAACACTTGCACCCTGTGTTTGTCATATTTTTGATACCTTCAGTCAACCCACTGTAGGATGCTGTTCATGGTTCTCTTCTGCGTCTGATGATCAGTCAATGACTAATGCTTTGATGTCACACCATTTGTATTTCTTCATAACTTAAAGTGTTTTTTTGTTTGTTTGTTTTTTTCTGGAAGAGTATTTCCAGTCTTTTATGTACAAGAAATTACTCAGAGTTTCTATGAGCAGGAATGGCACACTCAGTCAAAGTAATTTTTCTGATTTATGAACTTTTTTTGCCGGTAAAATTCCTGAATAGAACTGATTTATTGGTCCAAATACTAGAAAGACGGTAAAAATGCAGAATACATGATGTTTTTGGTTTAAACATATATTTACTGAAATTTTTACCAACACAAATTAATTCAACTTGTAAAATTTGAAAACATACTGTCCACAGAAACCTTCCTTAAAGCTTATTTGCATCTTAAAGAATAGAAAACTCCTAATTTATTTGATAATCAACTGAGATTCATGATTTATAGAATTTCATTACATTTTCCACTATAAAAGCTTGTGTTACAAAAGCTACAAGGACAGCAAACTCCCTCCAAGTATAACTGTAAAATAAAATGAAAAGTGTACAGTAGGCCTGTCATAATATCAGATTTTACTGCTCTAATAACATGGCCTTAAGAGTTCACAATAAAGATATTATTGCAATACCTGATATTAGAAAAAGTGAAGCTACCAGTAACATTTTTTTTAAATTGTGTATTTGGTCTTTTTATAAAGAATTTCACTCAAAATACAAATGTAGGTTAGTGGAGAAAGGCTGTAACTGTAACTGTACAAATGAAAAAAAAAAATCAATAACACTGAATGATTTTTTGTGTTAAATGTTGGGTGGCAATGACTTTTAAGGTGCTTTACTGTAATGTTTCATCAGTATTACCTTCTCTGCTCGTAATGATAATTCTGTGGTTTGTGCTGTTGTACATTTCATTATATTGTCAGAACAGTGCAAGACAGGAGAGAGAAAATACAAGCTGATTAATAAGTTCAGAGCTGAATCACCAGAGAGATATCAGGCTGGATTGTGGAGCGTCTGCTTAAGTTCAAGTCAGTCATTGGTAATGATAATTGATTAGCTGTAATTAAAATAACGGTTCACATCCAAGATGGCTCACATAATGGAATATAAATACAAGCGACAGTTTAAACAACCGCCTCAGACTTAATTAGCTTTGCAACAAAGAGCACTAGAGAGGATACCTTATCTCTTCCTGCAGGAAAATGCACCATGTTAGGCAGCGATTGTTGCCTCAGGTACCTCCAGCAGCCTGCACGGTCCCTAGATCTCGACCCAATATTGCAGTTTGAGGCAGAGGTGAACAGGATGTTCAAAGTTCCAGCATGCTGCCAAAAAATTGCAGGAACTCAGTGACGTTATTGATTCAGTGCAGACAAACATCCCTCCAGAACATTTCCAGGAAGAGTGCCAAGGGTTTCCTCAGCCAATTCAGGAGGCAAAAGAAGCTCTAATGAGCATCAGCTTGGAGTAAATGATAAAGCTGTCCGTGCATTTTTAATGCCTTCATTCTTTATTTATTTTCAACGCTTCTGAAAAATCTTTGCCAGTGACAGCCAATGACATCTCACATTAACAACATCTCAAGAAACACTTTACATGTATGCAATCCATCGTAAATGTAACAAAGTGAACAACATCATACACAATATTTATAACAGATCAGCATCATAATACAGACAAATGGGTCCCATAGACTTTAATGGTGACAGCAACTGAACTGAGATATGTGCTTGGTCAGGGTTGCTCGGAGCGTTGCCTTTTCTCTACTTTCCTGCAAATATACAAATATATACTGAACATTTAAAACAAGGAGAAATGTGGAAACAGACAAACAAAAAGATCTATTTTGCTCAGCTTGGTTGATGATTAGCTTGGTCATTTTATAAATGAAATAATGCACCCATAATTACATTTTGTACATTTTTATATTTCACAATTCCATTTCCACTTTACACTGTAAAGTACGGTAAATAAAAAAATCAAGACTTTTGTTTCTTCCCTTCTGGCTTTGAGCTGTGAGCCTCAGGGAGAGAGGTATCTGAAGGAGTTGTACTGCTGAAAAATTTACAGCCGACGGTGTGTTGTGAAAGGCTTTGTTGCCAGCTTAAGAGAGGAAATGAAGGACGGGGGCTTATGTGGTAGAAGTCTGGGTGATGCTCCTCTGACTGCTCGTGCTCTTGATGGCAAAGGTTGAAGAGTTGCTCTTGTGACTGCAGTCAAATTCACGCTCACAGTGGCACTGGGATGACTTGAGGTAGCGAGCTGAACAGCACAGAAAGTTCTGTCTAAGATCCTGGAACAGATGCCCAGCGAAGCACATGTAGATCCAGGGGTTACAGCAGCTGTTGAGGCTGGCCAGCAGCATGGAGATGATGAAGGGCATAGCTGCATGAGATGAGACAGAGAAGGGAAAGTTACTGTGCTGTGACAATAAAAAAGATCCTGCAGCTTGTTTCTCTGTGGGAGAAAAGGTGTTAGTGACTGGCTGAAGATTTATCTGTTTCCATCTTATGACGTGCAGTGATAAGTTTGTGCAGTTTTACTTAAAATTATCTCCAGCGTAATCTCAATAAACGCTTTTTAGCCATACTTGTAGACAGTTGACCAGATTGTGATGTGTTTATATAAATTGCTATAAGGGTTTAAAACAGATATCCACAAATCCCACAAAATTAATTTTAATCAATTTGAAAAAACAATTTTTCATTAGCCAAAATGAGATTAACATTTGAGGTTGTTTTTATTATTTTAGTCAACCTTTACTTTAACTTGCCAATATATTGAGGCAGGGACCTAGTTTACAGTACAGCTGAGTAAAAGCATGGACGAAAAATCCCAGGTATCAATAAAAACAAAAAGGATGGTAAGTTAAAATAAATATAATAAATAAAAAAAATACAAAGTTAAATCAGTATAATAATAAAATCTTAGGAATAAAAAAAGGGTTTTAAAACAGACAAATCAACTAGAACAAAAACAGTCGGAAATAATGTAGGATGTTATTCCAGGTTGCAGACGCACAATGAGAAAAACTGGATGTACTAAGTTCATAAAGCAGTCACCCGAAGTACCTAAAACTGTACCTAAAGTGAATCATTTGACTGTGTTCTATGAGGGGCTACATTAAAAGAAAGCACTGAGCAGGTAGTAACTTAAGCAGGTCAAGAAAACAAGTCAGAACCTGTTAAATACATAAAGCCCATTTTCTTTCAAGTTTTATAGAAAGAGGGCGCCACCAAACCTCAGAATACAACTCACACTGATGCATATTGTATAGAAGTAATAAAACTCGACATTTAAGGGCTTCATGGTTGCATCTGAAGCACATATGGATAAATGCAACCAAAAACTGATGAAAAGTTGTCTTAGTTAGAGCCGTGGTACAAAGAATTACATGTTTAATTTCTACAGAGGAATCCAATTTTGCCTTAAAATCTTTTTTAACCAGTTTTCTTCATGTGACATTTAAAAACTACCTTCATATTGATCCAAATATCAAGCTATTTGTATTCTGTGACTTCCAATACTTAAACCATTCTGAGTGGATATATTTAGATATAATAATATATATAATTTAGCTCTGAAGAAAAAACATAAACTTAGTTTTAATTGCATTGAGAACTAATTCATGGTTACTGATTGCAGAATTGTTCATCAGTGAAGGAGTGCTGAAGACACTTAACAGCAGGATTTGCATTATCCAAAAACAGCATCGTCTGCATAAAGATGTATCTTAGAGCTAGTTACAGAAGAAGCAAGACATTCATTTAATCATTTATTTAACAATAATAAGATAGACAAACATTAAACTTTGTACAGACAGCTTTGGTGGATTCCTTCTCTAAATCTAGAAAACATGTCAAGTAAAAATATATATATTGGCCATTTTGTTCATTATCAAAATACCTGCAAAACTGAGAATTTAACCTGAAGCCTTGACTGCGCTTTTTAGAGCTAATCAGCAAATGCTGGTATGCAGACAGTTTAAAGTAAGATGGCTACCAGATTCAACATTACCTGCTAAGCCATGGATGCTAAGCCCAAGCATGATAGCATTGTCACTGCCAGCATGTTAGTTTGCAGACTTAAGCTTATGTATAATCGCATAACCTCATAGAGGAGCTAGCAAGCTTTAGACTCATACAGATTTGTTTCCTTTTGCTCAGTTTCCTTTCTGTCAATGCATGACAGGCCATGTTGAGAGTTGCAGCTGTTGTTCTCAGCATGCAGGATGGACCAGACTGAGTATGAGGTCTCAATAATGCTACTTGGGTCTTTCTCTCTAATTCTGTATCTTAACAGTCTTATGCTTCAATAGTTTTAGGACAAACTGTGAGTCAAAAACATCCTCTAAGTTGGTATCATATGTTAAATTCTTGTCAAAATTCAAATGGGATCAAACTACTGTGCATAATTTTTTCCAAAATAAGGTCCAATGATGGTTCGTAGGACAGAGACAGACTTTACCTCTTTGTACTGATATAACTGCATAATTAAAGCTGGAAAGTCCTTGAAATTAGAGATATTTGACAAAGGGACAGTCACTTGACGCTAAAAAGCAAATCAAACTCCTGCAAAAACACCTCCAAGGTTAGAGCTGGGGAAGTGCAAATATTCATCACATGACGTTGAGGTGACACAAAACGACAGGTAATCTACCGCGGCATGTTGGATGACATTTTCACTACATCAACTCCACCATCCAACTGACATTTGGCAAATGAGTTTCCGATTCAAGTAATTGGCTTGTATCCTGTATTTAACCTCTTCATACTGATTGCTAATCTTTCTCCCGACCTGTCTAATAACAATCCCTGAGCTGTAACGAAATTGTTCCATGCAAATGATCTCTGGGAGGGAATGAAAGTCACACACATGATTAATAAGAATTGATTATCAGTCATTTAGGCTTTGATTTATTAAACTACAACATGAGTTTAACTGAGTGTAGATCATTCAATTACCCTTCTTCTATGGTGTCATAACCTACTTTTGAGTAATTGCTCCATTGTAATCTTTCAGACGTGCAAATGAAGGGACAAATACAACTTGACAACATTGAGACTATCGTGAAAACGTTCTACAAAAAAGAGAAGCAACAGTGCACATTTAACAGCTGATATGACATGATTGTCCAACAAATCTTATCAGCCACGCATTGACTTGCTGTATTAGAGACTGTACTGCTGCTGACGTGGATGGTGGAATACAATTTATTGAAAACAATGACAAAAGACCAGCTGGTGGATATCAAGCATTCTTATCAGGGTGGATAAGAACTGAGCCTGGATCTAATTTAAATAATAAGAAGGATGATCATGAAAGAGTCTTTACTGGATAAGCTCATGGTGTCTTATACAGGTGAATTAGAAATCACACAGTGAATGAAAAGGACAGTCATCTGCTCCTCTCTTTGACTGTCTGAGCTGATTCAGGCAGTCCTGGAGACTCTCTGTAATTCATCAATGAAAACTCTTCATGCCGATTCTGATTGCCATTAAGTAAATAAGCATTTGTAGTAATATACTTTTGATATTTACATTAAGTGACATGTTTAAGATAAACGAGCCTTGCTTCTTTCTGTACATATGTTTCTGCTTTGCTTCTCTCATTGCTTGTAAAGACACTATATTGCAATTGACCTTTATAAAAAAGAATTTAACACTTGGAGATTGAACACTGGGCTTTGTGTCCATTAAGCACTTAATTCAAATCAATAGCACGCAGAGGGTGAGTCAGCGTTCAAGGGCACCAGGCTCGGCAGGGGGAGGTGTTTGTGTTCACAGATTTTTTTTTTGGGAGCTTGAGTCTGTGTCTGAATCAGGGTTTAATTTTAAGGTGTTTTTGTCCTCTATGAAAAAATCTGTCTGGCAGCTGAATGTAAAATCACACTGATGTCATGCGAACAAGGCTTGGAGGAATGGAGCTTTTTTATTGTCCCCTGACATTTCCAATAATCCTATTGATAAACCTAATGGGGTGCTAAAAATGATGAACTTCCAATCTGTGAAAGGTCTCGGCTCCCTCACAGTGAATCTAAGTCAAGAAATGAATCGAATATCTCAATCGTTTCAGTGTAACTTTGAGGGATGACGTTCTTTGGCTCTTTGTTCGTGCATCTGAGAAATTACACTGCAACATCGCTGATCCAACTTTGGCTGAAGGAGTAGTTTAACATTTTAGGAAAAATACACTTATTTTGATGAGAGTTACAAACAGAAAGAAAATTTGATACCATTTTCACATCTGTACAGCAAAAAAAGATGCTATAGCCAACAATCATAAGGTTAGTTAGACACAAAGTCTGAAAACAGGAGGAAAAAATTAGCTTGGCTCTGTTCGATCTGATCACCAGCAATTCTTAAGTGCACTTAATTAATGTATCATACTTCTCTTGTTAAACCTTTTTAAGAAAATTAATTGTAAAAAAAACTGAACTTTCCCTTTTGTGTGGGCCGTGAGAAACTGTTTTTGATCAGTTAACTAGAAAAAAAAATTAAGGAAGTAACTGTTCCCTGCCAGTGACAGTAAATAAAGATGGACGATGCGTCTCCACATCCTCTCACTGTACAAAAGTAAAGTCAAACTATCCCTGACACAGGTGCTCATTTTTGTGCTGATGATACCTTTGACCCTGAGTTTGCACTGTCAGGGTTGGACATTAGAGGCAGTGTGATAAGATCCTGTCTTAACAGCCATCAGACTCAAACAGGTTAGGGTTAGTTATCAATCATGAAATTATCCCCACCCCCTTTTTTAAGCAACAAATAACTACATCAAACTAATAAGAAAAATGAACACTTGAACATACTGCAACATGATAAGAACTACCTTAAATGACACACATGATCTTTGGGGAAAATTTATTTGATGTGTGATTTTTTAGTTCGTGTCCCATCTGCATTCGTGGTGAGGGGGGGGATTTAAAAACTACACTGCAGCCAGCCACCAGGGGGCGACTGAAATTTCAGCTCCCATTTTGGGGGGCTGTCATGCTGTCTTTCTCTTTACACACAATGGTCCCAGAAAAAAACGACAGATGCACAAACCTCTCAGTGAGCCCCTCTCATCTAACCCTCAACAAGAAAGCAAATAAGCATTTTTCCTTGAAAAAAGCAATAAATTAGGCATCTGGTTGTTAATTCTCTCAAGGGATTTCTGCATCATCAGCAGAAGAGATGATTGCTTTAGTAATGGGCAAGGGTGGAGAATGTGTGGGCGTCTGCATATACTGTAGACTCAGGCAAGAAACTGCTGCCTGTACATGGTGTCTCTGCTAAGAGTGGCCTTTTAAAGACAAAGTGCAACCTTTAAGCAGTGAACCTGCATTTATATTGAAGCATCAGTTTGATTGATGGTGAAAATGGAGCAAAAAGATGTCTTCATAGCGTGAATCTCAGCGGAAATCTATCTAGTACTCATTTTCCATGATGGCGCCACTCACTCATGAACGTGCTGCATGGGGACCACCATGGAACAAAATCAGATTTCATGACTGCTTCCAAGTCTATTTTGTTTTGTGTTACGCAGCCTAAATACAACATGTTAATGGGGGAATCCCTTTATAAAAAAAATGATTAAATGGAATGTCCCATGAAATGTCATTATCTGTGTTTGGAATCAGCAGTTATCTAAATATTTGCTATAAGTCTGCTGGTTGCTTCATGAGCAATGGTTACGCATGATTAAACAGATTTATGTTAAGGTAGCAGTCTCTATCAAAGAATCTCCTCCAAACTGACAACAATTATACCACGACACACAGCTTACTTATTAACCTGCTGTTTCCTGAAACTTAAACACATCTTTGCAGTGAAGAGGTTTTTCCTTTAGTGAGGGGCCCCTGTTCTAAGCTGCGTGGACGATGCTCACTTTGCTAAGTATGACTCTAATGGACACTTTATCTGCGCACACACAGGTGACACTCCAGTATCTCTTTTGTACACAAACCATGGCACGTGTCACCACCTATTCTGGCCTTTCCTAAGCTCTGTTCACGTGGTAGCCATCAGACAGAAGCCTCCTCCCTGCACCAATCCAGGCTCTGCAATGGTAAAATAAATGAATCAATTTGTTTTCTATACAAAGGCTAAACCACAATTGTTGCTCTTTTCTGGCTTTTGTAACTTTGAGTATTGTTGTTAGATTTTGCCTCAGGGCTATTTACTCTAATTTCATCAGTGCAGTCTGAGTGCTGAAGAGTTGGATGACAGTGAGGTGTGTTGTGCAACAGTTTAACTCCAAAGGGTCAATAGTTGGTGTGAACAATGCAGCTTGCGGAGAACGACAGCTACACACAAACAGTCAGCTGGAACATTTGACACAAAAACACAGAAGTGAAAGAAAAGAACTGAAGCCTGAAACACACACGTCTGTTTACTCTCCACTTGTCTAGAAACTTCCTGACATTATTGTCTTATTTTAGTTGTTTTTTGTAGAAAAATGTTTCTCTTTGACTTTTGTCTGAGGAAATAACTTCTTAGTTGTAACAGGTGGTAACCGCTTGGCTAACAAATTTTTATTGCCTTTTGGGTGATTTTTTTCATTTATATAATATATTAAATTTTGTCCCATTATTCAGCCATGTCTACAATAATAGCTCCAATTAGCTTTACTCTTCAACTTTCCACTACAACAAATGCTTTTACAGCAATTAGACAAATTATATCCCCATTCAGATTAAACAAATCTATACTTTTCGCAAGGCTGTTGTGCCTTTCACTTAACGTAATGAAATAATGGAAGGAGCACAGACAACAGTACAAACACATCCTGATGTCCAATTGGCACATCAAATCTTTTTAGTCCTGTCCAAGCACTTGTTATATGGGCATGGCCGTGGCCCACCAGATCGATAAATATAGGGACCACATACAGTAGATGGCTGCTTAGTGGCCAACGGTGGTTAAATGTCAACTCCAACGTGCCCCGCAGCCACAAATACAAGCTGCTTGGCGCGTGGTGGCGCACACTAATTTGATTAATGATTAGCCGTCAGTCGGTCACAGCAGCGTGAGGAGGGTCAGAGGAAACTTGAAAATTCCGAATGCAGTTTTCCTGCTCTGCATACACGATGTAAACAAACCACTAACGGCATGAAAAAAACATCCGCCAAATGAGGAAGATGAGGGGGTTGCAGCATGTTCTGACCGTGTGTTCAAAACTGATGGGACTTAAGATTGTAAAAATAAACTGTGCGTATGGATATTTAAATTAAATTCCCTGATGTCACATTATTTAAAGGTTATAAATGCAGTTCGTAGCAACTGAGTTTTTAGCAGACGGATGAAATTGCCAAATATTTATTCAGCCTCGTTGTTTTAAGTGGGGTCAGTCAGAGCTTCAGCTCACTCTGTAACTGTGCGTCATCCGCACCGCACCCTGGCTGGCTTATTTGTCCTGAAAAATGCAGGACCCGGTTGAGTCATCCGTAAAACTCCGGTGCCCTACCCACTTCAGAAAACGACATCTCTAAATGGTGTTTATGTTGTCTCTTGGTTACTCCCTATGGATAAGAAAGAGCCGGTTTCCTCGTGCGTAAAGAGCCATAAAGCGCACAGCTGGAGCGATGCTTTAAAGATACCTACCAATGTCAACTGAGTAATATTGTGCAGAAATTGTGCAAAAGAAGAGAAAAGATGGTCAGTGTGTTCAGTCTTTCAAAACGTTTTAGATGCGTAAAACGTTTGCGCGCACTCGGTGAGCTACATGATAAACTTTCAAGAACAACCTACCTTCACGTGGCGCTGCTGGATCCCACGCAGACCACATCTGAACGGAGAAAAAGGGGGTCCAACACACGATATAAGCTACGACAATCACAAAAGTCATTTTCACGGTGGTGATCTTCGCCTTGGAGATGAGTTTGACGCTGCTCACGCGAGCCAGCGTGTTGCCTTTGGAGGTTTTAGGTGTCAAGCTGATACACTGCTCCCGCCTCATTTTCAGTTTAAAGTTTTGCCATATTTTGAAGCTTATCAGCCCGTAGCAGATACTCAGTATTGTAACAGGAATGATATATATGGTGAGACTGATCCATGTGATATAAGCTTTGGCTCCCCAAGGCTGCACAAAGTCGCCCCAGCAGTCATAGACTCCTGAACCGGCCGAACCAACCTCTCTCAGGGAGAAAATGAACATCTGCGGGATACTGAAGAGCAAGCTCAGAGCCCAGGAAAAAATCACGTAAAAACGGTCTTTTCTCCTGTGCAAAGAACGGAGAGGCTGACAAATTGCCAAACACCTGTCAACGGACATCAAAACTAGCATGTAAGTAGAGGCGAACATCCCAACGACCTGGAGGTATTTGACCAACCTACACAAAATGTCCGGTCCATAGAACCGAAATGTAATGTCCCAGATAAGTTGAGGGAGGACTTGAAATATTGCAACAACCAGATCGGCGATGCTCAGGTGCTTCATGAAGTAATACATGCGGGACTGGCTGTGCTTGGTGGTGTGGATGGCCAGCAGGACGCACAGGTTCCCCGCCAGCGCCAGAAACAGCACCAGGGCGAGCACCGTCACCTCCACCTTCGCCACCTCCTCATTCCGCTTCAGGGGATTCGTCTGGTTCACCCAACCGGTTCCATTGACGACACTTGCGTTCCGAACGGATTCATTCAATTGCCCAAAGTCACTTTCATTTGAAATAGTTTCCATTGCCGCAGTCTTGTCCTCTGCAGATGCGTCAGGGTTGTGCAGTCATGCAATGACTGAAACGGTCACCTGAAGAGATCTGAAAATGATTAAGTCTTCCCAGCGTCCTCACAGGTGACACAGGACACAGGACGAAGCGTGAGGCTCAAAACATCTCCTGAAGTGATGGACAAGGATCAGCTGAGACTTACTCACTCATCCTTTCTAAAAACTTCAAACGCTTTAGAGGAGAAGAGCCAGTATTTCCACTTATCCTAATAACAATAAATACCTCACAAAATGTGGAAGCCAAAAGAAGACTGGAGTTAAGGTACAAAAATCTGCAACGTGAACCTACAGAACAGCAAAAATATAAGATCTGAGGTACGCAATTAGTGCACCTCACTTGTCACATTTGATTTAATCCAAAACCAAAAATCAAGGTATGAATAAATCCAAAAAGTAAGCAGGATTATGGTCTAGAAAAAGTCAGTGTTTACTTAAGAAAATCAAAATCAGAAATCAACTCTGAAAGTTGAAGAATTAAGAGAAATAAATGACGCAGAAAGTGAAAGCTCCATCGTCATATTCGGTGGGAGTCGGAATGAGCAGCGCTACGGCTCATAGGCTCCTGTTATAGCTGCCCCCGTTCACCAATGACAAGAAACAGTTTGACCCACCACCGCCACAAGGTGGCGATGGGACTCATTAATGAGATCTCTGCCTGTCTTGCGCTACAACTCGGGGCTCTGTAGATGATGAAACCCCAGATCTGCTCTAAATAAGGGGTATCTTTTTAATTTTAATTTTTTTGGTCCATCTGACAGGACTTTTTGTTGCCACCTTTGAGTTAACTGGAATCATTAATTGGTCCTTTCTGGTGCTGAGAAGAAAAATGAAGCCTGTGTTAAGACACCCTCCATGTCACTGAGAGATATTTTCACGTGGTGCTCAGATATTGAGATCAAATGAGACATTTTGAAGGAGACTCAAAGGAGGCACTGAGGCCAGTTTGGTTTGAACTAGTGGTTGATAAGTACACAGATGTTAAATAAACAGATAATCATTCATGTCCTCCCAAACCAGTGAGAGGGAAAAATGAGTTGGAGCTGATATCAGATTTAACTACACTACTGTCATGAATGAAAGAAATTAAGATAAAGGTGTTGACACAATATTTGTAGAAAAAATTTAAAAAAAGAGCTTAACTTTGCTATGATGAATTAAAAAAAATACAAAGAAAGAAAAATACAAATTTTTTAAATTAATTTTAATCCGAAAAAGAACATACAAACTTCTGTGAGTGAATTGTCAACTGCATCACTCAAAAGGAATCAAAAACTTGATCCGGTAAGATGATGAATAAAACAGTTCTTTATCTAACCGCATCTCCTTTGTGAAAGAGATCCTTGATTTCAGTGAGTTGAATAAAATAAATCAATTGTGCCTTAAAACTAAATGGACCCAGCAGTGTGAAATGTTCTCATGGTGACTGGGAGGACGAACCTGTTGGCAGGTAAAATGTTCAAGCCTTAGGCTTTTTCAGTAGAGTCACAAAGACCAGAGAAAGCTCTACACACGTGTTCCTACAGATCCTCTGTTCTCAACATGTGTTTTTTTTATTGTCCGTATCAAATTGTCTGGATTCATGCCTCGCTACCTTTGAGCTTTGTGAAAACCTTGTTGATGTATTGAGGGTTTGAGTAAAATGTCCGATATGACAGATATAATGTTAATTTTAGAGTTGATGTTGCTTTTAATGGCTTCAAGTTAGTATAAAATACATCAAGTGACAATAATAACCTCTCACCTTCATGCTCACAGAAAAAAAACTCGTACACAGTGTATAGTCTCTGCCCTTGTGTGTTACAGGCTAATTATTCTTTTAAATGCGCATTTTATTCCATTGGTGCTGCTAAGTGCACTGCTGCATTGAAAGTCAAGGACTTGATGAGGAATAATAAACAGAGATTATTCCTTACCTGATTGTGGTGATGGTCAAGGGCATTAGTCAAGAATTTGAACATAATCTAAAATCAAATAAATAAATGGAGAGAAAATATTGCAGACATGTCTGAGTGAATGAATGAAATTTTTTTTTTTAATTAGTGCTTTTAAAAATAGAAATATATTGGGGTCCTGGGAGATTCCAGTCAAGAGCAGCAAATTTCAACAGTGTAGTTACTATTAGTAACTATAAGTAACTACATAGTAGTAACCATTTATCGAGTTCATATTTGCTTTGGGTACAAATTTAAAGTATCACACACACTATCAGGGAGGTTTGGGGCACTCTGTCATTATGAGGGAGACAGAAACCGATGCGGCAAAGACATATTTAAATGTTATTATTAAATGAATGTAATGTTAGTCCATTAAAAGCCTTGTTTTTAATTTCTATAAAAGAAAAGTATTTAATTGTGTAATGAATAAATACTTGTGTAACTTGTGACATTTCGAATACTGATTATAATAATCTCTTGCTTTTTTTCTGGTAACATTTATATACTATATCAGTGAAATTATACTATATAAATCAGATATCTAATATAGATATTAGTTATCTAATTTATATAGTATTTTATTATTAGTTTGTAGTTTGTGTATTTTCAGTGTTTTGGTGGAATGATGGTTAATTTGCACACCAATCCTCTGTCACTCTGAGGCCTAAATTCTTTTTAGTGGCCTGTGGTTAAGAAATAATAAAATGATCATTGGTAACTGCTGGAAGGTTTAACACTGACACAATTTTTTACACTTGAAAACTTTCGGAAAATGTAGGATTATATGATTTACTAAAACCAGTCTGACCAATGCTAACAGAGCTAAAAGCACTGCGAAAGGTATTTGTTTACTACTGTGCGGCTCTCTAAATTTCCAGGCCTCTGGGGTCTTATCTGCGTCAGAGAGATGATCCCTCTGTTTGTGGCTTTGAGTTTTGGAAAATGGCACATCCACAGGAATTTAAAAGCAGTAATATGAATACTAGAGACGATACAGCCCAGACTGAGAAAACAGAAGAACAAAAGAAAAGAAGAATAATGGTACTTTAAATATGATGAACTCACTTCTGAGTTTGAATGGTACACATTAAATCACTGCAGGAACTTCATTTTTTTGTAAACCACATGGAATGAGCGTGTGAGTAATTATTCTGGGACTGAAAACAACAACATCAACAACAACCACAATAACAACAACAACAACAACAAATTAACAAATGCACTTTCCCCAGTGTAACAGCGTGAGTTTCTGAAAAGTGGAAAGTCTGGCACCGCTAAACATTTCTGCAGCTCAGCAGAAAATAAGTAGCGGATTGATTAGTTTTCACTGTTTCAGGGAATGAAGCGATGTGTTTTCCTTAGTTTTAATGACCCTGAAGGAGAAAACAGCTCGGGCTCTTTAAGTTAGTGTTTAGTGAGTGTTTGATGGAGAAAGTCAGCAACGTGTGCATGAGATTTAAGTTGTTAAGCCTCAATCATAACAGTAAAGCACTCTGGAGTTTTGCAATGAGAGAGCACTCGGGGTTGAGGTTATTGAAAGAAATGAGTCATATTTCATGATGTGGATCCTAGAAAGTTTAAATTCCTAGACTAAATATGACATAACAAGTTGGAAGAGTGTGACCCCTTTCAAAGAATCCTCCACATGCAGCCAAGAAATACGGACTGAGTTTGTGGCAAACAACCTATTTTACTGTGCAACCCTAATGTAAGTATCCAACAGTCCATGCAGTGCTAATGAATCAACTGATAGAAGGTTCAAGTGTTATTCATCAACTCATAAATTGCAGAAATGTCAGGTGACCATGTCACATTTACCAGGAATTCAAGTTCAGGTGTTCAGACATGGGTAGATACAATGGAAATAACTTGACCATGACAGGCTAATGTAAGATGTAAATAACAAAGGCAAGACAGGTACATTTACTTCTGCTGACAGCCAGGGGATGTTGTTCAGCAGGGTCCTTACAGAGAAATAATGAGTTTCTAGGACCAGTCTGGTAGCCTAAATAATGGGCTAAATTAAACACTGGTATTTATCAGTTTGTCTGCCTTCGTCTGCAAAATCCTGCTAAAAAAATGAAAGGAGCGTGATTTTAGTAGTTGATCAGGAATGCAAGAACTCTTTATACCACTGGGACGTCAACATCAGACTCTTATTTGTGGAAGAGGAGCGGACCATGTCCTTTGAAAGATCCAACTTTTGAAACAAGACACAGGTATAGTGTCGGATTGGGGTGCGGTTAAAAGATTTAAAATGGAGTACACAAAGAATTACATTGTCCAATTTAGGGTGCTGCTAACGGATGCAACTGGTATTATGAATTCAGGGAAACAGACAAAGAGCATGAGGTCGGCTTACACTTTCTGCTGCTGGAATTAAAGGATAGAAAGCTGTGACAGTTCAAGCTAAAACACTTGAATGCTAAAGTAGAGAGGAGTTTGGAGGAGAGCTTGTTCTTGCCATGAAGTGAGCAGAATAAAGATGTCGAGGCTGAGAGAAGTCCAGGTTCCTTGCGGTGAGCATAAACTATCATGGAAATATAGTGAAAGCAAGAAAGATTACAGATGGAAAAAATGACGCTCAAGGATTTCCTGTTATTAATGACACTGCTGGAGACGAGAGGAGAAAATATTGAAAGGGATTTTTATAATGTCAGGCCGGTCCAGAGTGATGACGGACAAGATGGTAAATTAGGTCTAGCAGACATACGTACCATAAATATTTTTATTAGTAGTATGTTGCTGTGTTTTTACGATGCTTTCACATCATAAAAATACTGTAAACAGCTTTTTAAAAGCCACTTTTCTGATTTTCATATTTCCTTTTTTCTCATTATGATTTTTATCATCATATTACGTTTTTTTAAATTTCATTTATTCATTTCTTTACCTGTTAGTTTGTCTTTGTTTTGCTATAACAAGAGTTTCGCCTCAGGGATCAACAAAGTTATTTATTAAAATACAAGAGACATGATGTAAGACCTCCTTTCTCTGACAGTTTATATCCACCAGGCATACATCCCAATTCAAGAAAAAAAAACTGGGAAACTTATTGTGAGTTGACAGATGTTTGTTGTTTGTCCAGTTATACAGCTGATATGGCACAGGCACAGCTGCTTTAAAACTATAAGTTAATTTAAATGATGGTCGTAGACATTTGACATCCATTAAAACACTGGCAAAACACTTGTTTTAAACACTGAACATTTTTCTGAGGATCACATCCAGTATTATAGAAATGACTGAACACTTTCCCTTACTTCCAAATCACGGAAACCTATGTAACATCCATTCCCCCTCCACTGGTCCCAGTTGCTCAGCAGTTCTCTGTGCCATTCCCACAGATTTTGGCTTTGAGTTGACAGATCTAATTAGAGACAAAGTTCAGGCCCAAGCCCCCCGATGAAGCAAAATACAAAGGATCTTTGCGCTAATACTTTTGGCTCTTGCTGCTTATGTAATCACTCAGTACATGAGGTTCTCAGCCCAACATTTTCCTCCGAGTGATCCCATGACATGAGATGCATGCAAAGAGTAGACCGACAAGCAGCAGGGTGCAGAGGGATGCTGTCCTTCCTGGATCAGTGGATGCAAGACTTGTATTCTGCATGCTAATATCACTTAACTCACTCCGTAGTTAGCCATTAGCTGAGATTGTAGCCACATGCTTCAGGGGCTTGTTAGATTGAGTGTAAACAAGGGAAGTTGAGTCATACATCGCACCGGCTTGAGACATATCTCACTCAAGCTAGGAGCTGCAAGGGTTGTAATTTGCAAATGTGTCAGACAATATTGCACAGAGGCTTCTGAAGGTGGGCCTCACTTCTGAGAGGAAGCCGGCTTCATTACAGGAGCTTCCTGAGTTTCTGCTAAGGGCTTCTTTTAAAGTCAGGATCTAAGACATCTGCTTCCAAAACAATAACAGGATAAAGCCTCCTTTGGTGTGTCTGGAAAGTTTGCTTATATTTGGGTTTGTTCACTCTGAAGTGCATTCACAGCAAGTGACACTGGCTCTTGAATGGACATAAAGCAAACAACTCTACAATGCCCTTTACTTAATGCCTATATTATGATGTTTTCGAGACAGAACACGTGCTGTTTGAAGCAGTGTGGCAAACCATAAATCATATTTGGGCTGTTTGCTGAACATAAAAAAAGATGATTTAATAAATGGGTAGCTACAGATGATGCATGCCAAAAAGGGGTGATGATTGGAAACTTGGTAGAACATAGTTATTAGAGATGTGGTTTTGTGAATACATTTTCATTACAAGCTGCAGTGATGCTTAGATAAATGCAATCAGGTTTTCCACTTTCACAATGCCTACATTTATGAGAGCAGTGACATTGGGCTTATCAAACTGTATGGCCAGAAAACTGTATCTTTTCTCTCCTTGTTGCTTTTATTGGTGTGATAAATCAGGGCTGACATCTCCATGAAAAAACTTTATCCTTCATACTTTTCTTTTCATCATATGAGCATAACATGCTGTGCTGATTACAAAGGTGTGATAAACAAACCTCAGACTCTGAGTATTTATGCTACCGATGTAGCTGTACTTTTTATTCTATTCCAACTAAGTAACAGGCAAGATTTGGTACGATATCAATCCCATGCAGCAAATTATGGTCATGAAAGATGCAACAGTTAATAGAAAACAGCCTTTTATTGTGACCTCGAAAAAAATGGAAATTCAAGGACATGAGAGCAAATAAAAAGGACGCGTACGATTGGCTAATTGGCAAAGGTTTGTTTGGATAGTCCAAATGGGTGAGTAAGCGCCACAGTCAAGGACATCTCTGTTAGAGCTGTCGGGCACATTGACAATATATCAGAGCCTCAGTGTGACATTGTTTATTCTCATGGGTGCATAGAGCGACGAGTCACACTCACACATCTCAAACACTCCTGCCTCACACACGCGAAGCATCACAAGCGATCATGTGTGCCTCGAAGATTCGCTTCCCCACTGATAATTGAGTGCTGCACAGATAAACCGTGTTTTAAGGCAGCTAACATGCACACTGCAAACAAAACTTACACCAGAGACATATGTAAAAGTGCTCCTGATAAATCCTGTTGCATTAGATTAACTTGGAGCAGATCGATGAAAAATGATTTAATTAGAGGAAAGCACAATGTTCTCCCCTGTAACTTTGTTACCATGACTCACTTGCTGTAATCATGTGACTCACTGAAGTAGATTCAGTGGAGGAAAAACCAATGTCAGCTAAGCAGGTAGCATGCTAACATTTTTAGCTTTGTGGCTGCAGTGATAATTCTGTCTTAAAAAAGGGTGTAAATAACGTCTTTTAAAATCAATTTGGGAACTCTGGGCTTTGGAGACCTTTTTTAGTGTTTTTTTGATTGTTTTGTATGCATCCAGTTGTTAAGAACAGTATTTTGCAGAAGTATTTTGCTGTTATGCTCCAATAACTTCACCCCACCTAGCTCCAATAACTGCACCCTAAATTTTCATTTTTGAGCTGTTCCTTTAAATCATTTAAAAATCAGGCCACTTTGTGCATGAAAAACAGGGACTTGAATCGATCCACTCACTAGCTGTGTACTAATGATGGCAGACTTGTTCTAAATGATTCTTGATAAGGATGCAAAAATAGGATTCAAATAGCTACTTACATTGTTTGAATGCATGACTTGAGTAAATGGTTTGATATCACCTTTTAGGCAGCAAAATGGGACGCCATGATGTGCTGTGAAACTAAGCAAGATGTGGCTTGTATGAACAAGTGTTGCCTTTAATGTTATCACACTACCTCAGACGCAGAATGATAAGAGATACTCGTTCACTGGACAATATTTAATCAAGACAAACAGACTTGGCACAAAGCTGTACGTGAGGAAGGATAATTAGAGCTCTTTGAAATACCAGTAGCTCCCTTCTCTTGGATCATTACCACTGGTTAGCTGCCGGTCAATGGACAATTTCTCATTCTGAGGGTGTGTGTGTGTGGGTGGCTGCAGGAGGTGAACTCTGGGATTTTTTGAGTCTATGGGACCATAACATTCACCATAAAAGTGCATCCACAGCCATGTTGTCTGTCTAGCGTTGCGCCTGTGGCTCTCGTTTCAAATGTAATTCATGTCAGACTAATTCTGCAACCAGCTACAGAGTCACAGTCATTTTAAAAACCACTTAGAGAGCTGCCATCAGTAAACGTGACACGCTCATGTGCAGAGAGTGTGTCTGTGCATTTTAAAGTCTTTAAGTCAAGTGTTGGGTTTGTGCAACTTTCTCCAACAATGCTAAGTTTACATCTGAACAGTTTAAGGTCATTTGTACTAGAATAACAATTTACACCCAACTCCTCCTACACAAATG
>JAPZDY010000012.1:14506768-14529199 GCA_029783645.1 Ctenochaetus hawaiiensis | reverse complement strand
GCTAAGTTTACATCTGAACAGTTTAAGGTCATTTGTACTAGAATAACAATTTACACCCAACTCCTCCTACACAAATGTCATTTCTATTGCAGTTTGAACAGCAAAATCAATATAGAAACACAGTGGGAAATGTAATAAAAAGCAGCAAAGCAAACAAATCAATATCTGACTAAAAAAATGCAAATAGCAAGATGTGTTTCACGAAGTTACACTGCCCTTTTCTGTTACTTAGCTTTTCATGCTTGTAGTTTCTCTGTACTGTCACTGGGAGTAATGCTTTAGATTGCAGCCCACAATTTGCAGTAAATATGTTAATGATGTGCATTGCATTTTTATTATCTTATTAAAAATATTGAATAGGTACACCTGAGTTAAAAAGGTTGCAGCGTAAATTATCTCTAAGTTCACAGACTGTAACCAAATGTGTAGCCATGATATTAAAACTGGGAGGTCCAAGTTTTTTTTAAGTGCATTTCCCAAATTCTATGATATTTAAATATTAAAATTTGCACATTTGAAATTCAGTTTTGAGGACTTCACTGACCAACTGAACTCATTTTTAAAGGCACAGTCTGTGACTTTTCCAGGACTGTTGCTGCCCCTTCACTTTGTTTTGATGAATTGCTTTTCACCGACTTTAAACACACTAAAACTTTAGCCAGTTTTCCTTAATGATTCTTATTTTTTTTGCAAATGAGATAACAGGCTGAATAAAGTATTTAATATATAATATTAGTTGAAAATGGTCTGGCTAGTAAGTCAAAAAGTGGATTTTTAAAATGATGATGACCTCCGATTTGGAGTCACACTTGTACGGCTGTTATGCACACACACACACACACCTGCCAGCAAGCGGAGGCACAAACTGTTGGTCATTTCAGGGATCATTTTCTGAAATGTGTCAGGTTGCTGCTGCCTATACAAATACAAATAAGACAATCGATTTGCATTAACTGACTCTCAGACTCCATATAAGACATATCTTTCATGGTCTGCAGGCTAAGACACAAGACTATATAATTCAGCATTATGTGCAGCAAACATTTCTGATCAGCATGATGAGAGATGTTGGGCAGAGATTATTTTCTTTTACTGTTGCTGTAAACTATATGTCTGCTGACTTATGTGGTATAAAAATATGAATTCCTAAAATGAAGTGAGGATTGAAAATAATCAGACAAGAACAACTGTGGATGTCAAAAACAATCAGGTCTAACATCATTATAAACTCTTTAATAGCCCTCGTTAGAGCCCTCTGACCTTGTTATTGTATTATTATTATGTAAAGGATTTTTATCCGACTAGCATAAATTAATTAAAGCCATTTCAGAGCAGCAGAACAAGCTGTTAACACGATATTGTCCTGTAAAGTATTTATGAAAATGTGTTTATTTACATATTTAGCAGACACAGAGCAGCATTAACATTCATTTGGTGCTGTGTTTTTTGCCACCTGACGAATGTGAGTTGAGCGATTACAACTGTGATTTGGAGAAAAATATCTGTCTGTTTAGCCGCTAAATGCCACACACTGTTCAGTACTCAGTAAAGAATAGTGCAGTAACTTGCATAGGGTGATAACCGGGGATAACCATCTTTGCATTTGTCTCTACAAGTGACCCTTTTCAGCTCACACAGAGTCTTTTGATTCATGGTTAATATAAAAATAAGCTTCAGCAATACATTTTGTTGATGTAGGTGCAGAAAATGTATAGACATAGTGGATCGGATCATCTTATCTTTGTCAAACAGCATTTTTCAAAACAAATATGTGATAGCAGTCTTTGTGTATGAGAGAGGGACAATTGCAAAACTGTTTAACTATGCTAAATAAAAGAACAAAATGTTCACAGACTAGTACATGTAGGCTACATGTACAAGATGTACATGTTCCTTATTACAGGAGTCAGAGAGGTCACAATAAAATGAAGTGTATTTACAAAAGCTCTTTGGAAACTCCTCAGATATTGTCGACTATTGACTTGGATTTAGCAGGAAATAAGAGGCTTTTGCGTGTATTAGATGTATGTTGATGGTTATGTAAGTGTCCTACAGAGTTCGTTACTATTACTGACTCTTTATCAAGGTTTCCAGCTTCATGCTTCAGCAGCAGTCTGAGTTTAATGAAGTTATTGTTTGACAGTGGGTGACAATCTTGAGAGTGAACTTCTGCTCATGATCCCTGCTCACAATAATCCCATTTAGTTGAAACAAAACATAATCCTCTTAGCAAAAAAAACTTAGCTTATTAGTCAGTCCTATATCACCCATTAAGAGCAAGATGGAGGATTATACTCACCCTGCATTAGTGTTTAGTTTTCCATTTAATCCAAATAGCCGAAGGGTCTATTGTGCCTATGGTGAAATTTTTATAATTCATCCTTTCATTATCTACTAATGGAAATTAGAAAACACAAAGCATAAATGGATTCAAACAAATTACAAATATTAGGAGAGTAGTCAATCAACTCAAGCGTCGTAAAAGGCTGATGGGTTTGTGTTTGTGTCTGCTCAACAACACGGATCGACAATATTTTACAGAACCAAAACACAAGGTTCTCAAAACAAACACCAACATTTTTTTGTATACCTACAGTCGTTAATATTCCCATACAAACAACATTCAACTTTCACATTTCTCTGTCTTTTCCTCTCTTTCTTACACAAACACAGACACACACACACTCACACACATTATTTATGGAGAAAAAAATATGCTGTAAGGGGGAAACAAATATTTTGGAAGGCTACACTTCTCCGGCTGTATTTCCAATCTTGGTGAAGTGATCTGTTGGTGAAAACAGAGAGGAAAGTCAGCCTGGGTCTTAATCATTTGTTGGTTAATTAATAGATGAATGTTAAATGGTATAATTAGCAGGCTCATTTGCTGTCGGCTTGCTGAGATCGACTTCAGTTCAATCTCAATCTTTCAACTTACTCTTGCACTCCTTTCAGACAGAAGTGAGCAGAGGCAGCTTCTTCCGTTTAGCCAAGAACAGTTGATTCTGTCAATTTAAATGAAAACTATCACAATGGGATTGGCCATAGCTAGCTAGCTAATTAAGCTAACATTAGCTTCGTAATATGGGGGAAAATGGTCAATGCTATGATGGATGGGCCTGAGGGTGGACACTAAACTTTGACCCCACAGTGAAACAACCAGTTTTAGTAGTGTAGAAGAAGAGTTTCTGTCATTTCAACCTTTTCTGACTGCACATGTGTCAATTAAATGTCAAATAGATGCATGAAACTTGATAACTGAAGGAGCATTAAGTTGAAGAGTCAATGACTAAAGGACCAAACACAACAAACTTACATTAATGAACACACGGCAAAGACACACAACAGCCAACTGCAAACCAGAAAATCTAGCACTTCAGATGTTCAAACTTTTGTCACAATAAAGCAGCAACTGCTTATGATTTTAACACCTTACAGGAAGTCATGTTCTTGTCAAACGATGATGTCCTAAATGATCCAGTTTGTGTACGTGTGTGAGTGGCTTGGCCAATCACTTGATTGGTTCCTCACGACCAGCTTTCTCTGAACAGACCTGCTCAGTTTACTTTCCTCTGGAGCTGCATTCATCTCACCAGCCAGTCAGCCAACCTGCACTTTGCTGTTGCTGTTCAATTTAAAAAGATGAGCACTTACAGTTTGCGGTGGTGGATCCTGCAGTTTTGTGTTCTTTTACTCAAACCCTGAAGTCCTTCTGTCCTCCTCTTCCCTCTCCAAGGTGGACTGTGATGACTACCTGCATGAGTTAGGGTCACACTACAACAACACCCCCTAGTGAAATGTCAGTTGAACCCTGCTTCTCTTTACCTGACAAATTACTACCTCTACAAGACACCCATCATAACACTTATTAAAGCCTAGAAACTCAGAGGGATTTCAGTCTGGTAGCTTGGCACAGCTTTAGTTTTATTTGCATCTGAACACTCACAACTTTCCTCAGCCGAGTCTTTTTGTTTCTCAGGCACTGAACTCAGTCGTTATCTTTGTAATTTCAAGTAAATGTTTCTGCAGACTTTTTCATTCAGATTGAATCTTGCATTTAGTCGTGATTGATGACACATCTTGTTTACAAGGACACGATTAATTAAGTTGGTGTTTGTGCAAGCAGTGTTTTTTAAGGTTAGTTTATGGATATTTTAATTGGATATATATAAAAAAATATGTATTTGACAACAAAGTCAGCAAGTATGTTACTTTTTTGACAGATATTTCCATGTGAGTGATGTCTTGTTACTTTCCCAGATGAAAAATTATCATAAGGTACCTTGTTTTCAAATCCTTTGTGGTCATTTATACAAGAGACACATACCAGGGAGCGGACATGATAGGTCATCTCTTTACAGTGTGTGTGCCTTTACTCCCTCTCATCCTCTTCTGTGTGTGGAGAGGATGTATGTTTCATTTGTAGACTCCTCAAGAAATGCGCCAAAGACAGTGTGAAAGCCTCTGAGCCCTCAACACATATATCCATGTCAAAATAGGTCTTAAAGTCAGTTTCTTGTTTTCCCTTTAAGCTGTGTGTATGGGTGTATTTTATAAAAGGCCCATAAGGGGACTGGTATTGCAAACTAACCTAACCTAGACATCAGTAGTGAGCAGCAGTTATGAATCAAGACATGTTCAAATAACTTGTTGCTTTTCAGGGTGCTGACCCTTGGGTGTGATGCCAACAGCCTCATCTGGTAATTAGGTTTAACGTCAGGTGTCCAGAACTTTACCAAAATCAAACAGTACAGGATCCTTGATGTCCCTGACAGTAAATTGTCAAGTTCTGCTCATAAGGTGATAAGAAATGCATCACATTTCTCCTCTTAGCGAGAAAACACCTTTGCCCATCTGTCACGACTTCCATTTTACACAAACTTGATTCCTAACTCCTCACCAAATAGGAAACTACTGGTGAGTGATTGATTTATCACACGGTTTTCAACTTAAAATTGAGCAGGGCGCACAAAATATATGGTATATACAAGAAGAAAGAGATGCTTGGTTTTATTTTATGACTTTTATGACTTTTAGTGTAATAAAACAATAAAAGAAACATCATTCATTTTACAACCTCTTTGTTTTTCATGTGCTGACATATCTCCTGCTCCTGCCAGAGCAGTGACTGGAGCTGTTTTTATTTGTTAGATTGTTTCCTGCCTTATCCAAGCTGCACGTGATTACATTGTTTAATGTCAGCTGCAGCTGCAATGAACATGCATCAGTAGATTAATTGAAATTATTACCAAATTTTGAGTTTAACTAATTGAGTTTGACTAAACGAAAGCAAACAAAGAAACAAATAAACAAGTTAAAAGGAGGGAGTAACAGATGGTATGAAAAATGCTGCCAGTGAGAGATTTTTGAAATGTTTGCTGTTTATAAGAATTAAGTGGCTATAAGAATTAGTTGGGAAAAATAATTACGTTTTATCTGAGTTGTATATTCAAATCTTAACACATTTGGGAGCAGGTTTCACACAGAAGTGAGATCTCAACCCCTATCATCACGGGGTCTCCGTATTTTTCAACTTACTACATTAGTGAACATACCCTGTGGGAACTCACAAACTAGATTTCTTCCTAATGGTTTCATAAAACATCTTGATCTTTTATCTAATTTATGGCTTGTAAGTTAAATTTAGTCACTGTAAAAATGATGGACTATGACTCAAATAGGATTACACATTATTAAAGTGCGTGATAATTATTTCTTGAGAAAAAATAATAATGTCTAATAGTAATGACTCTGAGATATGATAAACAATCAACAATCCTGATAGTACATAACATACAAATGGATCACATCATAGACATACAAATGAAAAAAAAATTCATCAGGCTTAGTGATGTTCAAATGGAGAATAATAGAAGAATTTCACAGACGTTTCAATGGCTCTGAACTTGTTCCTTGAGGTTACAAGAAGATACTGACGATACTGCCAACATATCAAGTGGAAAGTATTTCTTCCTTAAGAGGCTGCTTTTACACTGGAAAGCAGTGCTTAAAACATGTTTTGACGTGCCATCAAAATGCACTTTAACTCAACTGATCAGAGATTAAAATGGCACACAAAAAAAAAACGATTGAAATGCCGAGAACTCTCTTAAATGGAAATGCAATGGAGCGAATAAGACACAGTGAAAAGAAAACCTTGGTTTAACCGTACAATTAACCAGACTTTAAATGTGACATCGTACTGAATCTTTAGGAAAGTAGATGTGCACTTATATGCACAACACTGAGAAGAACCCCAACTTATCGCGTAGTCAGTTATTGAGGCTTTTCATTAAGCAGGCATATCGAGTTAATTGATATTCTGGCAAAAAAAAAAAACAGATTGACAATAAAAGTTTCTGGGGCTATTTATTACAGACAAGATATGAATAGTAATATAAAACAGATTAATTCCTCATCTGGATGACAGGAACAGCTCATTTATTGTGCTCAGTGTAGTAAGGTCACAGTGTTCCTGCTGAATCTGCTGTGATGGATGAGGACGGATCGTTTCTAAGCTATTCTGTTGCTGTTGTTGTTGTTGACTCAGTGTCTGGATCTGTCAGAGGGTACAAAGCAGAGCTGATATTATCCATCCTAAGCGTGTAAACAATGAAATCTTGTGTATATATGCCTCTGTACACAGACATGAATCTTAAAAGAAGAGTACATCTAGGGCGATGATCTCTGAGTAATTACTTAACAGCATCACCATTGCAGAGAAATCCCTTAAAAAATTCATGTGAGATTTGGTCATTTTTGTGCTGTCACATTGACTAACTGTCTTGGCTGTTTTGTGTAAATGTTTGGCTTGTACACTGAGGTTTGCCACATGGGAAAGGAAATACCTCCAGAGGAGTGTAATGTGGGGTCCTAATTAGTTCCATTGAGGTTAAGATACCATCAAGCGTGGAGTGCAGATAGCAGGATGCAAAATCATTATTTTCTGTGTGCCTCTCTCCAAATGGACCAGTATTATTTTAAGCCCTAATACTTAATACCCCCCCTTCATTCTGCATTTATGAAACTTTATTTAATAACTGCTTAAGAGCATTCAACTAAGAGAAACTAACTCTATTTTCCAAACCAAACAAGAAGAGAGGTGACAAGCACTAAGTGCTCAGTTCCTTGCAAAGTTCTGAATCACCCACTAAAATGGACACATTTAATTATTATCATGGCTGCAAAATTAAAGAAAGACAATAAAAGTGCTTATTAGTTTGCAGTTGTAGAAGATGGTGCAGCTCTACATGTAACAGGTTGACATTTAAGTGAGGAATGAGTGGCACAATGGACCCCGGGGACTGAGTTTTTAATAAGCTCAGTTGTACACAAACAGAGCTGCACACAAAGACAAATAACCAGCAGGGGTTTGGGGAATATTTTAGCACTTTTTCCTCCTCAGGGATCAGATTTGTAGCTTTAATAAACAACTGTCATCCTAAAATTAATCCAGTTAGCATTTACTGCGCCGCACATAGGCTGACAGTCAGGACGTTTACTTATTGGAGTGTTTCTTGCATTGTGTGGCGAACTGCAAACCTGCAGGCTCTTTTCTATTCACGCTGAGTCAGTGAGTTCAGAGGCTCCTTGGAACAGAGGGGGTCATATCGCAGAGCAGGAAGTCAGACAATAAATTGCCCCTATGGTTTAGTCTATCCAGAAATCCCTCAGCATGGCATTCCACTGCACCTTAATTGAAATGGTACAGCCGACCTACTCAAAGGCGGCCGCCTCAGCCTTAGTTTGTAAGAATTTAAGACACAACATAAAAAAAACCAACAAAGTAATGTGTTTTGAAAAAAAGGATTTAATACTAAATGAGAATGTGAATGTTCTTGTGCTGTTTTACATTTCCCGCAGCCAGTCTCTCTTTTGATGTCCACAGTCTGTGTCTTTTTTTTAGTCTTACCTTGTTGTCAATGAAAATGTGCAAAGAGAAAATCCCCAACAATTATCAAATTAATAAGTGTTTTCCAAACTTTGATTTTTCAGCTAATTAGCAGAATAGCTTTTGAATTGTGCCATGATAATTAATTTATTTTCTCAATTATCATAGAAAAAGAGGGCTCATTTTTGCCACACTGGTCTGTTCAGCTCAGATGCTGTTCAATCCTTCACACAGATGAAAAATATAATGTTCATATTTTATGAGGTGGTGATGAACTAAACATTACACTTGGCAAATATGATATGCTTAAATAATGGAATAACTACTCTTCATGTATATTTTCAAATTCATGGCTTGCTGTGTTTTTTATCAGCAGTTTACAAATGTAGATGTTTTGAATCTGGTGTCATGGGGAGATCTGAAAAAGTTTAGGACCCCCTGACTTTGACTGTTCCTGCTGTGTGAGCTTTTTTTTTACAGGTTGTCAGTATTGTAGAAAACTAAAAGAACAAGAAAAGGCAACTCAGTTCCTCATTTGTATTTTGGCTTCTGGTTAATGACGATGTGATTCATGCATTTTGTATGAAGGTTGAAACCAGCTGATGTCTGATGAGCAGCAGTGGGAAAATGCATCTGCTAAGCGTAGCCCTCATTAACATGCATTATGTTTAAGACTGATGTTGCAGAGAAATGCTCTGAGTGGAAACTCTACAGTTTTATCTTTCATATAAGGACAGAAAGACACTGTTAGACGTGCTAAGTGAATAATATGAACAACGTCACTGTGGGTTTAATGAAGCAGCCAGGGGGAGTAAGTCGGCGTCTATGGATGTAAATGATGTCTGTCACTGTGAAGCATCTGTCAGGGCGGGCAGTAAAGAATCCTTCATGTTTAAATGTGTCGTCCTTGCTCCTACAGTAGGACGAGTTCAAGTACGAGTTCAGTGAACAGCACATGAGGCACCTGCGGACAGTTGCGGCATCGTAGCACTCAGGATGATGTGGCTCGTCCCCACTGACAGGCCTCTTTCAGATAATAGATTTGACAACATGAACACTGTGTGCTGTCTCCAAGGAACCGTTTAATTTACAAGCCGTTGAAATGATTACATGCACAATGTTCTGAACCTATTAACACAGAGCTGATGTTTTCTTCGTTCCCCTCCACCGCCGCCACCACCACCACCTCCACCCACACCATCGTATTTACAATCCCCTTGACGACTGAAAGTGCTGTGATCCAGCTCTATTAAAACACATTTCATCCTCTCTCCATTTCACGCTCTGGCAGTGATCAATCCGGGGCGCACCTGGAGGAGGGGTGGGATGGGGGTGGGGGTGGGGGGCAGCAGAAGAATCGCGGAAAATGGCGTTGCATGAGTTAATAAAATCAACTCAGACAAAATGTCAGCAGTCTAGGAAAACACAGAGCAATGATTCAGTTAGACTGTTTATGAAGACGAATCCAAAGGAAGCTCTTGACCGCTCCATGTGCTGGGTGGCTCAGGAGGAAGAGCGGGCTGGTCGACCAATCAGGGAGGGTCGATGGTTCAGTCTCTGCAGCCTACATGTGGAAGTGTCCTCGGGCAAGGTACTGAAACCAAAAACTGCTCTCCAGTGTGGGAGTGTGTTTGTGTGAATGTCTCTGCCAGATAAGCAGGTGGTAACCTCTGCCACCAGTGTATGAATGTCTGTGTGTGTGTGTGTGTGTGTGCGTGAATAGGTGAGTGCAGGCCTGTGTTGTAAAGCACTTTAAGAGGTCTGCCTGAAAGAGACATACAAATATACAAAGGCAGTCCATTTACTGTTGTCCATCTGTGCCTCATTCACTCTGCCAGTCTTTCTCTCACCTGTTGGAAAACACATCACAAGTATTTACACCTCTTTTTTTTACACTAAATAACTTGTTTATTTAAACCTTCCTTATATGTCAAAGTTCTCAGGAGTTTTATTATTCTTACAAATCTCACTACATCCTGTCAGAGAGGCTGTGTGATGGATCACTTCAGCACCCCGCCGCGACTCAACCGAATGGCAGCAATAACAAATCCAATTGTTTGTGGCGCGTCGGCAGAGGAGGATACAAAATTAAATGTTGCCCTCTGGAAGGACTGCTGTGTTTCTGCTTTGTAGAGTCTTGAAAATGCCAGGCTACATGGGCAGGAGTAGCATGCCTCACCACAGGTCTTTATCCCTACAATAATGTGATAGACAGGGATTACGCTGCTGGAATATATAAGAAAAACAAGTGAAAGCACTGAGAGGACTGACGCTAAAAAAAGGACCTGATAAAAAACACCCAGCAAAGACCACCGCTGCTTAATTCTTGCTCTCACCTCAAATAAGACAGGCTGTGACAAGGAGGATGAGAAAATTCCTGAAAGATATTTAGTATTTTTTACACTTTTACTTTAGTTTTTTTTTTAGTTTTTATATTTAAATCCTATCATTCTGGATTTATCTTGACCACTCATATCCCCTAATCTCTCCCTTCTATCCTTTTCTAACTCTTGAGAAAGACACAAATTAAGCTGTTAAATCAACTCATGTACATCAAAATCCTCATGTACAGTCTAACCCATGTAAAAGAGGAACTGCCATGACTGCTGTCGTTTGATGAATAACAAAGTAACACTTATCGATGTTTCAACTCAGCTTTAAAGATTTTGCATCGATTGAAACGCACAACTTCAATTAAGTCACAGGAAGTTCAGGAAGTTCAGGAAGTACGCCACCCTGAGCTGACAGCCGTTCATTCAGTGGAGATCACTGTGCTGTTGTTGAGCAGCTTGCCTGACAAACGTCGAGGCTGGAGTCCAGAGAAAGTGATCGAGAACAAAGATTCCTCTTACTGTGTACCTGTGCACTGATCTTTTAGACCTTGATACACAAAATGCATCAGCGTTGATGCATATCAGCAAAGATATTAGCAACCAATAATGATATAAAAAATGTCAATGATTCTGCAGTGTTAGGGACGTTTTTTTTTAATAATTAATATTAATTATTCTTCACAGCAATAATATTATTCACTGCTGCTGATCCTATGTGCAAAGGAACGCTGTTTGTGTAACTGTGTATCTATCCACCAAGATAACTGACAAAGTGGACAAGGTTTAGTCAGTGAGTGGAGTCGAGGGATGAAAATTCTCCCATGAAATCCATCCAGACAGGGCTTCAGCACTGGAGGGCATGCATGATTGGTCTGGTGTTTTCAATTTCCTGCTGGCTTTCCTAATATTTATTTTGATTTAACCTCTATTTCTACCCAACCTCTGCATAATACCAGACAAATACATTAAGAACAGGCTCTGACAGCCAGAGAAGAGTCAAATCATGTTGGTGTGATTGCAAGAGAGAAAAGTGAAAAGAGAAACTTTAATATATGGAAAAGAAAAAAAAAAGAAACCTACAATTACAAAGAGCTGACCGAGTTGTGGTAGCTGAGCAACAGTTGCATGTATGCAGAGACTGAGATCTTGAAGGCAGAGATAGAAATGAAAATGTCCAATTCGAGAGTCCTTTGAATTTTGTTGAAGTGGCTGTGGGCAGAAAACTTCGAGTGGAAGGGGCTAAGAGACATTTTCAAGCAGATGTTCCAGCAGTTTGATGTGACTTTTAACATGTTCTACAGGGAGCAAAGGGAACATTAGTGAAAAACCTGATAAACATTGAGTCACCCAACAGCACCAATGCACACATATATATATGAACATTTCAGCAGAGCATAAACATCAAAGCAGATTGTCCAGAGACTCTGCTGATATCTGTTTAATTATCGTAGCTGGCATGTTGTTCTTTCACAGAGCTGATATATTTCCAGAGTCAGTTTAACTTTGTTGGATAAGAACAGAACAGTAAGGCTGATTTCTTTTTTTTTCCCTCCGAGTGACGTTGGTCATTATCTGCGTGCTTTAGAAGGAAAGTAGTTATGCGTACATCAAAGAGCGAAGTCTGCACATCAAGTTCAAACCACAGGTTTACTTAAGAAGACAACTTTTCAAAGAAAACTCAGCAACAAGGTTGTTTCAGACAGCAGTCTTTGATTACTCAAATTAAAGTCTTACTAAAAACGAATAAATCTGAAAACCAGCCCTCCCCTCTGTCAACCTCCTTTGTGGATGTTTTCTCTCTTGGTGAGATAAGATTAAAAGAATTTATGAACAGGAGATGCTGCAGACTCACTTTATCGCCTTCTAAGGCTCTGTGTTTGAGCCCCAAGTGTTATGTTACCAATGTTAACTTAAAGAACCGGCTCAAATGACCAGGTTGTGATTTGACCTAAAATAATAATCGAATTTCTCTCAAACATGAAAACACATTCTTTAACGGCAGCTTTTGCCTGCATGAATGTCAATAATGTCCATTTTATCAGACATTGTTGATTTTAAATTTTCCAAAACTAAAACTCCCAAAAATGTTTGGATGCTCAAACTTTCTGCATAAACACCCAAAAACTGAACTGGAAATGAAATGTAATGAACATGTAATGAAAGCCGTAACATTTGTCTCTCTCTGCCTTCAGCCACAAACAAATACACCACCTGTTGTAGTTCACATTAGTAGTTTATTTATTGGAATAAGTCACGTTACACAAACGACTTTGGACTGCTGTCACAGCTGACATTTAATCTTAGGAAGGGTCAGGAAAAAGGCTGCACTAAGCGACAGAGGAAAAAAGCATGAGGAGGAAATAATGGAGGACACCAGCTGTGAGAGAAATTACAGTATGTCATGTTTGGCGGCTCAGGGAAGCTTGATTGGGGTTTTGTAATCGTCATCTGCTCTCCACTGTGGGTTCTTAAGCTTGTCTTTTATATTTCAGTCTTTGGGTTGTGTGCTCTTAAAAAAATCTTCTGCATCTTTAATTTAAAAATCATGCTGCTACAAACTAGGATTCTCCATAAGTAAAGTGCATAATTTTTTATTTTCAACAGTAACAGACAGAGCCACACCAGATGTGCTGTAGGTTGTTAACTGGATGTCTAATCTTGATGTTTTCAGGGCTTTTTTTGCTTTACTTTGGTATGAACAAGCAGTTATTATCACTGGCCTTAAACTTATTTGCATAGGCAACCGCATGGAACAAACAAATCAGTCTCATAACTGAATAAGTGCAGAACACTAAGGAGCAAAAAGTAAGTATTTTGATGGGAACTGTCTAAAAAAAAACATTCATCTCAGAATTTGGTCATTTAAATTTCTTTGGGTTAAACTAAAAGAACGTTTATGATTTGAGAAAGTACCAGACTTCATACAAAAGTGCTCCATCTATTTGACACTACACCATTGTCACATTGTTGGACTCTTTTTGTTCGAAACAAAAAGAACTCAAATTGATGAGCAAGAAACAGATGAATTGTCTTTTTCATTCTGTGAAATCCTGTTCTTTCTCAAAACCATGGACTTGCAGCAAATAGTGGATCAAGCCACCTTGACGTTTTCACTGGTTTGCAAACTTCAGTTTGGAAGCCTCAAGTTTTCCATTTTGGCTCTTTGGAACCAGAAGTGATCATATTTGGACGAGACATTGGACATTTGGACATTGTTGCCAGAGACTGTGTGATGTTTCGCAGGCAGGTAACAGCTGTTGTCACTCAAAACCAACGTGCCATTACTTATGTATAACAGCAAGAAGCCGCTGCTGTGATAAACTTTGTCTTTCACCCTTAAAGAAACTCCCCCACAATCACTGACCTCACTCCTGTGAGTGTGTTATACGCTCAAAGGCCTCACAGCTGATATAGCTGAAAACAGAGAAATGGTCTACGCAGGCCTGGAAAGCTCACGTCTGACTCCACAACCTCAGATTCTTTTCACTTTAAACTCTGAGGTTCTTACACCTGACAGACGCTCAAGTGGCATCACTTAAGGTAGTTTGTCACAGCTCCCTGTGAAGCCACAAAAGCTTCACATGAGCACTCATTCTCTTCACTACTTTGATTTGTAAAAGAGCAAAGCTCCCTTTTGAAATAAAAAAAAACACTTAATAAGTAGATAAACACAGTTTTCACATGACAGCTAATACGCACTAATGACCAGCTTTAACCGTACAAGAGCAGATAATGTTTCATGTGCTACATGATCCATGTGCTTTATCCAGAGGCTCAGCACATCAGGGACTCATTTCAAAATTACTCATGATTATAAAAGGTAAAAACTCATCATGTTTCAGTGATTAACAAAAAAAGCCTCAATGAAAATGCATTTCACCTCTAATTAACCTCCCGTCCGCCTCATTATGCCTCCTCCTGCGCAAGTCTCTCAACATGGAATTAAACATGGTAACAGGCGCTGACAGAGAGTGGCTGGGGAAAAGCCCCAGATGGGATGATTAAAGGTAATAAAACACTGGAGTTTTAAATGTGGGGTCATGCAATACTGCTTTAACACCCCAGACATGGATATACTAGAGGGAAGTGATCTGTGTTTATAGTATATTTATCTCTGAAATGTCTCTTGCTTTTTCTCCACATGGAGGTCAAGGCACAAAGTCAGCCACAGTGCGACGCAGCTGGTGCAGATGGTGTTACAGTGTCTTCCCCGATGACACTTGAGCGCTGAAAGATGATTGTGTTCACTTTTCCAGCCAAGGAAGAGGTCTCTCAAGCCATTACGCAACCTGCCGCTCGGTGACCCGTTGCAATCTCTCAAAGTCAAAGAAGTCATAAAGAAAAATACGGCTTCTAACTCAATTCAGCAGGCTTTTACTTTTCCCAGAGGGATAATTAGATTTTAGGTACTCTTTGGGCAGACCCCCCTCCCCCAAAAAAAAAAAAATTTAGAAAATCACAAAACCAGGCAGCAGACAGTATGTTGCCTCTAAAGAATATATGAGCAAGGCTTGGAAAAACTACAAGACTGCAGGTTTTAATTGCCGAGAAAAAAATTTAAATGATGTCAAAGTCATAATTCTTTTTAACAGAATTAATATGAGTTGGATGATGTCAAACCACAGTGGAGCACAGTTTTGGCTTTCTCTTACTGAATCACTGTTTTATACCAGTGCTCAACTTCATGGTCCAGTGTTTAGGGGATCTAACTGAAGAATACTGCAGAAACGGAGTGTAATATTCATAAGTATGTTTTCATTAGTGTATAATCACCTAAAAATAAGAATCCTTGTGTTTAAATTAAAATTGAAGGAGCCCTCTGAATCTACAGAGAGAGAAGATCCTCCTCTGAAGAGTTCTTGCTATGTTGCACTGCCATGTTTCTACAATAGCCCAGTTAAGACAAAGCAAACTCTCCAGCTGTGTGAGTGAGTGTTCATGGGTCCATGAGTGCTGCTGCCACCTCAGGTTCTACTTCATGCTTGGAGAGGGAAGATGAGCTGAGGGGTATTCAGTCAGGTGCGCACTGGACCTTTAGGTGACTTTTGTGTAAAGATGTCTTCATTAAAGCCTTAAAATTATGACTAATGCTGAAAGAGAGCACTTTGATGTTTTTTTTTCTTCGCTCTGCAATGAGATTTAAGACTGGTGATGGTTATAATACTCATCATTGTGAGCTGAGCGCCAGAGTTGGGTGGCCCTGTCTCTCTGTAAAACATGAAAGACTTTCCTTCCTGAGGTTTTTTTTTTTTTTTTTACCTGGTTGAATTAGTCTTTGCTTTCTTTTAATTTGGCCCCTTATAGAACTCAAAAGATTCAATTTGAGTTACAGGTGTAACTTGATTTAGGTAACTTAGGCTGCTTTTATTGAACGTTGTAAACCCTCTTTTCCTCCTTGAGCACCTGCAACCTGGAATAACATGCAGAACAACCTGAAGCTCACCTCAGTTTCATCCTCAGGGCAATTTAAGTTTGATCTTCTCTTATTTCACTTCCAGCCGTTCTTGTCAATTCATCTGTTTTAAATTTCGACTGCTTTATTCATTCCTGATTTAGCTTTTTTTTAATTGTTTTTACCTTTTTATTACTTTTATAGCTCCGATTCCTATTTGTGTTTACTGGTGTGTCTAAGATCCTTTGTTTGTTATGTGTATTGCAATTAAGGTCTCTACCTCAATAAATCTCCAAGTCAAAATAAAGGCAGAGTGAATGAACAAATGAATTATACTTCAACAAACTGGTTTGGTATAAATGCCTTCAAAGATCATTAAAGTTAATTTGAATGGATTTGGCTTAACATCTATGGTAGGCTTACTTATTTCATTTGGAGTGAGCTTGTATTCTCGCACGTCAGTACCAATATCCTTTGGTGTACTAATGCAAATTTCTTCGCTAGAGACTTTTGATGGTTCAGTAGTTACTTTGTTGCAAAAAAAACCCCACAAGTCTCTGAACATGACACTGGCTATTTGTACAAGAAACTAATTGGATCATCCGTTCAGATCCACACAAAGAAGCTTGAATATCAAGTAGAGCTAAAACTTACCATGCAAAATGGCATTTGCAAACACTTTGGTATGTTGTGGCCACATTTACAGTATGGCATGTTATTTTAGGCTAATAGACACCTCAGATAAAAGTGTGCATCTGTGCTGAAATGCATTGGTGCCTTCTGGTTGAACCTGCAACAACAGCTTGAGTTTGCCGTATCCTGAACATATTGTGTATTTGTTCAGCATTTAGCTTGAACCCAGCATCTGTCAGCCCATGTTAAATCATTTCAACGTGTTCATGTAGCGGCTGCACAGCTCCCCAACGTTGTCCTCTTAGCTGTGGAACAATTAACTAAATTGTCACGCTTCCATCTGGTATGCTAATGAAATGCAGAAGTCAGACCCTTTAACTTGGTGGCCTTGTCGAAACACTTTAGGCTGATTGTTTTATTGTATTCCAAATGAAGACTTCAATTTGTCTTACAATCTAAGTTTTTACATTCCTTTGGGCTCCGAGTGGAATCGAATTAAAAAAACAAAACTCAGAACAGAGCAGATTTACTGAGCTCTGAGATTAAGATGCTTGTAAATTTTTAATCTATCAATTCAAGAACCCATTAATATTCATCCATAAAATATACATTATTGAATTAAAGTGCTGAATGTATACTGCATGGATGAACACTCACTGGGGTCTTATAATTCTTTTTGTACAAAGTTACAAAAATGCCTCTGATGTTTCCTCTTGTGCAGCTTTTGTGAAAAATGAACTGCAGATATAAATTACTGTACTGTACCTACAGTTGATTAAATTGAGGAATAGATTCTTTTCAGCCTGATACTATACATGACTGTAATTTAGCAGACAGTTTAATTCAATACCTTTTTTCTATTCTTCCAGCAGCAATGTGTTCATTTCTAAACCTTTAACAGCCTGCTGTTGTTGTTTCAGACAAGAAAATGAAGGATTGAAGGGAATTTGCATCACTCTTTCGAAGCGCCCACACTTTAAAAGGATAAGATAAGACAAAAGGCTGTCAGGAGAATTCTTAAGGTGCTTCATTGTTTTGCATCCTTTGTAACCGAGCAAGGGCATTCATTAAAGTTACAGGTGGCCGAAACCAAAGCAGATACAAACTTGAGGTAAGCATTAAAGTGTCCTGCATATCAATGCAATTTAAGAATTAAAAACCATCCTTCAACTTATCTGAGAAGTCCTCAAGGATGCTGAGAGCATCAATAATGGCAGAAGTCAGCGCACTAAATGTGCTGTGGTTCCTTCCAAAATAATAAGACGTCAGAGAAAATACAGACATGTAAACAGATCAATTTGCTCTCTCAATAGCAAAATGCTGATGTTTATTACGACACATTCTTACTGAGGATGATTCATACAGACTTTGACTTTTCTTCTGTATGTCTGTACATTCTGTGTCTCTCGAGTCTTGTCAGTGCTGCTGCTGTTTCCTCTGATCATGTAGTTAGCTGCATCCATTTGGCTTTGGTCTGCAGTGATGGTGACAGGTTTTCAATGTATTAAGCCTCAGGGACCCATGGGAGGTCATTTGAATGTATCCCAAAAAAAAGGAAAAACTAAACAAAACAAGTCTTTGTTTTGTGACAGACAAATGTGTTAAACTCGTCTTTGATGTTTTAACAGCGATAAAATATTGTCATATTCATGTATATGTTGACAATATTTCTACTTAATGGGATACAAAGTTTATGCAAACACGAAGTTTGTAGGCTTAGTTACTGAAATGAAAAATGTGACATAGGAATCTGTCTTGTAGATATTTTTCATTTACAGCAAGGTTTCTTTTTCTCTGTATTTTTAATACACATTTGAGGCTCAAAATGCAGAATTATCTAGGAAAGTAGTGTGTGCATCGATAGTTTACCACGACATGCAGGATGTGACATCAGAAGCAAAATCACTATTTCCTTTTTGATTGCAAGTTAGAAAAAAAATCTCTGCCGTCAGATACTACTGCTTTACTTAAATTTAATAAAACTTAATAGTTAAAATGCAACCAAAGATGAATAAGTGTGAGGGGAAAGAGATCCGTACTCATCCTCAGTGCCTCACATTGATAAAACTAGTTCTTCCACCAAACTGGAGGCTTAGATGTGTCCCAAGTTGCTGCAATGCTGATGTAATGTACTGACTGAATAAATCTCCACATGGAAATTTCATTTAATTTTACAGTCTGTTTTTAGTTTTGTTTTTGCAGTTTAGGTCATCATTCCTATCTGTAATGGTAACATTTTAATTATTAATATCAACTTTGATGTCTGGAGACAACAGAGTCAAAATACAGCAAGAAATGCATGTGATGAAACAATAAAACAATTATTTAAATTATAAAGTTAAACTGTTAATCATAATATCGTTAAGTATAAATATTTAGAAATGCATAAGACTGACCTGAACACTTTGATTTCAAATAGTTTACAGGTGCCATGAAAGGAATTCTACACTGCCAACACAGTGTGTTGTCTCCTTTGAACTCTTAAAAGAAAGAAAGAAAAAAAATGAATGTGCTACCTGGGGTTACAAATTCAGTACATTTTGTTCGCAGGTATTTCAGCCAGTTGGGTCTATTACTGTGATTTTCCAGCACTTTGTCATCACAAATACCAAAGCAAATCATTAAAGTAACTAAGAAAACATAACCAAACCAAATGTGCAGTGCGCCTGCAGAGGAGAGCGGGGAGGCTGATTAGGCTGCTGCTGGACTTTTGTAGCCTGGAATATACTGAGCGCCTCGGGTGTCGCAGATAATCCTAATCAGCTATCTGCAGAGCAAAGATGCAGGTAAGTACACCCGGGGTCAGCACACATTTTGAATTGAGAGCTAAAATAATTGGTGTCTGAAGGATAATAGTACAAAAATAGATAGCAGCTGTTCAAGATGGAGTGGTGCACGGAAAGTAATGTTTACCTTGAGCTAAAACATCTTCATTTGTTCTAAGTTATTTTCAAAATCCCACCTTCATTATATCAGTGCATCTTGTTTCCTTTTGCTTTTTAATGATTGTTTTTCCATCAAAGCACTGAAAGGCATGTTTTTGAACTGGCTTGAAATAAAGAGTCTGTGTTTATAGATGTGTGACCTCCTAAGAAAATTACAAGGTAGACCTCAAACTACAGAAGACTTAGTCATACTTAGTTACCTTTTTGTTGTAAAGTGAATCTTAACAGAGTTCTCTGTATTATCTCCTCTTTTATGATAAATTATCTATGCATTGGTTGTTTTCTTATAAGATATTTAAGGATTCTCACTTTGTCAGTCTTGCATGTCTTATTTTTTAGTACAACAAAATAAATTCAAATAAAAAACAAACCGTAAAAGCTTTGGTATCACAGGAATTCATTCATTTTATTTTTATTTCTATGATAACAGACATAAAAAAACCACAAGAAAATAAACAGACTCATGCACTACAGGCTAGACTACAATTAAATTGCAAGTCTGTTTCCTGGTTATTGTGCCACAGATATTCTTGCAGCCACAAACATAAAGTGTCCATAATCAAATAGAAAATGTCTTCCTCCTAAAGGAAATCTGACACTAACATAGGACACTACCTGTTGAGTGTGGGCACCCCTCTCAAGCTTGCCTCTGGGTCATTTCTGGATCAGGAGAAATTAAGTCACTCTATGGTCACAATCTTTCAATTGTTTCAGTGAAAAGTCAACAAACAAAAAAGATTTTAAGCACAAGAGGGCTTTTAAATCTACTGCCGTTTCCTCCTCCAGGCTGGGCTTAATGAGAGCTGCAATCAGGATCACAGAAGTTCATGCAGAACAATCGGTCCTGAAGCCAAACATGCCCCTGCAGGTCTGCTACTCCGCCTTTCTGAAAGGATGTAACTGACTCCTGACCATGACATTTGGATTAGTTACTCTTTCTCAGGAGGTTTACAAAGGGATGTCAAAGTTATACAAGGTATTTAGAGTATGAGCAATTACAGGCTGGGACCAGATGGGGGTGGGGGTCATATATTTAGCAGATTTATGATATTAAAACCTATTTCACCTTGTGTGGGACACATGAAGAAAAAAAAAATATATATATATATATACCCTTTCCAACATCACCACCCAGACAGACAAATAAGGTGAGTGTGAGCTTGACTGAAAGGCTGCAGTCTCGGTGGGTCTTTCCCAGAGGCAGTGAGTGTGTGGAATCGGTGATATCACTGTCTGCTTCACTGCTCCCCAAATCGAGGCAGGGATCAGGAGGTACTCAGCCCTCTCTTGTGGTTTCAATCAGGAGCAACATCTCAGGCTTATTAAGCCAGAGACAAACAACATTATTGTATGGAAAAAAAAAAAAAAAAGATGCAGCGGGACGGAGAGGTGTGATGCATCATGTGCATGCCACACTGATGTGAATCGAGTAATGTCAATTAGTGTGTCCCTGCTTCATCTGAGGGGAGTCTGATGCACCGTGTCTCTGAATCCAGGCTCCAGGCGAGCTCTGTTTTCAATCAAGGTCGACTCCCAAATGTGTCCCTGCTCACTCTCCCATGCACATACATATAAACACCACCTCCCCTTCTTAAGTGTTTACACTCTCCTTTGCTTCAACCATGGGTTTTCACAAACATTGGTTAGACTCAATTAAACTGACCTGGGTTACGTTCTCTCAAAGAAAACAATCAATTTGAAGGCTAAAGGTTTCGTCACGGGTCTTGAAATGGTAGAAGACAGATGAATCTCATGCAACTGACTTGTAACCTGAGTTGGCAAAGAAATAACCAAAATATAAGGGCAAATGTTCAGATGGGGGTTATAGGCTGGCAAACAGAGCCATCCAGCTATCTGGGGGGGGGGGGAGAAGTGCAATTTTATGCATAATTTGGCATTATTTAAACAGATGCCTCTGCAGCAGTTTGACCACAGTGACAAAGTCCAAAAGTTTGCACACAAAGATATTTGTGACTGCACGGGCATTTTATGTTGGAAGAGAAATGTATGATGTTACCCAAAGAATGTTCCAATGCAAAACCAAGCAGCAACATCTTTAATTCAGTTTAAATTTTAAATCATAATACTTAAAACATGCATAGGAAAAAAATACAATCAAGAAAATACTTTAAAAAAAAAAAAAGGAAATCATAAAACAACATAATGAATAAAATTATAAACAGCAATAGAAAAAGACATCAACTAGGACACTGGCCACGATACAAAGAAATATGTTTATATGTTTATAAATATATTTATTTCTATCTATAAACAAAAACCACATCTCATTCTCAAACACACTAAAATGGTAGCAAACTGAATTGTGTTTTTAAACAGATTCAAGTACATTTCATAGCCCTCTTATTCCTGAAGTAACCTGACAATGTTTTGGAGGCCATGACTCATCATTGATCACAAGACTACAAAATATGTTAAAATACAAAACATTTATTCAAACCTTAACAGTAAGCAAACAGTGCAAACGTAAAAAATTCCATGAAATGCAGGACAGGAATGTGCATAAAAATAACTTCTTGTTATACTCAAAAGTCAGTCAAAAGTTGATTGGTATTGATGTGATCTGCAAGAAATATCGGTCTCCTTCCCTTTTCTCCATCTCTCTAACTTTTTCTACGTCGTTTTCCATGAGCAGGCGATGAAGCTGTACCTTCTCCTCTTGCGGTGGACTTGCGTTTCTGAACTGGGGTCTTCTCTGTGTCTCTGTGAAAGAACATTTTCAGAAATTATCTTTTAGTCTCTTGTGAAAGTAGGACAATAAGAATATTTTCAGTGTCTGATTACGGTTAAAAAGTCAGGCTTTCATGTTCAGAACAATCAGGTATTATGCTTTTAGACACGCTCCTTTGATACATGAGATAATGTGAACAGGTATTTGCAGAAAGCCTTTCTTTGCAATTAGAAATGTTTTCTGTCGCACTGCTGTAAACAATTACACATTTATTGTACACCAGCTGCTTGGTTTCTGCATCCAATCTATAAACACCAACCTTACTTGCTCTTTTGGGAAACTTAAATCAGCTATGGATCCCAGAGGACTGTCTTAAAGCCATAAAGACTGTGCATTATTGTCATCCATCTATATTTCCATAAATTAAATATTTTCACACTATGCCAAGCTGCATTTTAGCAGTCATCATCTTCTCCCAAAACGCAGGTATCTACATCATAATATGCAAAAGATGCCCCCCCCCCCCCCCCCGCCCCCCCCAAAAAACA
>JAPZDY010000012.1:14488055-14501143 GCA_029783645.1 Ctenochaetus hawaiiensis | reverse complement strand
CATAGAGAATGAATGGGAGAAATGAGTTTGATGGTGCTCCCGTGAAATCTTTTAGAGGGCCATAAAAAATGACGTCGCGGGCCGTAGTTTGGGGACCATTGCTTTAAATGAACAGGTCCTTTTTTAGTTGGTGGTACTAAGTAAAAGTGCATCATATTGTGAATGTTTGGCCTTAATGTATTGCATGCAGCTTTTCACAGCTGGCCTTGGAGGTTTAAAATATATACTGAGTTTTCCAATAATATGTAAAACAACAACAACAACAAAACTTTCACAAGCAGCGTCAAAAATCTTTGAAACTAATTTGATGAAGGCCAAAGTAAAGAAACCTTGCTGATAAATCAATTTTTCCTACCACAAATATGAAAAACTCAGTAGGAGTTTCTTTGCTCTACAAAAATCTTTGAAAGGAAAGTATTGCTGGATGTATTCAACAGAGAGAAGCTTTTGAATTTGTTTTGATATCATCCTCCTCCTTGAATGAAGACATCTGCTGTGTGTCGAGGGTGCCACTTTTTGAATTAACTGAGCATACCTGAGAGCTGTGCAACGACTTAATTGTCCTTGACCGACTCAAAGCTAATTTGAGAAAGTTTATATATTCCTACTGTTTACATTTACTTTTACCACTGGGCCACATTTGATATCTGCAATATGCAATTAGAACAAGCTGCATGCTTACATAACTGAGATGTCGACAGCACAGCAAACTCACCATCTGGGTTATGGACAAACAAGGCACAAAGGCGTGGAGGGATCTGCATTGACTGTCACAACTGCTTTACCGACTAACTTTATAAGAGAAAAGGTTGACTGATTCCTGCAGCGCTTAACAGCACAGACAGGCCATCAATATCAGTTTAAATGGTGCAGCGAAGGAGCTTCTCCAGTGTCAGCGAGTCCAACATGTAGAGTTTGGCTGCTAGGTTTTATATAGGGACAACAAGGGATCTTTGCTGTTTCTGATTACACTTTTCAGCCAAGAATGAGCTCACACTGCACACCTGGGTAGTTTTATACTAGTCCTCTTCACATTTGATTAGAGGAAAAAAGACCTGAAAAATGACAAAAGATCAGTCTTGCTGAGAAATTTAGAAATCTCTCTGTAAATAAACAAAGTTTGGCTTTCTGAGAAAACATTTGGAAGTCAAAGTTAATAACTGCTCCTCGTTTGATGACAGGCAGGCTGTATTTCCCTGCAGTATCACTGCAAAATAAATCTAAATGAGCGCAGTAGGGGAATACAAAGGGGGAAAGAGGATTTCTGAGGCATATGTGATGTGAAAGCAAGTGATAACATGTCCAGCAGAAAATCTTCAAGGTTCAAACAGGAATCCAATATTACTGTATAGTGATACTTGATTCAGCCGCATTTCTTTTGTATCAGGGATGTATTGCCTTTAAACCAACATCATAGAGCTTGCACTGTCTATCCACAACACTATCATTTCATATTTACCACAAAACAACAAAAGTCATTTTTCTTATTAAACTAAAATAAAAAAACAAGTTTATACAACTGTTGTGAGTGATGGACAATAGTATCCAATATACTGTATATAAGAGCCAATTTCATATTTAATGGTTGCATATTATTACTGCATATGCTTTAAAAACCTAATTTACAAAGGCACAGTGTCGCCCAAGTGAACCTATGCAATCATCCATGACTAAACAGCACTTATTTTTATCTACCAGCTTATCACTTGTATGTTCCTCTGGGTGGAGAAGCTCCTCCTCCTAATGTGATTTGCAGGAACCTCCTGATACAACATTTCCTTAATGTGCATATTTAGAATGATTCTGTGCCCTTTTTGTACTTTATGTTTGTGGAACAGCTAAGTGATACTTCGGTTACTCTATCATAAGAAAGTGTGAACGACAGTAGGCTCATGTTTTAAGTGTTATGTGTTGGGCTGCTTTTGTCTGAGTAATCACTGAAAGCAGACGAGCTTTTAGAGACTGTAATCGAGACACAGCAGGTTGTATCCTCCCACTACCAACATTTTAATGTCCAGTGCAATTAAAACAGGTTGGGTTACAGCAATTATAGACTTTACCATGGTGGAGTTAGCCTGAAATGCTAATTAAATTTTAATTACATTAAGATAATTACAGTGCTGTTTACTGAACGTCACACAAGAGGCTTGAAAGTAAACCCTATCATACTTCTGAAATAAATATAGTCAGTACTGTCCTCAAAGACTGAGAGGAGTCACAGGAGTAAGCACAGCTTTTTCAGCACAAAGCAGAGGTAAAGCCATCCTCCATTATAATCAGTATGAAATTACATGACCTGCATGCAGATCTTCATAGCTGGCCTTGGATGTTAAAAAAATACTAAGCCTTATCGAAAAGAAAGCTTTGGTGAAAGGCTGTGAGATAAAATTATTATGAAGGAATTTCTTCTTTCAGGTCCCTTCTGCCTTGGAGAGTGTAACCCTCTAGGCCTTGTCACCTTTGAAAACCTCTGTCTGCCACTATACGTCTTTGTACCAAGTCATGCAAAGTTGATGCCTGGGTCACACAGTCCCTTCGTTACAATCAATTATGTGTCTTACAGTTATCTGTACAGATTCGTATCGTCTGCCCTCACCATAGCAACCAAGGTTGAGGGTAAGGATGTTTACATTCTAATACCTTGTAAGATCCTAAAGGGGTAGAGCTTGACTTTATTTGGATACCTGCTGATGGACACATCACTGTAAGTGGGGCTTGATGACAATTCAATCCTCCTCTCTGAAGGCTCCTCATCAGACTCTCTGTCTTCTACCTTTATCACTGCGCAGCTGTTGGATTCTGCATCTTGAGCTGTGGAAGGCAAAATATATATTATCATGTCAGATATCTGGGGAGAATCAGTGAGTGGAGAAATGGCCTGTCAAAAGGGGTGTGCATAAAATGCATGCCCCTGATAACCTGGCCTCTTTTGGATAGCAAGTTTCATGTATTTTTAGTGGTTAGAGCAGCTATAAGGAACATCACTACAAGTGAAATAAATATATCTATTACAGCTGCTTTTAGTCTTGACAGATATTTATGGATGGATTCGAGAAAATTATAAAATATATTGTCATCATTAGAGGGGAGCTTTTTGTTTTTGTAATAAAATTCAACCGTGAATCTAAAAGACTTTAAGTATGCTGAGTTTGCAAGAACAGAGTTTCCTTTTAGGAAATCCTAATATTATAATTTATTCAGTGAGGCTCAGCAGCACAGTCAATATTTCAACTGGAATGCTCCAAAAACTTAGATTCTTTCTGAAGTTTTTAACACCCCCTCTGCTATAAACTGAAACTTTTAATTTACTGGTTACTTTCATTAAGCAGTCCTTAAATGATTGCTGGTCTTTATTAAGCAGTGGGTGGCCTCCGTTTTTTTGCATGCACCCCTTCAAAGCTGCTTTAAAAAACGCAGTTTACAAAAACTGTAAAAAAAAAAAAAAAAAAAGAGAGATTCTGCATTGCATATGTTGTCGAAAATGCAGCTGCTATAGTGAATTCAATTGCAGCGTGACAAGGGCAAATACTTTTAGAACTAACTGGTCTCACCTGAGGGGACAAGCACGGGTGTGCTGCAACAACTTCCTCATCCAAATTAAAGTTTATATACGGACAAGAAAGAATTTACTCAGGCCACATCAAAGCTGAAGGGCTTGATTCCATATTTTCACTTCACTTCCTCTTTGTTCAGATCTACTTTAACCACATTAGCCACATTTGATTCCTGTAATATGCAAATAAATAAGCTGAATGTATACATACAATGTCCAAAATTCACAACCACCGAACAGCAAAGTTGGGTAGATATTCCATTTGGTTTTTATACACACACAGGGACGGTGCATTCGTGTAGACCTCAGATTCTGAAATCTACATTTATGGGGGGAACTGCCACTTCAGAGATTTAGAGAGTTTAGAGATGAAAGTTTTTTTTTCTTGAGTTTTCTTCATTGAAATGCAGAGGTCTACATCTGTCATTTCTGTTTTTCTCTACAGCATTTATTAACAATTAGATGCTTAAGACATAAATATATTCCCTAAATTTCTACATGGGCGATTTTAAAATTAAAAAAAAAAAAGATCAAATTGTAATCAGCAAACTTAATCACAATCTTTTACAAAAGGTCCCCAAGTATCTCTGTGATCATTTTTAAGCTGTTTTACAGCAGCATTTAAAAAAAAAATTAAATACTGAAGTCATACCTAGTATGCAAACAATTTGAGCCACTGAGAATATGCTTGGCTGGTGGATGTTTTTAATTTATTTCAAGAAGTAAAAATCATACATAAATTAAGTGTCAGCAGCAGAGCCCGATCACCACGTGTCAGAAAGGTGTGCAGGGATCTGGATTTTAAATCACAACCTCCGTTCTGACTAACTTTACAAAGGAAAGGTCGCCTGATTCCTGCAGCAGTCCACTGACATCACAGACAGGAGGCCATCAATATCAGTTTTTTATGGTGTGTTGAAAGAACTTGTCTGCTTCCTGAGTTCCAGATGTAGAGTTTGGTTGTTCAGCTTTGGCGTTTAAATATACCCAAAACTATGATGAAAATATCAACCAAAATAAATATTAGTTTTTTTTTGGTGGTGCTCTCATTTTTCCTAACTCTTCTTTCATTCTTTTCATTTCATTTCATTTTCCAACATTCCTTTTTCTTTTCTGCACTTCCTCTTTTAGCTTTGCTAAATTGTTTTTTCATTTGTTTTCCAGAGACAAACAAAATGACACCAACATTCATTACAGTTTTTGGCACATCTTTATCCACTCATACCAGACGTGCACAAAAATTGAGTGCACAGTCAACAACACAGTCATGTTGTTGATTTAACAATGATGAACATTAATATTATGAGCGCACTTCATTTATAAAACTCTCCAACACACACAACCAGCAGGAACTCACAACAAACTCCATCAAGCTTCACCACATGGCGTATTTAACATATTGCTAGAAAAACAAAAATGTTCCAAAGCAATACATTTGTAATAGTTTTACTATAGAAAATGCTGTTTTGTGACAATATAATGTGAGCCTTCCACAACTGGTTATCAGTGACTTCTGCTGAAGGTACTGGAGAGGCTTAAAAGTTTCCTCTGGCAAAGTTACATCTGAGAAAGGTAACAAGTGTTGTGGTACCTGCAGAGTATGTTTCTGGTGCACCATCTTCCTCTGTAAGGACTTCCTGTTTGACACGATTCTGTCTGGTGGTCTCTAAGCGACCACGAACCTGGGCAATCAGGCGGGAAAAATCACTGCTGTGCTGCTTCCCTGCAGGTAAAACAACATATATAGTGGAATAAGTAAAAAAGGACCGGGATGCAAATGGCCTGCACTATCTACAATCTACCTCAATGAGCTTAATGCAGAATGAAATGAGCTTCATGCAACACTACATCCCATATTCAAGGTTGAGGCCACACAGCTGCTATTAATGTGAAGTTAACCAGATGAATGCAGACAAATGAAGGTAACCAAGGCGTAAATAAAATAAAGTAAAACATATGAAGCAAATAAAGTGCAGAAATACCAACTCACATTAAGGCTTATGCACAGTATGTTGTTCAGAAAAATGTCTCATTTTTCATAAGAAATGCAGTCTCATTTATGTTTGTTGGACAGAATCATCTGCAATACATCAGGACAGTCAGATAAAAATTTTAACTTGGAAATGAGATGATACGACCTTGAAAGGTTGCATAGATATGAGAAAACACAAGGGTTTATTCAACATGGCAGTTGCTTTCACTATAGTAGTGGAGGCCAAACTGTCACTGCCAAGACAACACAGCCAACAATGAATGGAAGCAGGCAAAAGAAGAATTGATTTGTCAGTGTTCCAAAAAAATAAAAAGTAAAACATTTAATCACTTTCCATAGCACTCCTGAGCATCTGCAAAATATGTGATGTTCATATAAACAAAGACAGGAGAAAAGGGAGAGAAAGAGAAAGGAAAACTCTTCTGCTTAAACACTGCAACTAACACCGGTGTGATCTAAATACCACCACTCGTACCTCAGTGAAAGAAGATAGAGATTGCAGTTTTGCAGAGAGGAGTTTTTTAATTTTTGAACCTAATAAGATCATTAGTACTTTTTATCCTATCTCATGTTGCTAAAAAAGGAGAAATTTTCACATATAAGGCAAATAAATCAAGGACCACCATTTTTAATTTTAACTTATTTTTATTCTGCCTCTTGTTACCATCAGTGACAGCAGCAAAAAATAGCATAAAATATATGTGTGTGTGTGTGTGTGTGTGTGTGTGTGTGTGTGTGTGTATAAATAAAAAATTAGGTTTCATTTCACTTAGAGGCCTTGTCATTATTTACTTGGAAATCTAGAATTTATTACCCTGGAAACACCCAAGGGGGCCATCTGTGTTTAAATTTAATGCACACTGTGACACTGTCTGTGACTTTAACTCCAGTGGAGTGAGACAAACTCAATGCATACATACATACATACTTAGTACACTGATATTTTCATAGTCGAAGAAGGGAGTTTTATTCTCACAAAAAGATTACGTTTGTGGGCTTCTAAGGTAAAGACAGGGTGCATTTTGTGAGGTATACGTTGTGGAAACATCTCATGCACCAGGTTCACGTCACATGCATGAGGGGTGCAGCAGCATAGGTACACACAGAGTGACAACGCACGAGTGACATTCTTTTTAGTTTAATTAAATCATCTAAACCACATATTTAGTTAAGTAAAAATGAATGGAATATACCCAAATTGTCCCCTTTACTTAAATATAATTTGAAATATCAGCAAAGGTTTACCTATAAATATAAAATTGTATCTATGGGTTTACCCATTTCTGCAATCTTTGTCTTAAAAAAAAAGTACCAATGAGGAGGGGAAACCTTGTGGCAGGTGAGGGAAAGAGGAAGCAATTATTATGCATTAGAAAAGGATTATATTTAGAAGAAGGATTTTTCCATTCACATCAAAATTTAAATTAAATTTAAATTGTTAAAATGTGGGCCGCCGTTTAGCTCAGGGGTTAGCGTGCGCGGCCCATGTACGCGAGGCTCAGTCCTCCGCGCGGCGGTCGCGAGTTCGATTCCGGCTCCGACCCTTTGCCGCATGTCACTACCCCCCCTCTCTCTGTCTCCCCATTTCAACACTGTCCTGTGTAATAAAGGCCAAAAATGCCCGAAAAAATATCTTTAAAAAAAAAAAAATGTTAAAATGTAGTTTAAAAACCTCACATGCACACAACTGTGAGCGCACTGGCTCTCACCACAAGCAGCTCTGCAATGCAAATGATGCAAACAGTTTTTAACATTCACCTTATTTGACAAGGAAAAACGTGTTGGGATGTTGAACTGGGATGAACTAACAGTGGCCACTGAGGTTGTCCCTTAAGGCAAAACATAGTTTCCACTGATTACAGTTAGAAGCACACATCGAACCTCTCAGGGTCAAGTCTCATTCAGAAGAATTCCCAGTCTTTTTTTTTTGCAGTTATGTTTTCTGAACAACCAGCCACTGATTGTATTAGGCTGTGAGAACATATTGTCAGATTTAAGAAAAGACTGCCAGCACCCGCTGGAGTCTGTGTGTGTGCAGACGTGTGTGATGCTTTCACCTTCCTGTCTGCTCATTCACAATTCCCCATGCTGGCAGAGTGAGTCATCCACATCCTCCTCTGATAAATCAAGAGGTTATCACAGCACTGCAGCTATTTATAGAACCCACCTCGTATGAGTCACATCCATTTTTCAACCACTTTTAAAGTTAGGTCTGCACAGTTATTTTCGAGGAGCTTTTCATCTCGCTCGACCATGACAACATGAGCTGGGCTAATGTTCTTTAGTGCTGTTGTTTCTTTGCTTGACCCCCGACCTGAGGTCAGAAACACAGGCTGGGTCTACATTTCTGTGAATTTGTGTGTCTCCGAGTGACAGTGTATGAGCTCATAGCAAAAGGAAATCTGAACTGAGAGACAATCAAATGACCAAATGAACCTAAAAGTCTTAAGCTTTGCCTGAGTGAACTGGAGCGAGGATTGGCATTCAGTGAAATCTGTATTGCTAATTACCCATCTCGACACCTGGTAACACTGCAGGGGAAATGCCAGGGTGGCTGTGTTGTGAATGAAAGCAGAAACACTGGAGGCATGAGTGCGTCACGGTTTACGACTCTCTGATCAAAGGGACTCTCAAATGGAGCGAGAAGAGATTCCACTGAGGATCTGAATCCCAAATTTGTTTTAGGGAAGTAAATCACAAAAAAAAACAACCTTACCTCTCTTTCAAACATTTTAAATGTTAAATACATTGCAAAAGCAGTGAGCAAAAACAGCTTCTCGCCTGCTATTTTCCATGCACACACATGGGGCCTTGACCCATAATCCATCTGTCAGGTTTAATGGTGGTTGGCATCCACAAGAGTTGCATTACTGCCATCTGCTTGACTGTCCCATTCACCCAGTGCATTCTGGTTAGTATGTAAAAAGGCAGGGACAGAAATATTTCTGAACGAAGCTGCACATGTGTTCAGTGAAAATAACTGCACTTGCCTTAAAGCGATCCTGTTGCTCAGCTGTTTACTATGTGTGAAAGTAAAAGTGGCTTAGACAACACTGGTATTATCTGTGTTATTAACACAGGCTAAACAAACAAAAAACGAAAAACAAAAAACACCTGATCAGTTTTACACTAATTTCCTCCTTTTCTTAGTCACAGTTCATTGAAGACACATTAGTCCTGCTTGCTTCTGTTTTTGGTAATGGCTTTTAGATGGTATATGAGACTGGCTCCTAATGAGAGTCTTCCAGGCTGACTAAAATTAGACTAAAATTATAGCTGGGAAACAGTGAATATGAAAAACAGAACTGATTTTGGTGGAAACAAAGAAGTATGAAATATTGTGGGCATTACCTCTTAAGTTTTTACAAGGATCGCCTCACATTCTCCACTGCCACAATTACCCAACTTTGAAAATCTATTGTCCTGTAGTTTCTGTGATTGATTGCCTCTCACCCAAGAATCAGGTCTATATTAGTGGATTTTCCTATTGAACTAGCAGCCTAGAAGTGGGTAAAATAGGTGCATTGATCGGTTTGAGAGCCTCTGTCTGCTTGGGTAAATGGTCATCACAGGTCTTCATAGATGCCCAAAGTCTATCGAATCTTTGGAAACAATCCCTGATAAAACCTCTGAAGCGTTTGTAACCCTGGCTTGTGTCTTGATTCTTTCTTCAGAGTTTGAAGTATTCTAAGAGAAGTTTCAAATCATCAAACATGATTCCCATCAAGATTACAAAACTGAGGTTGGCAACCTAATCAAAAATATAGACTGTCTCCACTAATGTCTGCAGAAATGAATACTCTTTTTTGTAATAAAACATAGAACAGATTTTGTATTCAACCTTTGATAAAACTTTTGTGCGCGATCAAATCCAAGGGGCTGCCTTCAATTCCTGTCCTGTCTCCTGAGTGCGAGTGTGAGAGCAGGCAAGCTTCATTTTTACAGCAACCATAAAAGAAAAAGCAGCCTCCAGAGCAATTTACATGACTATAAGAATAGATTAAAAAGGAAGCGAAAGAGAAAATGAAATACCAGAAGATGAAAAGGAATTAGAGAAATTTAAAAGGTCAGAGACAAAAGGATAAATGTTCAAGTGTAGTTTCAATAAAGTTCTATTAGGCAGATGGAGTCGGTAAAGTCTGTACATATTTGATTACTTTTTTCAAGCTGTTTAGTCTCATTTCTGGTTCAAAGTTTCAATACACTGCATAAAGAAAGTGAAGAGGCTCGTGTAATTTTCTAGCCACGCTGTCTAGCCTGAGTTGAGACAGATGTGTTGCACTGTGTTCTTATTTTTCCTAACCTTGTCTTTAAAAGTGGTGAACCCAATATGATTCACAGCTACAAACTCAAACAGCAGGACTCAAAAACCAAGCACTCCTTAGCTGAGTCGTACCGGGCACCAATCTAGCAGAATGGAAAATCACGCCAAAGCACAGTATTCGTTTTTTAAGTGCTATGAAATGACTATTTCAGCAAACACAAAATTGGTCAACTCAACCACAGTTCCAAAACATAGTCATGCTTCAGAGTTAAGTGCTCCATCTCTCTGAGATTAATCCTTTTTTTAATGTCTCACTCACTTTGGTAAGTCTTTCTCTAGAATAGCATTTCTATAACTCTGCAACTTAATCACAGTTTTGGACACAGTTTGACCATTTGGCTACAAGGCATCACGATCATTGTTTTATTCATATTATCTTTCTTACTAACTGGGTAATTGTATAATTCTACAAGATTTTACCTCTTTAGCTAACAAAGTTAGTAACAGATTTATCAGAAGGTGTCTACATTGAAATTGAAAGCGTCTTGAAAAGAAAAATCACTTACTATAATTTGAATGCATTTCATCAATCTCCTTCTCAGACTGGTTCTTTGAGAAAACCATGACCTGTAAGAGATTTTTATTAATGTGCATCAATAATATAACAATATTTGAAATGTAGTTTGCCAGTGTCAGCCTGGTTTCAGACAGCAAATAGATACGGTGTTCATTCTCTCATTGAGAAGTATCCAATTGTAGCCTGGGAAAATTTCTTTTTTTTTTTTAACCCTTCAATTTAACTTAATGTTTCACTTAATGTTCCATAAAAATGCTCTCTCTTCTTCATGCATAATGACACAAAAACAAACAAAAAAACAAGCAAAAATCAACTACATTTTCTTTTTTTACCTCTGTCGCACATTTATGGCATGTTAATATAGTTTATTAAAAAATCTAATCAAATCGAAAAGAAAAATGATGCAACTTTTGAAGTTGTTAATACGTACAGGTTTGGCTTTTCCCTGCAGTTGATTCCTGGTCTTCTCATTGGCCTCCACCTCTTTGGCAATATCTTCAGCTGTTAACAGAAAAAAACAACTTTATTACACTGGAGTCCGAATATTGCCTTGAATATGAAATGTGATATTAAACACATAAAAAAGGTTTTGCTCTGAGGATGAACCTGAAATATCAGGCATGTCTGAGAAGGCCACTTAAGAAAAACACAACCTGTAAATATCAAATGTGTTCAAGCATCTGATATGTTCACATCTCATAAAAAAAAACACTAAAACACTTAGGTGTTGAGTTTTTAATAATTAATTTGTTTTATTCCCTTTGGTGATACGATTGTGTTATTCCTGTCACTAGAGGCTTCTCAAACAAAACAATAACAAGAGGATGTTGTTTGACCACAAACTGAGAATCATTTTTAGTTTGATGATGATGTCGTGAAGTAGCATGGGATCATGGGGCTTGCTTATTTCAGTGTTTGATAGAAATCATTGCAGATGAAAATCTGTCTGACTGCTTCAGGCAGAAACATTTAAAGATGAGGTAATGCACTGAAGTTTTATTCACGTTATGAACAAAGTTACAGATTGCTATTATTGATAATATCTTGGATTGTGTGAATACAAAACTCAACCAAAGATAGAAAAAAGATAGTCACTTTTAGTCAAGGTAATGCTAAAATGTTTCATATTTTATGTCCAAGTCAAAACCAGTAGAAGACATCAGTCAGCTTACTCATGACTGCAAACACTGAATATCATACAACACTTGTCATAACAAACCCGATGGCCTCACCTGATTTGGGGTTTAGGGAGTCGCACTGGGCGTTGTACATGTGGACAAACTCCCGATGTCTTTTGATCAGCTGGTCTCGAGAACCCTGCACTGAGAGATGGCACTCCTTCAGCCTCCTCTTCAGCTCCTGCAGGGAAAGCAGGTTGTACACCAGCTTGCCCATCGGACGCCTCACTGAGCTAAGGGAGCTGCAACAGACGTGGACAATTTTATTTCAGTAACCGACGGATTTAACATGCTAATGCCTGATGAGGTGGTCTTTCTCTGCTCAGGTGTAATAAAACCTCCTAAGACTGTACTAAGTAATGGTCTTGGGAAGCAAAAGCAGAAAAGAGGGAAGGAAATGTCAAGTTAATCAAATTTATCACACAGAGGCCACACCGGCTGAGCTCATGACAAAAGATATTAATGAGTAGGAGTTACCATTTGTTAGCCTGGTGAGGACACATGTCTCTGATGATCCATTGTCCTGTTAGACTCAGAAAAAGGCTGTCTAATGTGCAGAGTCGTATATTTTATCTTGAGTAAAATACAGAGAGCGTAAGTTGTTCAGGTTGGTAGCAAGAGGAATGCTCATGCGGGCAGACTGCATAAGGCGAAAATATTAAAACCTCTCAATTCATCATTATGACATCAGGGTCTCTTCCAGATTAGGATTTCTCACTGCTACACAAATATGACCAATAATTATCAGAGCTTCATAACTGCTGCATGGATCATTTATCACTCTGGACAAACTACGTTCCACAGGGCACTCACAAGGATCAGTCTGCCAGATTATGTCATAGACTGTGTCTTCAACAAAATGTGTGGTTAGGTTGATTGTAAGACTACATATCTCATAATGACTGATATCATATATTTGCAGTAACTATGCCTCTTTAAGCAGACAAATCTTATTAACATTCAGTGTAGTTTTGAAGAATAGCTACATAAATCATCTTCCTAAATAGTTTATCTAGAAGTTAATACGAGGACTTTCAGTGGAAAACATCGGCTCAGACAGTGGAAAGAACAGATAACGGGAAAAAAGTGACAGCTGTTTATCCAGAATACACAGTAAGGTGACACAGATCAAGTTTCATCTCCACTGAGCAAAAAGAAAATATTCTGCAGATCGAGAACATCTACAAAAATATCAGCCCAACTCCATTAACTCAGAAAACAAAAATTATCTCCTTCATCTTTTTACATTACTGTCTTGCAATTGAGACCCACTACATTAGCATGTGGATCTATCCCAAACTGTCAAAAATTCACTGACAGACAAATCTTCAGTATATCATTTATCATATTTTCTAAATCCAAATATACTTGTCTTGAAATTGAAATCCTGTATGTAAACAGGACATTTCAGGTGCTGTCTCCAAACTAGAGGATGACATTTTTCGAGAATTCCCGTGGGTCACGTGATTCCCGCGGGAATCCCATGGGATGGGAGTCAATTTTTTAATTAATCCCGTGATCGG
>JAPZDY010000012.1:14463978-14487664 GCA_029783645.1 Ctenochaetus hawaiiensis | reverse complement strand
GATTGGGACGGGACAGGATTTTTTCTCTGGGAGTGGGACGGGACAGGAGTGAAAATCCGCTCCCGTGTCATGCTCTACTCCAAACACAGCTGTTTGTCCAGAAATGGCCTAAACACAAAACTGCTCCTATGGCTGTATTGTATGGACCAAATCAGGCATTGCTTTCATTAACATAGGGTTGTGTTTCAGTGTGGCAGTCTAATTACATGGCCCATTGCCTGATATCCCGTTGTTATCACCTTCAACTCCAGCTTAAAGGGTGATACAGTGCAGAGTGACTGCATGGCAATTGATGTCTCTGTGCTTCTTCACAGGAGGATTGTTCAGCTCTAAAGAGTTCATCGTGGCAGCAATAAGTCTCTCCAAGGTAACAGCTAAAATACAGGTTAAGGTCTTTCTTTCCATAGGCATATTTCACAGCTCTTCTCTCCCATCTCTAATTTATTGAAAGTATATTAAACGTCTTTAACTTTTATCCAAACCCCCTATAGAGCAGCAGGTCTTGAGCATTCAACACGTCTGAATTTAAGGGAGCAGCTCAGTGAGTATTTCACCTTCTTAAGCTTTCTTTCTTCTCTCCTCTGCTAAGACACGTATCCAGATGCTTGTTGATAAACTGCTGTGACACGCTTATGGAACACACAGGGCACTCCACTGCAAAAAACACACACACAAGAAGATATTTTAATAGCTCGACTGAAAAAGAGAAACCAGTTTTTGGTGCTATGAGTCATATTTCATTCTGATGCAAATCCAAACCACTCCCCTGCACCAAACCAGTAGCAGTTCATATTACATTGAAAATATAACAAAAAATGCTGCATTTATAATTAGAATTGAACAAATAAAGAGCTAATCCTTCACTAACAGTAACACCTACTGACTAACAGCAAACATCAATCACATTGGTAGAGCCCTTATAATAAATCTTTTTCTTTAACTGCATTTATAACTACTGACTGTTTTCCAAAAGTATAGCATGGTTAGTTTAGGGACACAAAAAAGGGTCAGATCCAGATTTTATTGATGGGCTGCAGAGGTCAAACTACAAATAAAAAGGTGCAGGTTGAATAACTTTGGTTTTTAGTGCAAATATTTAAATGTACATTCAGATCTGACACCATCAACTTGTCTGTTGTTTATTGGATGGTTTGTTAGCTTCAGATAAGTGAAGAAATTCAGGCAGGTTAACAGGTAAGTTCACGACTCTGATGCTGGGTTGTCTGAAAAGCTTAATGATGTGCTTCTTTCAAAGATGTATGGAAAGAGAAGTAAATGAAAAAGCTTAGATGTGACAGGTGAATGTGACCCAGTTACATTGATGCTGTCACAGTAACTGTCATTGCTGACTGATGCGAGAGTTGAATCTAAAGATATTCAAGTGGTTAGAAACAAAAAGCTACAAGACTGTGGGTTTGGGAGTGAGTTAATATGTTAGATGAAGTACCAGATGTTTTAATCTTAAAGTAGAAAGGCTTCACCTTTGATAACAGGCTTTACGTCCATTGATGGTGATGAGGAATGTGCCGTCTCATCCCCAGTGTTGATACTGTGCGCGCCCCTGTCCTCCTGTCTGACTGACATCGAGCCCTGGAAAGAAGACGCCTCCACATCAATCGGCTCTTCCTTCACAGCCACTGGAAGTTGAGCGGCTGCAGAATGTAGGTCGACGTCATTTGCATTGAGGGTGCGTGCAGCCTGTATTTTCCCCTGTTGACAGTGCTGAGCTGAACTGTCGTGCTGTGTTTCCTTCATTGGAGATGTTTTGGGTCTCTTTTGGAAAAAGTGACTCAAAACAGAGCCGTTACACTTCTGGCCCCTCTCTCTGGGAGATTTACGTTTGACAGCTGAGGCAGGGGTCTTTGGCGATATTGGAGGAGAGTCAAAAGTTGCCTTTGACAACTGCTGTCTGGAAAAAGAAGACAGACAAAATGCATGTGAATGGAAAAATGTGCAGAAGTAAGATTCAGACATTTAGACAGCCATGCGCCTTTTAAAAAGTTTAATTCATTCTGATACATGAATGAGCATATTTAGCTTCTCTCACAAACCTACAAGGTATCTAGCTAAAGAAACACAACAAAAATCATATCATAAAGTACATTAAGTAGGGCAACAGACTTGAGGTCCACTTAAGGAACACAATGTGCCCATTATAAAGAGAGGAGCAGTATGTGCAAATAAATTCTGCTGACAGTAAAGTGAACCCTTTGACGTTAACTGCACCTGCTCAATTATCTCGCTCCTTTTCTACTCGGCGAGAAAAAAATAGACACTTTGGCTACAGTCTTGGAAATGTGGAAAGCAAACAAATTGCAGCTGGACCATTACTTGGCAATAAAATGGAACCAATGAGGTGTGTGATCTTCTGCTTTCCATATCTAAAACTTATTTGTGCTTACTGTCCACATTAGAGCAGGGTCTCTCTCTCTCACTCTCTTACTTTCTCTTTCTCACACACCACACACATTTGACTGCCAATGGCACTTTGTAGAAACATCTTCAAGAAATATGCTCTCCCATCACCATTAATCACTAAAACTGCATTCAGCCAGACATGACTATAACTGTTGATTTTGTAACTGTTTTGATTCATTCAAGTGAAGTAAATTTAGAGAGGGTAACAAAACAATGCATGAAAATCAACAGAAACTTTTCTTATATATTTTCCCAAATCGTAATTTTTCAAATTTTATTGTTTACTTTTAATGATAACTGCACTGTTACACAATACAACCTGGATAATTCAAATGTACTGTATCCTTACATTTATAGCCATTAGCTGCAACTTTTTCTGCCTCATTTGAGCAAAGGGTTTTTTTTCCATTGCTTCAGTTTGTCAAATGGTTCTAAATATAACTCCACCTCAGCAGTTTATTGGCTGCTGGCGTGGATACCACACGAGCCAGAAGAGGAAATCAGACTATACATACTTTAATACCTTTACATTAAAGTTAATGTATGGAAAATCTGTAGTTATTATTATACCATTGGTCTGTTGAGACGTCTTAGTTTTAGTGTAATTTACTTTGACACATGTTAAGTTTGTTACATCTTTAATACGTAAATTCATCCTTACTCCGTGATCAGTACTTGGTGGGAACATCAGCAAGGCATATTAACTACAGATGACAAAAAATATTACCACTGTTGAGGGTTGGTTCACTATTTTTAAAGTGAGGTTGTATTAAGTTCTTATCTATTGTTGGTGTATTATCTGCAATTGTCACAACCACAGCAGGAAAAGCAGCAGCTGCACTATATAGGAAGCAAAGCAATGAACTGCTGTGGATGGGGACAGAGAGTGGGCCTTTTACCAGGTTGCTAGAATGTTTATCGCTGCTGTTAATCCAAAGCAGTTCATTGCTTAGCTTCCTATCCTGGCACTTCGGCTGCTTCCCCAAAACTTGGGGTGTGCCTGCTGCTATCTACAGCAGATAATACACAGACTACGGACCTCACAAGTACCCACCTCAAATTACCCAACTATTCTCTTAAAAGCACCAAAGTAATGGAATTTCAAGTGTCCTAAAAGTGTCTTTGGGAAAAAAGAAACATTTTTTTTAAATAATGTTCAACATTACTTGCCTGTAACCTCAAGACTGAGCACACATTGACCTGATGTCAGTAGAAACTGCATATAGCAACTTAGCACCTTCTTCTGTGTTGCCCGCTGTTGGATTATACCTGCATTAACATGTTAAATAAACATGTTGTACAAATTCCACGCATTTAGCTTAAAGTCTCATTGATCTTACAGGTCTAGACCTGTAGTGACCAAAATAGCCAAAAGCAAGTCAATACAGGCTTTGTAAATTACATTCACTGATTGAATTTAAATAGTTTCATCATATTGATTCCAATAACCTTTTGTAATTAGAACTGGGATTTAAGTTCAAGGATAGCTAAAGATGCACTTTCAAAGCTGGAAGCAAGTGGCCTCAAACGCATGCACGTTTCCTGACTCACACTTGCTTGGAGTCTGTGACATATAGTATCATAATACAAGTATTTGGATTAAACTTTTCTCCATTTGCAATATTTTAGTAACTATTTATTCCTTAAATTGGAGCTGGATATTACAATAACAAACACATACAACTGAGATAACAGCTAAAGAACAGCACAAATGTGAGTGAAAAAACAATCCACAAATACTACAGTACAAAAAGGTAATAACCACACAGACACTCGAGTACTCTAATTACTCTTTCCCGTATGAGTTTGTACAGACAAGCGTTTACACAGGCCTCAAATTGAAAACCTGGAACAAAAAATACTTTCTGAATGTAATGTATTTGTTTCAGCTCAACTAAAGTGATTGAGACAAGTCTATTGTTACAATGCTTTCTGACAGAGTCACCTATCAAGGAATGCCACTTTTCAGACACTCACCACTAGATGACAGGAAATTAAAAGACGGAGGAAAGAGCAGGTGTGTAAGGCCCTCTTTCCTAACAGAGATGACAATCAGAGGGCATGCGGCTAGCAAGGGGACCTTTCAGAGAGTTGATAACATTAAGGTGATTGATGAAAAGGAGACAGAGTTTACTGACCAATAACAGCACTAAGACTTCTACTGACATTAGCCCAGACAACAAATGATTCTGATGATTTTAGTTAATAGTCTTTTTCTTAATTTATTTTCAGGGACAATACCCACTAACATACATGAATTAGGTCACAATTAAGTCTAAAAGGCTCATTGAGAGATATACAGAGGCGAAGGACATAAGCTCTCCTAAAACACGGATCACTCATAAAACTCACAGACCATTCTTCATATCTGACAAGAACAAAGCAAAATACACATCCTCAAAGAGATAAGAGAACCAAAGAGTGAAAGCATGCACCTTAATGCATCAACATGGCCAGTTCTACGGATGACGGGCTACTCAGTTCAAAGTGAATGTTTTTGTTTACATGGTAACAAATGTCACTGAAGGAAGAAATAAAATCTTATCTAAAGTACAAAAGAAAATTTCCTTTAGACAAGCTCTGGACGTCACCTCCCCCTGCATTCTGCTGTTATAACAATGAACAATGTATCAGTCCTGAATCTACAAAACATCCAGAATGGCAATACAAGGGGGACCTTGAATGACCTCAGCTGATGAAAAGAAAATCCCTGTTTTATTTACAGAAAATCCTTAAATCATAAGAGGATTGCAGGACAGCAATTATAAGTGTTTCTCTAATGCTGGTAAATGGAAGCAAACTGAAGTGGGTTCCCTCGTGGTCATACTGTAATCTTGTCAATAACAACAGGATCCTCTGAAACGACCACAGTAATCATTTTTCTCTTCAGCCCTTAGTACTGTGAAGATAGAAACTGGAGGGATACTCAGACGACACATCTGTGTTCATGGTAAAAAGATTTCAGATGGTCTGTGGTTTGAGTCTTATTTTCTGATCTTTCATTATCATTGTCTTGTTGGGTAATCTCTGCAGGCTAAGTAAAAAATAAGTAAAAATAATTGCACTAAGTATAAGAACTATTGTATGCTGCAGATGACTGCATTAGAAGGAATCACACAGATCCTTGTTCCCCATCTGTGCTGATTTGCTAAAGTCCCAGAAAAAAATTTGGGTTTAAAAGTTCTTAGAGCAACAAGCCAGTAACTCAGTGACTTCATTATCAAGTATCTGTGATTGCTGACTTGTTTGTATGGAGAAATGTTCTCAGGGCAGAAGTAAAACAGCATTTGGTTCAATATGGATACTGAATCATAGATTCTCTTTAAATCATTTACCCTGACACCCGGACCTAATGTTGTTTCAAAACAGCTACTGGTGATGCAGCGTGCTCTCAGGCCCGTTTACAGACAAAAAAAGTTCTCATACTTCAGAGACATATAACACCTTAATTGTAACCATTTATAATGTGTCTTACTTTACCTTGCGGCTTGAAAGTTCACGACCAAGTCATCCAATATACGGTTGTTCCTCAGATCTTGTTCTGTTGCTTGCTGAGACAAAAAGAGGAGGCAAGACATGAAGGAAACCTGCCTCTTTTATCAAATGTATACACTTAATTACACAGGATAACCCGCAAGGGTGTCAGCTTTATTAAAGTAATGACCCTCATTATGCAAATGCACTTGGGGGAGTAATTATGCAATCAAGTCAAGCACATACTTACTGCATTGCAAACTGGACACTGCAACTTGTAGGAAAGAAATTTTCTGATGCACAGGGAGCAAACTGTAAAATGAAAAGGAAACAGAGTTTATGTTATAGGTAATATGTTGGCCAACAGGTAGATAATTTAACCTTGAAACATAACCAAGCAGCTGAGCTCATGGTTTATTCACTCTGGCAAACAGGTTTGGCCCCTCTCCCATTCAGACAGATTTCCATCAGACCTGGCCTGTGTAAGGCAAATCACAACAGTGTAAGGGTAGGTTTGATACAATGACTGTCAGGCGTGTGCCACTGGTCCAAATTTGAGAAAGACACATGTCTTTAATCTCACTGCTCTGACTGGTTGTTGCTTCTAATCTGCAGGTCTGCCTAAAATAAACTCACTGAATTATGTTATCACAGAGAAAGACAACTGAAGAATCCAAACGGTCAGAAAGTCATGATGTTGACTTCATGTTTTTTTTTTTTTATGTTAATGTGCATAGCTTACAAATGCTTTATTTGTTTCAAGTAGCTAACACTTAGACAGCAGGGACAAGAAATCAGATATGATCCAATTCTTTGCTGCTTTTTGATCAATTTGAAAATTGCCACTTTTATTCTCTGTATACAGTCACCTGCATTTTGATTGTAAATACAAGTCTTTTTGTCTTCATTTATTCTTTGACAAACATCTCTTTTAAGAGAGCACCATACCTAGCTACTCTATAAGTAACCCGCTTTTTACTTACAGTTATGAGAACATTTGGTCATCATCGAGATATTGAAGAAGTCAAAGCAAATTGGACATCGCAGCAGGTTATCAACATTCTGCAGATGGGAATAAAAACACAATGATACATAAGAAAATACTAACAAAACAAATCAACCATTAGTTATCTGGCAATTCCAAAAATAAAATTAAAAAAGTCTGGAACTGTATCAGTCACACAAAAATAAAAATGTACATTTTTGATGGAGATGGAAGTTTGGAGGTGAGGAAAAAAAGATTCTGAAAAATTACTTCATATGATTTAATTAAATTGAGATAGCCCAAACAATCTTTATGTAATAAGACATAAAAATGTTGCCTGCTGACCAGTATCTGCTCATAACTTCCACACTATATTTGTCAAAGTCCCTAAAATAAACTTGGCAAAGAGTTTTCTAGAGATTTCTAATGCATTTGGTGACATTGCAATATAAACAACAAACCGAACTAAATTCCTTGTCTTGTGGTCATATGTTTATATGTTCTTTCATGTCATACAGGGTTTACTTTCATAAACGTTTTGCACAGCATCCCGGATTAATGTAGCGTTACCTGATTTGACCCCTAATGGTTTGTTTTGATAGTGGAGCATCAACTCAATTCATCGATCGGGAGCATCAATTCCAGGTTGTTTACTTTCATGCAGGATAAACGTTAACGAGCAAAAACATTCTGGAGCGACAGGACTCAGGTTTGAGACGATCTTGTGATCAATACTATGAACTGTAACGTCTGTTACGTTAACTGCTTAACCTCTTTCATTAAACAGGCTACAGTTGAAACAGTTGTATGTGTTTCATAGCAGCTATAAGGTTCGCTAGTATCACCGCTGCAACTGCTACGTAACACATTAGTCAATGGTAGTTAAAACAACTGGATGAATAACATTTAGCTATATATGTAGTTTTTGCTTCGTTACATCACCCGTTAAGTAACGACTGTGGGATGAGGCTACGGTTAGCTGTTTTGGTTGAGTTAGCTGAGCTCTAATGTCACTAGCTAGTAGCTAAACAGTTAGTTGCAAAACGGGAACACTTTTAAATCATACAACTTACTTTTAAACAAACAAGACTAGGCGATAGATCCGCTTCAATCTGAAAGGCCATATCTAGTAATAAAAACGCTACTGTTTGAGAAAGTGACAAAACTTTTTGTTTGGGTAGCCAACGTCCAAAGTCCCGCTCGAAGGGATGCGTCTTACGTCATTTGACGACTTCCGCTCAGCTGTGTCGCAGATTTGCATCTCTGCGCTGTGACTGTGCGGCTGAACCGCAAAAACCTCACGCGTTTAAAGAATATTTTAAATGTGTTTTTGGTAAAATATTATGACTTTATTAATTTAAAAAGAATTTAAAAGAATAAAAAGATTTTTTGCTGTTTTTTATAAAACAGGCTATTATGGTTAAACTAAACTAGAGACAAAAACCATATTTTAACTTTATAAATCTATTTCAATTGCTTACTACTGTCAGTAAGTTAGTGTTTAAAAGGTAAGTAAGTGGAGCTCATTTTGCAAGACTCTTCAACATCACAGCAGAGACAGCAGAGACAGGTAAAGAATAAAAACAAAAGCATTCAAGAGCCACAAAGACTATGTAAAGATTTCATATATTTTGCAGCTTCTGGGTTTACGTTTCTTTCATTAACCGAATCAGACTGTCACAATTTAAACTCTTGTTAAATCTAACCAAAACTCCAACCACGAAATCTGAGAGTGGAAAATGGTTATAACATAATAACTGACTTACTTGTGGTGCCTCTACTTTGACAGCCTTGTTACTCTTCATTTCAGCTGATAAATACAAGTGATCCTTGATGACAAGTTTAAGTACAAAAGAAATACGGTATAATCAGTTCCAAGCTTACTATTGGAAAAATATTATTATACCTTTGTGTGTGGGTTTGACAGTTGATGTAATATCCTCTTAGACACTACTGGGAAACTGATTTCTTCGCATTTTCATCATCACAGAGTAATGATATAGTTTCTTGTCCTTGAACTGGAAAATGTTTAGCAGGCTTTTGAGGGGCCTCACAGACAGTGAGCATATGAATTATTTCTCTTTAAGAACTTTTTTCACCAGTAAGCTCTTACCAAAGAACCACACTAACCAATAAAATAACCTTCTCTCATTACTCCCTAAAAATTGCAATAAATTTCCAGAAGCCTGGTGGGCACAGTTATTATACTTTATATTAGTTTAAAATGTTGGCAGTTTTGTACCCTTGATTTAATGCATTTGGACAAACTCTTTACTGCTTGAGGGAACATTGAACTAATTATTCAGCCTTCCAGGAGAAGCTTAGGCACTGCCACTAAGGAACCAGTAATGTCAATTCAAGATTTACTGTATTTATTTGCAAAATGTATATACTTTTTAGATATTTTTCCCAATACAAAGAAAAAAACTCTTCTTTTTGGTCACAAATATCACCAAAATGTGTTAATGTTGTGTCTGAAGCCAGCAAAAAGAAATTATCATGCAAATCTATTTATGTTGGACCATGTCACTTGTGTGTTGCATGTAATTATTCCATCAAATGAATTTCCAGAGGCATTTATGTGCTGTAATTAGATTTTCCTGGTGGTTTAGTGAACACAAACCCCCCAAGCATTTAGTGAGTTAAATCAAAGTATTGCCAAAGAATAATTAATTCTTTTCACATGGCCTCCATAGCATTACCAAACAATTTTGATATCAACATTTTTCCCTGCAGAGGAGAATGAGACCACTTTAATTTGTATAGTTGTTTGGCATTTATCACAGACAGTGTCACAGAAAATGGCACAGCTTTGTAATAGGCTGCCGTCTGTCATTATGTCTCATGGAGGAAAAATAATAAATTATTTTTTCCCCCATTATCTCTTTTGTGACCTGTGTCACACCTATTTGAAAGGAGGACAGTCAAAATGTCTTGGGAGTCAATTAAATTGTATATGTCAGGGCCTATCGCACTTCTCTATTTCAGGTTATTGTCTTCGGTCTTATTAGTTGAATTCATTTAGCTAAGATAATTTTATGCAGCCCTGCTTTGCCTTTTCCTGCTTTAAGTCTTTATGTTGAAACAATTGCTTCAGTCTTGTCTCAGTTTGTGCCTGTGTGTGAATGTGTGTTTGATGGTCCACTGCTTCATTTATTCTTCCTTTTTTAAATGACTAAAGACATGGCCCTTGCTTTAAATTCTGACCTGCACTGAATGAATAAACACCATCACTGAGCTGTCTCAAAACAACACAAAATATAAACCGCTGTCCAATGAATACAAAGGCAGAATAGGAATAACGCACACATACACAGATGAATCATGTAGACTGGACTTAAAGTCAGCTTTGTATCAAATGATTTCGGCTGGAGTTTGACCAAACATTGTCCTCTTCCAGCTCTCTGCTGAGACGCTCTGATGGGTTTGGAAACTGGGAAGGTTTAATCACTGGATGCTCAGCCAAGCAGTGATTATATGCTTTTTAAGCAAGATGACATGATGTACTGAATGCCTGCAAGACTCTCCGTTTCAGGTTCTTAGGAATTACGTTTCAGATTAAACCCATTACCAGGTGTTTAATGCAGGGTTTATTTCAGTCTGGGATTTTAGATGTACTTTTCAGCAAAGGGTCATTTTGCCGATTCTGTGTGTTTCAAAGAATTATTTACAAGTTGTTAAAGTTTTCTGATATTTCATTGGACTAAATCTGTCATGTTTATTTTATTTCTTTGTTACTGAGAGCCTCTTTCTCCTCACATGCAAAAAACATCATCATGATACCGTTAATACCAAGCAAATGTTGAGTCTGGGATGACTTTCCATCATTATTCCAAAAAGGGAACATTTGCTCTATTCAAGTAAAGCAAATTCTCAATGTAAGCTAGTTGTCTTTACTTGGCAAAAGAAAGTTTCCAAGTATTATACAGCTTAGGATTATTTTACAAATGAGGTTCAAGGTATGTGTTTGATTTTAAGGTTGAAAAACTTGATGCAACAGATCCCTGTTCATGGATGGTAAGCAGAACCATTAGCCATTGGAGCATTTGCAGGGTAACACATTATATCACACAAGGGAGACAGCTGCAGAAGAAATCTTGTTCAGCTTCTCTTTAGTGGAGTGTTACATGTGAAGCTCTTTGATGTGGATAAAAATAAGCATCGCACGTAACAAATACATTAAGGAAACTGGAACTAAGGTTTCAGGTTCATGAGAAGCTCTGGAGTGGCTGGCTGAAATATGGTACCAATGATGAAAGCTCGTTCTTACAGACAGCAAGAACATTTGTATTGCACTTAAATGTGTGCCTAAAGCAAGTTTCAGCTGTCACATCGAAACCCTGAATACTGCCAATTATCCATTAAACTTGCAGTATCTGTAAAAAGTCCAAGAGAGTCTCACAGTATTTTGTTAAATAATGACAAAATGTAATCTATGAATTTGGTACAAAAACACTGATTTCATGTGTTTATTTATGACACTCAGCATGACTGTGTTTTGCTCTTGCGACACACATATGGAATCTAGTGTTTGACTCCTGTTTGGCTCGGGCAACGAAAACACTTTGCTAAAGGTTATGGTTATATTGTTCTGCTTTCACAAAAGTCATGCACACAGATGGGACTTATCATTTAAAAGTTGTGCTGACAGTTTTGAAAATGAAACTTTTGACATAGAAAATGAAATCTTATTTTTTTTTTGTAGACAAACACAAACTCTCTCTTTGGAAGTCATGCAGACTGACATGGAATTATTAGACAATTCATGCTCATGTGCTCAAACCCTACTGCTCACATCAAATGACAATTTCACATTTCACATCATGTTCTCTCTGAAAAATCTTTTGTCAGCTGCAAATGAACATGAGTCCTATATAAAAGGCAAAGGAACATTCGACCCTTGATTAAGTTTTATTGGAAACATCTCACTGTGACACATTTTATCAAAGGATGCGGTGTGTTTTGCCTCATCACTTTTGTACCATTATCTGTTTTCCACCTGTATATCTCCACCTAATGAGGCCCTTCACAGATGATGCATCCCGCCTTTTGTTACAGCGGTGCACAGAGCCAGACCTGTCTGGGGTCTTAACAATGGCCGGAGCTATGGGAAATGAGAACAAAGATGAAGACTGAGTTGGGTCTCATTTTTAACAATGGACTATAACTGGCCAGTTGGTCTTGTCCTTGAAGATGCCAAAGAAACAAGAACTTTGCTTCAGTGATTAATTCTTGATGAATTTTTCATATGTTGTCAGAGTATTGCTTTCACTTTGTTGAACAGTCTGTTTTAGTTTCATATAGCAGGGAGCGATTTTAAAGCATTTTAAATTTTGTCTATGTCCTATTATGCAATTCTTTGTAGTTATTACCCTCACTAACTTATTACATGTGATGTGCAATGCTCTCTGCAGTTTAATTGGACTTGTAACAAAGAGATGATAAATGACAGAAGCTGGTGTTCTTATCAGAAAGTCTATATTTGCATAATGTAATAATGTGCAGGCTGTATTAATATTGTATCCAAAGGTCCATTCAACTATTGAGCTGGTAGATATCCTTATTTGCAATCATGTCCTTTGTAGCTGCAGGTTTGCTTAATTGAAATTTACTGGAAATGATAACTATAATTTGTTGGTAACTGTAGGCTGTTTGGTAGATTACACACAATAATTACTCTACAACTATAGATCAGCCTTATTACATGCATTTTAATTATTTAATTAAATAATATTATCGTGCTTTCTGCTTAGACCATTTACAGTGTCTAGACACAGAAATGTTCAGAGAGGAAGTACGTGAAGGCAGACTGCAGTTCTTTGTCATTGTCGGTCGCAAGGACACTTGCCACTGACATGGACTTTATAAAAATATTCATGCATTTTACAAAAGCAATTTAGTCTACAATGCAAATGCACCGTAGAGCTTAAAAGACACGCTGTCTATATATACTAGTATTGGGTTATTTATTTGTTTTGAGATTATTTTATTGCTTTGCTTTCAAGGAACATTTGCATTAAGCTGAAGCATCAATCATGCGAATCGATAAAACATTTCATCTTAAGTGTATTAACAGGAGAAAAATCCAAAACCCATCGTCTAAGCCACACATAGCTGAATGATGATAGCTCCAGTTACCAACCACATTATGTGGGTCATTTGTTTTCACTTGCATCGTTTTAACACATATGCCATGAAATAGTCAGAGAGTGATTGGTAATGCAGGGTCAGCTCTGCCTCTGGCCTCATCTCTCTTCTTCAAAAACCACACTTCAAAGTTCCAACATGATTGCAAAGCCCCATTTGGCATGCCACCACAGAAACATCATAAATATAAACAAGCAGATAGGATCTCAGAGCTGGTGCTCTATGTGCATGTGTTTGTTGGCCGCGTGTATTATCAAGAGTTTTGTACAATTATCTAGTCTCTACATGTGTGCACATCATGTTCGTTTGGGTTGATTTGTGTGAGGATGTGCATGAACAATGGGAGCAGCCAGGCTGACCTGCTCTGTATCTTTGGGCTTAATTTGTAATGCATATGCCATGCAGTGCTGCACTGCATGCCTGCACATCAAAGATATAGCCATAGCTGGAAATGCCACAGGTCTTGTCATCTGCTATAACCTTAAAACTCACATAATCACCTGAACTCCTTTCATTCATGCTTGTTAAAGCAAGTCACGTTGTTTCTTGAATGTCGAGAAACTGATAAGACGTTCCAATTTCTGAATGAGGTCAGAAATTGTCATAAAAATGCATCAAAGTGATATTATTGATTGCCCAACAGCATAAAGTATTAAATATTTGAGGGATCTCTGCAGTCCTTTCTGATGTCTCTCTAACACACTGAGATACACAAAATATAAAATATGAAAAAGCATCATGTTCTTATCTTTTCATAGAAGTCCCTTGTCTCTTCCAGCTGGCAGTATCTTGATGTCATCCAGACTCTCTCTCAACTGGAAAGTCCCTGCTTTGATTCCTCCAACATTTATGTACACCAAAGTATTTCACATGCCAAAGTATGTTTGGGCACTGATGGCACCAAACTCCTGCCCACTGACTGTGAATTTTAGGTTTAGTTGTAAGCCTCAATCCCAAAATCAAACATTAATTTATTACATTAATTAATAGACTGCTGAATGAAGCCATGATGCAATAAACAACATGTGTGGAAAGTATTATTTCTTAGGAGGCAATAAGAGCATTTTGTTGCGATGATAAAAAGGTAGGAAAGATATCTTGGTATTCACAGTACATGCAAAATTACTGCTTCAGTATAAATATTGTTTTCTTTCCTTTAGGTCAAATTCCGAGATAATTAAGCGAAACTAACGGACCATCAGCTTGTGTAACAGTTAGTTTGATAATCTGCTTGTTGAATCATTAAATATTATGCACTAAGGCAACCATGTTATTAATTTATTTCTGCCAATTTCTCTCATCAAAACAATGAAACAAAGAAGTTTGATGACGCTGCGATCATGGCCTTTGATAACTTTGCTGTTAAACAGCCACCATTGCAGATGAAAAGACTGTAAGACTGACTCAGGCAAAAAGGTTCACAGACAAGGTTAATTGTTAAAGTTTTTTTAAATGTTACTTTTAGCCACATTTGACAACATCCTCCTGCACTGTGACTGGTTTTACCCTGCAAGTTAGGAACAAGCAACAAAACCAACACACTGTTACCTTGATAGAATTGCAATTTTCTCTGAGTTTAAATTTTAAACATTTGGGACAGTGTAACTACACAACTCAACAAAATATATGACAAAAACAAGGTAGATTTTGCAAATTACAATGTGGAAAAGTTAAATGTATATTATTGTCAGATGACTCCTGATTAAAAGGACATTTTTCATCATATTTCATGGCACTTATCATGGTATTGCTTCAGGTAAAAATGTAAAAACTACATTGTTTTTAGAAACACAGGAAAAAAGAAACATTACTTCCATTTGTTTACATTGTTCTATTCTGAAAATGAACATAAATGACCTAGTTCTCATCAATTGTTCTCAGGGGGACTTGGTTTAAGTGTTTAACACTTCACTGGTAATTATTTCGATGTAGCTAAACTAAAGGCAGAGAAGGTGAAGGTCGGAATGGGAAGTTATGATAATTTTGTTCTGCTGCAACTCTTACAAAGAGATTATGTGTTACTGTAGAGTTTGCTCTCATTTGTGTATTAATTATAATGGAAGATAAGCCAAATTAGGCCACCAGAGAGGGCTTACGCAACATATTTTTCACACCGGCTGCACATCTGTTCTTCATTGATGAAGCATACCTCATTCTAGAGAGGGATCGCATCATTTTCATGCCAGCAGAAGTAACTGTAGATTTGTTGGTTGCTTTTATTCTTCTCTTTTCTCTCTAAGCAATCAAAATATATATAAATATATATAAATACACATACATAATCACCAAACAAGGATATTTTTTGTTGTGATAAAGATTCATTCTGATACTGAATACACATCAGTCCATAGACAGACAGATCAGTGTCTGCTGTATTGTAATTAATGTCATTTACACATGTCTTTTATCATTACTTCCTCTCTAACACACTATGTAATGTGATATGAAGCTATTCAATTTTCTGCTAAAGGCAACATTCAATAAGTAATTATGATATAAAATCTCATCAGAGAAAGTAAAATGACCCCTTTAGTTGTTCCTGAACTGTTTTATGCCCTTAGTTCTTAAACATTTGGAGGCAAATGGATTTTTAAAGTTGAATGTATCAGATGAGTCTCCCTCTAGTGTAACCTTGGTAACCTAAGCAAAAGACTCTTCAAAGCACATTTACAGCTCTTGGAAAAATCGTAACTTGTTAATATGTGATATACCTACAACACTAATGAAAAACCTGAACACAGTTGCTTGCCTGATGTATCCTTGTCGAACAGGGCCTCCACAGTTGGAACAAATTGAATTTTGTTTATGTGCCAGCAGTGTGAGCTGCTGGTGAAACACTCGCTGACCAATGAACTAGAAAGCCAATTTCAAAGGGAGATGTAATCATCTAATCTGTGCAAAATTGGGCAGCCGTCAGTACAATTAGCACAGTGCTGACTACACACTTTACATGTAAAACTGCTTGTTCATCAAACTTTTCTCTGCTGCAGTTTCTCCATCATGTGGCCACAGACGGAACTGCAGACTCTGGCACAGATGCCATTCATTCATTCTGGTGATTTAGTATGAAGAGTTGGTTCATTTTGTGTTTACTGAGCCATGGTTTCCATTTCTTTTCCTAACTTTACTGTAAAAACAAAAAAATTCTCTGTGATGTAATGTCAGCATTATTTCAACCTATTTATATTATTCATAAATGCAAATATAACTGTTTTTATAATTAATTTCATTTACACAAGATTTCTATTGTCATTAATGTTTATGCCTGGCATTTGAACTCTCCATGTTCTAAGTTAATATATATAACATAAAATGTACAAACAATGACAAGAATATAAATCCTGAATTTAGTGGGAATTAACATTATACGAAGAACACGTTATTCTGACCTCCATTTTTATGGCCCATGTATTTAAAAGCCCTGAAAATTCTTCAATCAGCTCCTTATTGTGATCAGTGCAGTCCTTCCCCTACACATTAGCTTATGGCACAGTGAGAACAGGGTTTTCTACATGTCTGTCTCTCTCCATTTTTTTCTCACAGGTTATATGTGGATGGGGCTCAGCTGGAAAAAGGGACCGTGCACTTCCATGAATCAATTAGGATTAAGAAACAGTCATCACAATATGATAATGAGAGTTTTTCCCTTTTTTCGCCTCCACTACATTCTTACTTTATTGTTGCTTACACAGTTACCAGTTCACCAGTGTGCACCAGTACCGGTGTGAACGACTAAGGGAGATGTATTAGTGAATATTGCAGATATGCAATATAATATTCTTTATTTTTTAATTTTTTAAATTATGTTTTGGCTTAAGAGAGGGGGCTTCAGAGCTTCACTGCTGCTTGATGGTTCTTCTTACATGCTTGTATGGTGAAAGTGGGTGAAGGGATATCAAGTGGTTTGCAGCCTCACGTCTAGATGCCATTAAATCCTACGCCCTCAACTTTTCTTTTAATAATTAAAATATATTAATAAGGGAAAAAATAAAATCAGGATTTTTTAATGAGAAGAGAAAAACGTTTCCATCACCTTGTTAAATTTTAGATCTTTAAGACTTGACACTAATATTCATTGACATCTGGGTTCAGCTTTTAACACCACAAACAAAAACAAATCACTCACTACATCCAGATCACAGAGCAATAATGGTTTTATTTGGATGCGGGGGGGTTCAACATCCAGTCAGTGGTATGGGGTACATTACATCACAGGGTTTCAACCAACCAGACACTCATCAACAAACAGCATCACTAGACGTACAATTAAAGAGAAGGTAAACAGTGTGACAGCAACTCACACTCGGGTCCCCACAACTCAACCAGTCGCACCGTCTGCTCCTTTACTGCGACGTCCTTTTTGGAATATTAACTTAATGTCTTCTCCTGTCAGCAGACAAACAGTGTTACTCCACTTCAGCACACACTCTGGGAAAGAAAATGTCTGCATAACATTGCATGTAGGGAAAAGGAGAGTGCACCAAGTGCCTCATGACCTCTGCAAGACGAGGGTCCACATCAGTTTGGCCGTTTCCAACAATACTGCAATGATTTTGCTTTGAAAAGGAAGGAGCTAAATGAGAAGAGTTACGGCTCAACTACAGCACAGGCAGTTCACACGCATAAAAACAAAAAGATGAGAGAAAAAGACTGAGATGATGCTACTAAACTTCACCAGCAGATCGTGTATACAGTAGTTTCTTTTTAACTCTTGTTCTTCAGCGATCGCCCGACCACACATGAGCATTTCATGATGATTCTTCTGTAAAACATGGTAAAAACATCTCTACACAACGCAGTCTCTATGGTAGTTTGACGGCTGAATGGCAATAGAAAGTAAAGATTTTTAAAAAAGCAACATCAGTTTATAATAAACATGACAACTAATACAGTTAAAAAGGAAATATAAAAGTCCAATAAAAATTGATGTTGTGCACAAAAGGCACTCAAATTTTCTGCTCCACTTACACAAGTGTCTATAAATAAAAAAAGAAACAGTCTATTTAAATATAATGCAGATAAATTCACCTATTTAAATGTGTGTGCTTTCTTTGTGGTTCAATAAACATATGCTTTTTTTAAAAAAAAAAAACATTATCTTCATAGTTTTCAACAGGTGCAAATCTGCAACCAGGACACACAAATGAAACTATATGGGTGAGCTTAGTGATTGTAATATCAGCTCCAGGTCACGCTAATAATGCCCGTATAAGTTGATGATAGAGGCAAGAGGCAATACCAGCAGGAACCACCAGAGGGTGTGAGTGCACTGTATGACTTTAAATGCTGTAGTTGTCTTTCTATAGTTGGAGGAGCTCTGTTTTTTTCCCCTCAGTGTTAATAAATCTGTCTGTGACAAATAAAAAAGCAAACAATCCACTGACAACAAGCAGTTATTTTCAGCTTACAGCAAGTATGTCGGTCACACTGCAGGATATGCAGACTGACTGCAGAGCTGACGGTGGGATCAGGGCCTGGTTCACATGCTCGTACTTAAGTTGTTCATTTAAGCATTGATCTGCTTCTCTTCTGTTTCAGCGACTGCAGCGAGCAGCCTAGTTCATAATTCTTATATTATTCCCATAACTGTTAAGGCCCATTTCTTAAGGGAAGAAAAACATCTAATATTGAATTATTTTGTGCGTTCTACCAAGGCAAGGCACCACATACAGCCATACTTGAACTGCCCCAATATATGAGTCAGATATTACAGCGCAAAACATGCAGAGCAGAGCAGAGCAGGCTCTTTGGGATGCGGAAAAACAAGGTCTCAAGATGTAAAGTAGATATAAAGTCTGACATGTTCACTATTTTATTCTCTTTCAATGAAAAAAGGAACGGTCTACAGTCAGCACCTATCAACAGGGATGAGAAAAAGACAGGAAGGAAGGAAACAGCTGAGACATCACTATGTCACAACATCTAATTCTCAGGTTCCTCTGGGGGAGAATCACATTTGGAATTTGAAAGAGGAACTGTCAGATCAGAGGGTACTTTTCAACGCATCTTATGCAATGATAAAAATCACCAAATTAGAATTAAAGAGGCAACAGATCAACGGTGTGAAAATAGGCAAAAATGTAATGGAAAAAAAACATTTGTTCAGCCTTAATTATCTGTTAAAACAGCGATTAGTTTCCTTCAGTACAGCTACCAGATGCAGTCCAAGCACAACAAACATGATAAATGATTTGAATTCTTATTTTCACGACCAATGCAAAACGTTTGCTGCTCACTGAAGGTGATAAAAAGGTGGATCATGATCTCAACAAGTGCCATTCACAGCCGACCCTTTGCCTTTGCGTATTAGTCTGTACAACATTGACACTTAAAAAAGTACTAGCTATATTATTATGTACAAGTTTACCACAGGGTTCCTACATTAGATGGCGCATTAATTTTCTGCATTTCATATACAGGATGTAGGAAAAATATCTGCTACAGCTGCATTGAGTCTGCCTGCTGTGCAACGGTACATGATGGTGGAAGATGACTTGCTTTATAAAGAGCTGATTATTAATATCTAAGATTTCAGAGATTATCTTCATGCCAGGATGCTTTAATCTTCAGGTACAACATCTAGAGTACCAATAGCCACGCATATGGCTAATTTAACACATAATACTGTAAGATCCTAATGTATTACTTTGCCACTTTAAAAATAAGAACTGATGTTTTATGAGAAAATCATTACAAACCTCCCAATGATGCAAGTCCTTAATATTTTCCTTATTTGTTCCAAACCCTGCATGCAGATGTATGTAATGTCACTAAGTTGTTACTTTGTTGCTGAACATCCACTGTATTATAAACAGAAAGCATGGCGACTTCAAGTAAGTTTGTATGTACAGCCATAAGGCCAGTGACCTAAATGGTAAACAGACATGATGTTCAAGCCTGAAAGCTCACACTCGTCCAGATGAGGTGTTTCATCCAGGAGTGACAGAAACATCCGCTGGACATGGTGTGCTGGGTGGAAACTAATACCAAAATTTCACACAAGTATTGCTTCACTTGCATTCGTTGTATCTGAGAAACAAGAACATGGCCACCGTTCTTTTTTTTTTTCCTGTTGTTGAAACTGAGGTAAAACTGAAATACATGTATTCTCATACACATCTCTGTAGTTTAATCAAGTTTCAAAGAGCTTTACGTTATCACACTTGTACAGCTTCTTCCGCAGCTTTATCATCATTGTAAAAACCTGTAGGCTCGCTTCAGGAGCTTCCTGAATAAATGAATCAAGTCAGGCAGAAAGCAGAGAGGAAAATATCCATATCTGCTTTTCACACATCAGCACCCAGGTCCAGACGCTTTTTCCCTCATTTGATGAGCTTTACACTTAGCTGATTCAACCTTCGCTACATGGTACCAGACTTATCGCCGGCATCACTGGATGTATTCACACTAGAAGCAGCTGTATTGTTACTTGGAAACATCTTCTCAGTGGGAGTTACCGCAGGGCTGCCGACCCCGGAGGAGCTGGAGCTGCTGGAGCGGTGCTGGGTGGTGGGGGGGCGCACCGGCCTCATGGGCGGGGGGCGTAGCTGAGCCCCAGCCAGCCGGGCGGAGAGGGCCGGTTTGAAGGTGGTCATCATCTCAGAGGTAGAGCTGCTGCTGCGGCGCATGGCTGCATCCGGGTCACGGATCATGATGGTATGCAACGGACTGCCGGGCTCGGAGCTGACTGGGTTCTTCATGGGCTCCAGGGTGTCCAGGACCACGTCCGGGGCCTGTTTAACGGTGTTCTGTCGCTCCAGCTCACGTAGCTCATGAAGCGCTGTGGTCATAGTCTTCTCAATGTCCTGAGATGGGGTGGATGAAGAAGACAAGAACAGAATTAGACTGACAGTTTGTATCTCGCTTGTTTTACAAAAAAATCTGGTATGTATGGACACACTGGTAACCTGTTTATTATTCTTTTGGGCTACTTTTATCTATTGAACCTTTTTTGATTGACAACTGAGAGATTTTTTTTTTTACACAATGAGCAATGACATTTTTACTTTTTTGAACATTTTATTCAAAGCACTATTTATCATTTAGGAATGGCCCATCAGAACCCATCAATACCGGTAAAGTTACAGTTGAGGAAGATCATTTTAAGCTTTGATCATGTTTGCATCTAATATGCTGCAGTCAGTTCCTGATGAGGAGAATTTGGTGCTGAACCTGTAGTGCTTTTCTTTTAAGGCCTCTGTGTCCTTGAGATGTGTCTATTTCCAACTGCAGTTTGTCCCTGACTGACATTCACTCCAGGTTTAAGCTGCTGCTATTAGCCTGACTGCTACATCACTGACCTGGCTCTGTTACAGACTCTGTTCCCGGTCTGATACAGAGCTTCAAATAGAGATATACAAACAAAAATATGAACAAAGGAGACAACTTCTTTCCCATCGTGCCTCGACTTGAAATTCCACACTCCTACCTCAGCCAGAGCTTCAGTCTCCAGTGATTTGTGGTCTCCCAGGCTGCTGTGACGAGTGGCCCCTGGAGCCGGTCTCAGAGGGTGGCCCTCAGGATAGGCCTTCCTGTCTGGATAGTTGATGCTTCCTGCACTGCCAAAGGTGCCAAGACGCCTCTTCTCTGGGCTCTCTATCCGACCTTTGCTGATGGACACCTTGTGTGGGCTGCTGGGACAGGCTGCAGCCCGTGGCGGAGTGTCAACCACTCTGGTGGGGCTGTGGGTGTCTGCGCCGCTCCGACGGCGTGGGATGGCAGCTCCATCGGACCGTAACCTCACCCTGTGGAGAGAGTTCAGATCAGACCAACCGGCAAGAAGGAAACTCCACAATAATACTCGAATAAACCTTTAAAAGAAGAAAGCTGTTATTTAAGCTTAATAGTATCCACCTCCCCATGACTCCTCCAAAGTTGTAATCAGGTGACTGTTCGCATGGTGACGGGACATCGTTTTTTGATGAGCCTTTATCATCCAGCAATGGTCCACTGCTCGCTTCACTATCTGCTTTCTGACTGAGGTTATCTGAGAAAGCATCGTCCCTGAAAGAGCAGCATAAGATACACACATGAAGAACACGCACACCTACAGGAATTCCATTCTGATTGTGTAAAAAACATTGAGTGTAATTTTGTTTAACAAAATAGTTTATCATAATGTTATCAGCCTTACTGATGAGAATGTGGATGTTACTCACAGGTCTTGTACTACAATGTACTGATGTGGGATGAGGCCGTCAACGCCATTGTGACGGCCCTCCCACCAGTCCTCTGACGCTCGGTGATACAGAAGCAGTGAAGCCCCCTTCTTGAAGGACAGCTCTCGGGGAGTTCGTCCCACGTAGTCAAATTTAGCGATGGCTTCGATCTGCTCAACCTCTGAAAACAGAAAGAGACAAAGAAACATCATAAAAAAAAACCAATAGACGTCAACATGGCTCAGATCATATTTGAGGTGTAGATATGATAAGCTTATCTCATGTTTTTCTTTGACTTTTTTCTTTATTATTATATCTAACTTCATTTAATAAGAAGTCTCTTAAGTTTAAGATCTCTTTTTTGAGGGATACGTAGCCAAACAGCACACCATTACAAAGGTAAAAGAAATTAAAATGAACAGGGGACAGCAGAAATATTACACAAAAAACTGTTTAAAAATAGCAATCATATTCTTCAGTTATATGTTTTGTGTTTTTTTCTCTTCCAGGGAAAAAAAATACACATAGGAATAAAACAAACGACAGTAAACAGTTAAACTTAGTGCCACCCATCTCAGTTTGTACTGTAAATCCCACAGAAAATCATAGTTACAAAACTGAAAATAAACATGCTTGTGAACATAAAAAACAAACTAGATACAAAATAAATCCCACATTTGTAATTATTTGTTGTGGGTAAGCAATAATCAAACAACTGATTACATAAACAAACAGCAACTGCTGTTTGAGGATGGAAAATAACTATTAAGGTTAAAACAAGTCTTGTAAAGTGTGTGTTTTTGTTGTTTTGTCTGCTGTGTATTTTAACATCCCTGCCAGCAGGGGTCAGTCAGAGTTAACCTTATATAAACATCATGAATTTAATTTTGAAACACCTACCAAAAGACAGCTTTAGTTTGTGTCAATAGAAATGAAAAGCAGTTTTGTTCAATATGGTTTCAATTAAAAAGTAAATAAAAATATGAAGGGTGCTGTCATCACAGCATGTGTCTAAACATAGCACCAACATCTTTTTCTTCCTTGAGACCTGGACTGCTGCCAGATGATACCAACTGAACGGTCTACAAAACCTACAAGGCAACACCAGAGCCCATAACATCACGTAGCATCACAAGAGTCTTTGTATTAAAGCCAGCTAGAGCACAACCTACAGCAGGCAGCCAGCCTTTGTTGTCTTCTCCAAGAGCGAGAGAAGAGAGAGCCAGCAGTCATTACAAACACAGTCTGACCTAACATACTCCATTCTTCACAGACACGCTCACCGACTCTTCAATGACAGCACGGGCGATATTACACCGTGTAGTATATGTGTTTTAGCTTTTGTGCCTGGCCCAGTTATGTATTCAAAGCTCAGAGGAGAATTGGGGAAATACAGCACAAAGGAGAAAGTCCCATGAGAATTGCTGACTAACACTGAACAAAGAGCGAGCAGGGGAGGGAGGGAGAGGAGAGAGGCTCACACACACACACACACACACACACA